>QJPP01003747.1:0-212371 GCA_003996215.1 Jaltomata sinuosa
TTACTTTCTTTTACCCAAGAATATTCACAAGTTTAAATCAACCCATTTCCAAATTATTTCCATCAAAATGGGCCCCCCGGGCCATGCAAGGTTTAGAAAATAGTGCCAGTAGGCCCGAAGCCAAAACCATAGTAAAACATGGATAAAACCTCTTTATATGCATGGAAATGGTATGATCACACACAATAGCTGCCCAGCAGCTCACAATCAACCTATCGACCCTGCACAGGCCCACAACTACTCAGCAAGCATAACCAGCCTAGAAGGATAATTCTATGCCCGGGACTCGCGGACATTCCCAAAATTCCACCTTCTATGTTCCAAAGTCAACAAGGTCTCACAGGACCACAAGGGTAAATAAAATATATCGGCAAGTACTACAAACAACGAAGGAACAAAAGTAGGTGGACATGAATAAAGCGGTCGAGGTCTGTGGTGCCAACCTAAAAAACCAACCCAAGGATGCCCATTAATACAATTTTATCCTATATATGCGGAGTCTAGGGAAAATAAACCGTAACCTACCTGTCGTCCGATGACAAGCTGCTAGAACAACTACGTCCACGCTCGAACCACTCCGAAATGAAATCGAAATCGAAATTAGGCTCATATTGTTCTAATATCTCGATTATCGTATTATAATTTTGTTGTAGTTTCTGTTTTGTTGCTATCTTCTATTTTTACTACTTAATACAGGTGGTAGATGAATGTTTGATCGGGCTTTGAGAAATTTTTGTGTAAAGGTTAGGTTTAATCATATTGGTATGATATCTCAATTGTCATATTGTTTTATTATAATTTTTGTTATGTTATTATCTGCTATTTTTAATTTTATATATTTTATATTGATTAATAGTTTGACATGATGTACATGTGCAACGCACGTACACTAAACTAGTTTACTAAATTGTGAGATAAAAAGAAACCTCATGAGGCAAAATAAAAAATTCGACTTGGAAACCGGATGAAAAAAGCAAACGAAAAGTTGGTTTACTTTGGAGATTCTTGCTTTTGCAGCATATCGGCAGCCCAAAGTGTTTAGAAAGAAGAGAAGTAATGGAAACCTATTTGATGACAAGTCGCATCATCATTCTTATCTTCTTCTGTTATCCCTTTTATCTGGATGATATTTCAACTAAAGTCGGCAAATTCCTTTTGTAACCAAGCAGCCAAGGAATAAACCTAAGTGGTACTTTAGAGTTTGGACTACATTAGACCAAATCCGTCTGCGGATATTTGAAATAGAAACCAAGCTAAATATGGACCACTTTTTAGCTCAGAAGAAAGATTAGATGCTGCTGTTGGTACTATGAAACGTTTATACGGTTTATGTTTTGTTTGAATCACGTTCCATCAGCTTAATAATTCATAGAGAAAGTAATAGATAGAGAGAAGGTATCTTTATTTTACTAGTTTTTTTTCTAACAGTGACGTCCAAGGCAGTGTGCATATATAACCAGAGGCGAAACCAAAATTTTATATTTCAGGATAGCGACATCAGGTGTTAGTTACTGGGTTCTGAATTTAATTTTTGTACATATTTAGTAAATTTCTTAATACAAACAGAGTTTGAAGAAAAGCTATGGCTTCTAGCTCTACCCCGGCATGTAACTCGACTATTCCACCAAGTACCAACTACCTCTAGTTATGAAGCTAAAAATTTCGTTAAGGGCATTCAAGATTTGAATATGTATAAACAGTAATATTATATTTATATATAGAATTTAATTTTCCAACAAAGGAGTTCAACCAACCGTCCTTCGCCGGTTGTAGCTCTGCCTCTGATTATCTTCCCGCCAACACAACACAAATACTGGATAACTCTACCCACAAATACTTGGGTTGATTGGACAGAAAAAGTTTCTTCGCATGGTGAACAAGGATTTCTACTGTTCATATACAATGCCCACATGTCCCAACATGAGGACATCCACATAGATACTCCACCTTCAGAAGAAAATACTAAACAAAATTGGCCATGATTCTCTCTCATCCTTTTCCTATTTTTATTACCATTATTGCCAAATTTTTGGCCCTACCACTTCACACCATTGCATCAATCACATTCTAATTCAATGTAGTATAACACACTGCCACCACTCACTCCAACATCTACATTCTGTTCAAAAACTTCTCGTACACTAGTTCTTTCATACAGGAAAGAAATATTTGCAGTAGGGTTTCCATCTCTATAATACTTGTCAGCTCCTTGATAGTGAGTTTCTACAGTGTACAATTTTAACTCAACACAGAAAAAAAAACAGGGGAAATGATGAAAACACATTGAGCGACCTAGCGTGACATTTGAATATAGTGTAAACTGTGAACCATTTAGTTCTTGATAACATAACAAAACTAAACTAAAAGCTTCAGGCAGTCAGGTCCATCAAAAACCCTTACCTTTCGGCATGTGTCAACCCACAAACTCGCTTGCATGATATCTAAGTCATAAACATATGGCTGCTACCCGAAACAATCATAAACAAATATACCTATAAGCTACAGCAAATAATAGAAGCAGCAAAACCACGGAAGACAACAAATTGTAGCACTATGATGAGACTAAAAATGGAATCAAAATTGGATTGTCCATCTTGTTTATTTATTTTTTATAAGAAAATCTCCACCTGGTTTATTTTAGTAACTCTAGTGGAAAATAATCAAAGTTTGATATATCAAAAGAATTCATTAATACAACATCAAGGTGGGGTAATCTTATTCTACCCTCTGCATAATTAGGTAGAATTACTTAAACAGTTACCTAATTAAAGGTAGAACTATTTGAACAGACGAGAGAAATCAGTGGGGAATCTAGGCTTGACAAAGACTGCAGTGAAACATGATCTAAGCATTGTCCCCTAGAACACCAAGCATCAGCTGGAGGGGACAGTGAAAATAGATATGATCAATCATAGTTATCTGATCTGACCTTCACCTCCTGTGTGATCTCTTTTTTATTCCTTGCCTCTCTGTCTGGAGCCCTTTAAGAGTCCTTTTTGCTAGTATCTCCATAAAGCATCTTTGTACATCCACAAAATTTCAAGCTGGCTCTTCAGTGAAAATTGTGGGAGAAGAAAAAAGCAACTTCTGCTCAATTACAATAGCGACCGGGAATGAGAAGTGCTGAAGATGGCAATCAAGGCACTTCAGTGCTTGATCAAGGAGAATGGTTGAATTTGAGCTTAGGAAGAAACTTGCCTTCAATATCTAAAGAATCTGAGTCACATCTACCAACTTCAGGCAAGGTTTTTTCATGTAACTTCTGCAAGCGGAAGTTCTACAGTTCACAGGCGCTAGGAGGCCACCAGAATGCTCACAAGAGGGAAAGAGGAGCAGTAAGACAGTATCAATCTCAGAGGATGATGATGATGATGGCTTCGCCAATCAATAACCCCATGTTTAGATCACTTGGTATGATTCCCCACTCACTTGTGCATAAATCCGGCAGAGATGCAAGTGCAACTGTGGCTACGTTCAGCGAGGCTAGTGCAGGATATCAGAGGACATCGCTTACCAATCAAATGGACCGATCATTTGATCTGAAGTGGCCAGGAAGTTTTCAACTAAATCAGCAGCAAACAAAAGACCATGCCTCAAATCCCACTAAGCTTGACCTGAATCTAAAGCTGTAATTGTTCTCCTCATTTATATAGTCAACCCAACCCCAAATAGTTAAGAACTGAGGCATAGTTGTTATTGTTGTTGTTACCCGTCCCACATGAAACTCGTTATTTACCATCTGTTACAGCTTCAGTCCATCAGTACATGAGCTAATTTGATGAACTGTGGGCAACAATTAAGAGCAAAAGAATCCTATAGCAGTACAGCTACCTAATATCAGGATTTTTTTCCAGACCCTAGTGTAAGGATAAACAACAAGAATTTCAAGCTTTTCTCATGTCCAGATATGAAACTGGAAGTGTAAAATGTACTTTAGTGCTTTTGTTCCTACAGCACCTGGAACAGCATAACACTATAATCTCCATCAAAATATATAGCAGAAGGTTCTCTAGCTTGTGTTTATAATCTTCTTTTCTATTTATGATCTGTAATCTAGAAAGTACCATGTTTAAGCTACAAGAAGTTAGACAAATTTTATCTAGAAATTATAAGAAAAGCAACTACATTCAAATTTTCTTTACTAATGAAATTTGAAGATATAATATTTTGCTAGGGAGTGAGAAAGTGCATTGAGCAACACACACTTGTTTGCAGCATTAATAGAAGATGGAAGCTATGGAGGGAACCTTCACAGAAATTCCATTTCCTTCTCAAGAAAAGATGTAGGAGGAGAAGGAAATGACTGTCTTTACCTGTTTTGTTTCCTTCCATCATTTCTTGTTCTCCGGATGGTGGTCAACAATGTTCATGACTAAGATATCACATAGTACATTGCCAATAGAACGATTTGGTCTTCAAGTCTAGTACTTTCAACACGTCAGTTTGACCGATTCTTCACTTTCACGTCCCAGGTGAACAGAGATCTAAGCCCCTACTAATCAGCAAATGTTTAGCAAGCCTTCTCTAACACTTACTTTGAAGTTCTACTGCTAGATGACATCAGCAGATTACAAACAGAAAGCTACTATTTGCACCTCTCATAGAAACTTTTGTAAACTAACAGCTACAAATGAAAATCAAGTCTGGGTGATTCATCTTTAGTTTAATGCAAAATCAACCAACATAAGACCTAAAATATTCAGCATCACATTACAAGCGCCTCTCTATTAAGTGCTTTGAGAGGTTGACACCAAAAAACATCATGTGAGTAACTATAAATACTCTTCTATATATCTTTACTGACACATTCTGAAGACATATCTTGACACATGATGGTCATCATCTATTTGAATTTCACATTATCTAATATATAAGATACAGCACTATAAATTCATATCTCACTAAAGCACCAAATATTAGTTCTATCTAATGCACTTGCAAACCTGAGTGACATTATGCAAGTTTGATAACATACTATCTCACAGCTACCAAGAAATGAAACTTGTAGCTTCTCCTTTTTCAAGTTTTGAGCACCTCAAAGTCGTTCCTGTCAAACATGTTTTCCCTTATTGAATACTACGAACTTTCTGTTTAGATTTTTTGAGGAAGTACTAAACATCTAAGCTCTCTAAACAAAGCATTGGTACCTGTGAGAAATATAGGAGAAAAGTATTATTATTGAGTTGTGTATTTACATTATTACACTGAGCGCTATTTAGACACTACATGACAATCCTTCTCAAAGTAGGATACAGTATACAAAACATATTCCTATTCCTATTCTAATAGTACCCTATTATGCACTTGGAGGCAACACAGACAGAAGAGGGGCTTAGCATTGGCCCTGCAACCTCACCCACCCCCACAACTTCTGTGAATTTTTGGTGTTATCAGTGATCCCTTCCAGTCTTGAATCTTCCATCTAGATCAAAAAGAAGTTTACCCCTACTCCCGTCTTACAACCAGTCAGATATTGAAAGTTGACTATTATCTATTCTAACTAGAATTCAAATTATTAGGTCAATATTAATGTATGGCAATAATGGTACAATTAAAGAATCTTATAATATAACCCATCAACCGGTCAACCCCTAAAGGATTTTGTATTCATATAACTGGATCCCACGTCCAAAAGTTGAAATCTATCACATGAAAAAGTTCTAATAAAGTAATTTTTGAAAAAATTGGGTAATTTGCTGATGGGAGCTAGTTTATGGGTTTACCAGCTTGCTTCTTTATCAGCAACTTCACCAACTATATTCGTTTGGTTGCCAGATGTTAGGCTAAGGGAAGAAGTACGACAAAAAATATGCGGGGTTCCATTTTTGACCATTTCTCAGCACAGGAGTCCCCTCTATCAGGCGAAACATGGATATCAATCGACTCTCCACTATCACCTGTAATCTCTTCCCACAGAAAGTACTGAAATACCCACGTAAAAGCCCCACATGAGGTGCACAATATCATTTCTGTCAGCTGTTTATGACAATTTAATGATAGTCATTGCAGCTTCAGATTGAGAGTTTTACAGTTAAAGCTTCTATTAGAGGTTCAAGTGAGAAGGTTCTGAGTGGAAAAGAGATTTCGAGGTCAGAATGTCTTTTGATTATTCTTAGAAGAGTAGGATTATTCTCGCTTCTCTGCCATTACACTCCCATTTCTCTGATGCTCTAACCACATTCTTGCACTCTTTGCATGCAGTACCGATCGCTCCCCAAATCAAGATGGCACACACTTAAAATGCGGAAAGATCAACAGTCAAGTGAAGGACAAAGCGAAAGCACTCCAAGGTAGTGATATTCATAACTTGCTTGAGGATAAATAACAGAATGTAAATTAAGTTCCATAAAAGGGGGTAAATGAAAAAGATCTTATACAACAATCTAGGATCATACTACTGCTTACAGAGCACCTCCAATATTGAGCTTTTGAGTCTTCTGCATTACAATGGGAAGCCTTTCAACGATGATGCTTGGATCACTATATGCAGCAGAATCAGAGGGATATCCTTTCTGCAGATATTAAGAAGATTAGCAAGGGAATGCTACAAATCAGGTAACAATAACACAAAAGCAACACAATCTAACATCAGAACTATCCCAACATATAATCAAAGGTGTAGTGCTAATTGGACACAACACTCCTGTAAGATAATGAATTTTCTAACAATAGGCATTCAAGAAGAGAGATCTCCTTACTTAAATGAACCAACTAAAGTTTTCTCCCTCTCTCTAATTTCTTATCAACAATAAACCTGACATGGATTCATGGAATGTACTCTAAAAAGGGAAAGCTCACGGTGTCCCTAAAAGTTGCTTTTAGATGGAACTATTTACGTGTTTCAGAATGTTACATAGACAATTTACGTTATAAGGAGAAATAGTGTGATATGCCACATAAATATGCTGCTACCAGTAGTTCTGAGAGTTCAAGTTCTCAAGTATATTTTCGAAATATTGGTAAAAGGAAGCACAACTTTTGTCCTTGAACCTTTTTGGTTATTAGGGTGCTATGCATGGTAGGGTCATTCTTATTGCGGTTAGGTATATCCGTATTAGTCTAGTGAAGTCTCAGTGAATACAAGGGGAGGTCTTAAAATGTCTAGCCATTACTTAGTTCCTGACTTCGATAGGCAGTAAAATTTCTTGGTCTCCAATTCATTAGTTGCAATAAACATCAAGTGCACACACGCACACAGTAGTTGCAATAGCCACGTATTTGACATCATTATGGATTTCAGAATGTGATATGCGTAAGATTAGCAACCCGTCAGAGGTATAGCCAGATCTCCACCTCCACCAGCGCACCCTTTTCTTCCTACATGTTTGTCTCTTTCTAAATTCTCCACCTCTTTTTACCTATGTTGCTCGGACTCTTCGAAAATGTCATCCGGTGCGTGTTGGATCCTTCAAACGTAGTGCATTTTTGGAGGATCCGACACGGGTGCGGCAACATTTTTGGAGAGTCCGAGCAACCTAGCTTTTTACTACATTTGGATCTGGTTTCTTCTTCTCGCATCAGAAGCAAACCTACACTCTCTGCTCCCTGTAAACTTATCTACCCACCACAAGATCCCATAATCACTGCAGCAGCAGCAGCTGTTGTGAAATTGTGCAACATACCATCAGCCTATATCAATATAGTTGTTAGAATAGGAATAGGAACCGGATAGTATATAGAATCCTACTTGGATAAGAATTGTAATGTAGTGTCTATAAATAGGGCTCAGTGTAATAATGTAGATACACAATTCAATAATATGAGCAATTGTGAGAAAAGTATCGTTGTGCATCATTCCAGCGAAATCGGCCGTCACTGTGCAATTTTCCGCTAAGTTGCTTGGACTCGGGTGCGGGTATCCGAGACGGGTGCGGATCCGAGAGTCGGATTCGTTAAAATTTAAATATGAAGATTCGGGGGTGCGAATCCGAGTATGGATACGGGTGTGGGGATTCTTACGTTATCAGTTACGTTACTTTACTATTTTTAATTATAATTTTCCAATTACTTTACCTTTTCAATTAACAGTACTAAATCGACATTCTTACTTTTACCATATTAATAAATATTTTCCAATTACTTTACTTTTCAATTTAGGAGTATTAAACCGACACTCCAAATTACTTTACTTTTTCAATTCTAATAAGGCGAGGAATCTATGCCGACCTCGACAACCGAGGATTCTGTGCGTCTTCTTCCCAAAGAATCAAGAGAACCGACATCGATGGAGACAATAATTTGCTCCTCTGGTTCCTTCCATGACGCGACATGTCGCTCCCTTTCAAATTATTGTTCCGGTCGGATTTCACCGGACTTTTCCCTTCTTAATTCCAGTCACCGGTCGAAATTTTTTCAGGTAAGGTGTAAGTTTATTTTAAGATCGAATTCTCAATTTTCCCTCAAATTCGTTCTTAATTTTGGTCAAAGTGTCCGGATTCGTTTGATCGAATCCGAGACGCACCCCGCACCCACACCAGCGTCGGTGTCGCATCGAGACGGGTTCGGCGGCAAAATTGAAGAGTTCGTGCAACATAGGTTTTCCGGTGACCTAAGTGGTTGTCCGAGTAAATAACGTTTTCTTCAGTGTTTTTCAAAAACCAACACCACCACTAGGTTCAGAATTCCCCAGCATGCAAAACCCAGTCAGACTTGCCGAAAACAGGGGTCACATATACCTTGGCAAGCAAACCTCAGGTCTTACCTATACCAACTTTTGAGGAATCTACGGTTACTTCTACATCTCCAGCCACAGTGCCAACACTACTGACTTATCATCGTTGTTCGTGTCCAGCATTAGGCCCAGATGATTCATGTCATGCGCCAGACCCTGCACCTACTGCGGACTTGCCTCCTCCTAGTCAATCGATTGCACTTCAAAAAGGTATACGATCCACTCGTAATGCTAACCCCCATTATACTTTCTTAAGTTATCACCGTCTATCATCGCCTCATTATGCCTTTGTATGTATCATCTTTGTCCTCTATTTCCATCCCTAAGACTACAGGTGAAACACTTTCTCATCCGGGATGGAGGCAGACTATGATTGACGAGATGTCTTCTTTACATACGAGTGGTACTTAGGATCTTGTTTCTCTTCCGACAGGTAAATCTATTGTTGGTTGCCGTTGGATTTATGCAGTCAAAGTTGGTCCAGACAGTCAAGTTGATCGGCTTAAGGCTCGTCTTGTTGCCAAAGGGTATACTCAGATATTTGGGTTGGATTACCCTGATACTTTCTCTCCCGTGGCTAATGGCATATGTCCACCTTTTTCTATCCATGGTTGTCGTTCTCTATTGGCCTCTTCCTGAGTTGGACATTAAGAATGCTTTTCTCCACGGTGATCTTGAGGAAGAAGTCTATATGGAGCAACCATCTGGTTTTGTTGCTCAAGGGGAGTCTAGTAGCCTTGTATGTTGATTGCGCAAGTCACTCTATGGTCTGGAACAGCCTCCTCGAGTTTGGTTTGGGAAGTTCAGCACATCAATTCAGCACATCTATGTTGATTTGGTTTGGTGCACCAAATCTGTGTATCTATTTGGTGGTTTAAGTTGACGATATCGTTATCACCGGCAATGATCATGATGGTATCACTAATTTAAAGCAACATCTCTTTCAGCATTTCTAAACTAAAGACCTCGACCTCGGCAGACTGAAGTATTTTCTAGGTATTGAGATTATTCAGTCCTGATCAGGTATTGTTATTTTGCAACGCAAGAAGTATGCCTTAGACATTCTTAAGGAGACAGGAATGATGGGATGTAGACCCATTGACACTCATATGTATCCGAATGCTAAACTCCTGCCAGGACAGGGGGAGCCACTCAACAATCCAGGAAGATATAGGCAACTAGTTCAAAAGTTGAATTATCTCACAGTGACTAGACCTGACATCTCTTTTCCTGTGAATGTTGTAAGTCAGTTTGTGACTTCCCCCGTGATAGTCATTAGGATGCAGTTGTTCGTATTCTGCGATATATAAGTCCGCTCCATGTAAAGGACTACTCTTCGAGGATCGTGGCCATGAGCAGATCATTGGATATAAAGACACTAATTGGGCAGGATTACCCTCTGATAGACATTCTACATCCGGATATTGTGTTTTAGTAGGTGATTTGGTGTCCTGGAAGAGTAAGAAACAAAGTGTGGTTGCCAGATCTAGTGCAGAAGTAGAATATCGAGCAAGGGTTGTAGAAATTTGTGAGATAGTTTGGATTATACAGTTGCTGAGAGAACTAAAAGTTGGAGAATAAACAGTCTGATAGAACTTGTGTATTCATATCGCATCAAATGTGGTGTTTCATGAGAGGACTAAGTACATTGAGATTGACTGTCACTTTGTCAGAGAAAGATACTCTCAGGAGATATTGCTACAAAATTGTGAAGTCGAGTGATCAGCTTGCAAATATCTTGACCAAGTCCCTCACCGGTCCTCGTATTAGCTACATCAGTAACAAGCTCGGTACATATGACTTGTATGCACCAGCTTGAGGAGGGGTGTTAGAATAGGAACAGGAATAGTATATAAAATCTTATTTGGATAAGGATTGTAATGTAGTGTCTATAAACAGGGCTCACTGTAATAATGTAGATACACAACTCAATAATATTTTTTTCCTATTTCTCACAATAGTGAATGAACCAACCATTTCACTAAAATTTAAAGATAAACTGCCATTCCTAAGCAAAAATTCATAATACAACAACCGGTTGCAGTGTCCACAACATTGAAAAGGGAAACAATTTAGGCACCCACATAGATAGATTTATACTGGACGCGTGTGTTTGGTCGTGCGTGGAGAAAGTGGAAGAGAGGGGGGGTTTAACTCACCAAAGACAAGGCCTGAAATGTAGTTTCTCTCCAGCAGCTTTCACGAAGAATAGCGGATTTGTTATGCTCCCCAAATAAACAATGCAAACGAGTGTCTCTTAGTCTCATAAGCACTCCATCAACTCTAAGCTGTAGGAACATGTCCAACCATCAATGAAAGACATAACAGTATTTCTGATGCAATGGTTTCGTTAGTAAACCATAATATTGTTTATGTGGAATATGTGTAGCAGAGTCACTCACCCAGAAACGCAGCAATAGGAACCAACCACTAGGCATGACTCTCTAGAAACTTAAAAAAGTCAGTCCAAACCTATTATAACCATCTAATGGTGGAAGTTTGAAATATCAACATAGTTTAATAAAAAAAAAGCACCATGAGAACATTACCACTTTAACAGTCAAAAGTGAGATCCCATTATCAGCCAGTTCATCCTCGTATAAGATTATCTGTTCAAATTGAAGTAAAATTTACCTTGGTGCTAAAAAGGTAAAATGTATCAAGTTGACATGAATGACACTGCTCACTTAGTTACATGACCCAGAAATCACTTAAACCTGAGTCACCAACCTCATCATAAAAGAGAATAGGTTCTTTAGAAGCCAATGCAACCAAATCAATTTTCTCCTTACAATCCTCCCATCGAATGCAGCTGCTGCCTTCATCAGGTATTGCGCTTCTACACTGAACATACAACAGCAGCCAGAATAAGTCAAACAACTTTTGAAAGCAAAGGAGATGTGATTTAAGGACATGGTTGAGAAAGTAAAATAAAGAAAAGTCTTTATTGGTGATAGATCAAAGATATCACTATTATATATAAGTGAGCGTAAAAAGGTTTTGTCGTCCTCACAGCCCAAAGGGGTATTAAAGGAATTTTAGTTCATTTGATGATTGAAGCTGCAACACTGTTTCTATTGTTTTCTCCTTACGTACTCAGTTTGCCATCATTCTTTTTCTCAAGACATTTCACATGTACCTTTGCAATTGGTTTGTATTGATATTATAGTACTCCCTCCGTATTAATTTGTTTGCCTGATTTTGACTTGACATAGAGTTTAAGAAAGTAAAGAAACTTTTGAATCTTGTGATCTTAAACTAAATATATGTAGAAAATACCAAAATGTCATTTAATCTTGTGGTCTCAAACAAGTCATGTGGAAAGTTGAAATTAAAGAGTTGTCAAAAAGGAAAAGAGACATTTTTTTTTAAACGGACTAAAAAGGAAATAAGACAAATAAATTGAAACGGAGGGAGTAGTAACTTTTTGTGGATCGGTTTTTACTCCTTCATCTCAAAATACTGAAGGGGAGCCTTGGAGTAACTGGTAAAGTTGGTAAAGTTGTTGCCATGTGACCAGGAGGTCACGCGTTCAAGCCTTGGAAACAGCCTCTTGCAGAAATGCAAGGTAAGGCTGCGTACAATAGACCCTTGTGGTCGGACCCTTCCCGTACACTGCGCATAGCGCGAGCTTTAGTGCACGGGGCTGCCGTTTTTTTCATCTCAAAACATTTGTCATGTTTCACCTTTCGAGTGTCAAATTACATACATTTTGAGCAATATTCTAAGATTCTTTTCACTATATTGATAGGAGCATTGCAATTTATATTATTTTCCGTGTAATTTCGAATATTGAAATTTAAGTTTTAAAATACTGAATCAATCTGACCCATTTTAGCTCCAAAGATTACTTAAATTACCTTTCAAAAAAATAAAACATGACAACTATTTTAGGACAGAGGGAGTATATTATTTGTCCTTGTAAATTCTGGTAAAATTTAGGCAACTTTAGAGCCAACTTTTCTTTTACACCATAAGCATTTATTAGGTCTTCTGTATCCTTTATCCTTAAACCTCCAAAAATACTTTTAATAATTATGAAGACTTGTGAATAGGACATGTCTAACGTGCCACTAAATTATATTAATCATACAGTAAAAAGTATAATATAAATTATATACTCTCTCCGTTTCAATTTATTTGACCTGCTATCCTTTTTAGTCCGTTTCAAGAAGAATGATCCTTTCCTTTTTTAGTTTAGCAACTCTTTAGTTCAAATTTTCCGCATGGCATGTTTAAGACCAGGAGATTAAAAGGCATTTCGGTACATTTGATATATCTTTAATTTAGGACCACAAAATTCAAAAGTCGTCTTTATTTTCTTAAACTCCGTGTCAAGTTAAAATAGGTCAAACAAATTGAAACGGAGGGAGTATCTATTATTATATCTTGGGTTCATGGAACTACTTTTAAGCAATAACACACCAAGATGGCAAAACTATATAAATATTAAATGAGTAGCTGAATAACAATAATCTATAGCATAGTATTTATTCAAATTATATAATGCTTCAACTCCGCTCAGATCATTGCTAAGTTGTAACCCTGAAATGCACATGAGTCAATTGGCTTAATAAGATAGCCTACATTGAAACTAATTGTCGATTGGCAAAACAGAATTTTGAAAGACAACCTTCTCAATCTTTAAAAAGTTTTATTCGAAGGGCATAAGGTAGAAACCTCGACATTTGTTTCGACAGTTTCACTTCCACAGTAAGGTGTTGTGAAGGTATAGTCATAGTCGAGCACCACCTGTTGCAAAGGTTTACTGCAGAAACCAAAAAGATGAAAGAAAAGAAAAAAGGCAAAAAGAAGTTAGGAAAAGAAAGAAAAAGGTAAGCAGGAAACATATCAGAGCACTCACCTTTACCACAGAAAATAAAAGAAATACATTTGCCCTGGTCAAGAACCATATTATCAACTTAGAGAAATTTTAATATTGCACTGGAGTCGCAAACCATGTCCAAAGGGAAAATTGGAAAAAGAACACAGAGTAAAAGGCATGATCTAGTTTGATAGAGATCACCTCAGGCAAAAACAGATAAATTCTAGTGATTTAGAACCTAAATCACACCCATTCAATTGACATTATAATTAGCAAGGTTTGTACATCAACAAAGTAATTTAACAGATTACCAAGAGTACATGATATTTCAGTTCCGGATCTCAGTAATCTAAGAGATGCTAGAGATGTCTGTCAGTTCTATGATTAGTTGATTATGAAGTTCTAAATGGAACAATGGACAGCAATTAAGACACTTGACTCTCTCTCTCCCTCTCTCCCTCTCTCCCTCTCCCCCTCTCCCCCTCTCCCCCTCGCCCCCCCTCTCCCTCTCCCTCTCCCTCTCTCTCTCTCTCTCTCTCTCTCTCTCTCTCTCTCCCCCTCTCTCTCCCTCTCCCTCTCTCTATACTCCCTCCTTTCCAGTTTATGTGACATCGTTCCTTTTTTAGTCCATTTCAAAAGAATAACAACTTTCTATATTTGGTAACAATTCAACTTTAGCTTCACACTCTACCCTTAATGACATACTTCTATAGCCTGAAAATGCTAGGCATGTTTCAAACCACAAGTTTCAAAAGTCATATATATATAACATAAATAAATGTGTGTGTGTATATATATACACAAAAAAAAACACAACAACAACAACATTCCCCGTGTAACCCCACAAGTGGTTTCTAGGGAGGGTAGGAGGTACGAAGACTTTACCCCTACCATTGTGAGCTAGAGAGGCTGTTTTTGATAGCCCCTGGGCTCAAAAGAAGTGAAATCAAAGCAGCATTGAAAAGAAAACGCCAGCAAAATAGCACGATGAACAAAGCAAAAGAAGCAACAGGCAATAGTAAAAATTATTTTTCGATTGGATATGGCTTCAACTATTCCCGCAGCCCGTCAATTAGTTAACCATCGACATATTTTGCAGAATAAGACCGCTTGTTAGCTGGCCAAACCTCTCAGACACACTTCGCAATGACTCCCAACTGAGGTCCCTTCTGGGCCCAGTTTCCTTCCCCTACGGTGGACTTCTTCCATCGGAGCACCACCTTTCAATTCCTCACCTCACCTTTTTTCTCTCTCCTTGGATAACAAGATCTTTTTTCGTCTTGGAGGCAAATCTTACGACATCACAAAAACAAAATCCAAATCAGGGATCTAGTATGACTGGATCGAAAGCGCGAGATATCACATGAGTTGGCTGATACTCAGTAGGGGAGCCATGTCTTGGATCTACAAGAGACTCAGGGACGCATTGGAAAATAGGGGAAAGACTTTCAAGTCTTGGAAATGCAGAGAAGCCACAACCAACATCTTCCTAACACAGAAGTTCAATCAATATGGGAGATTCATTTCAATGGTGACTGTTAAGGGAACCGATAGAGTAGTAATTATCTTGCCAGAGATTGCATTCAATGAAGGATGGAATATTCTAGCTAGAAAAATAGAGAATTTCATTAAAAGGATTCATACTACTGAGAGTAAAACATTGAATACAGCATTGATTGCAAACCAAACTGTGTGTGGTAAGGGGTGGGGGGGTTACAAAGAAATGCTACACAATAGCAAATGGCCCCAGGAAAAGTCAGAAGAAAACCGACTTCTGGATAGATGCCTGATGGGCAAGTTCGCCGGAGATGAAGCCTCACCAACCAGCAATGACGTCAGGAGATGGACTCAACAAACCTGGAATGGAGCTCTGGGAGTCCAAGTTTACAACATGGACGACCACAACTTCCTCTTCGAATTTCGCTCCAGAGCGGAGGCGGAGCATGTCAATATAGGGATCTGGAAGAGACAAAATAGGCCTCTGCAACTTCAATGGTGGTCGCCGACGGCAGGAACCCTTCCTAGCAGCGCAAATCTTAGCGGGTTATGGATTCGAGTGGTTGGTCTACCCCTCCATCTCTGGTCAAATTCCATCTCCAGGAAGATCGAAGAAAAATGCGGTAGGTGGCTGGAAACAGAGGAAGAGACTGAACTCAAGAATCACCTGAGATGGGCCAGGATTCATGTCAAGGGATCCTGAGAAAAGATTTCGGCAACCATTGACATCGGAGATGGAGATTTGATCTTCACTCTCCCGATTGGCCTGAGATTCTGGCGACCCACTGGAAGATGAAAGATGGAGAAAGCAGTAGCACTGGAGAAAAGAGAGAAGGGCGGTTCCTTCGAGAGAAAGTACAGCCTACTCTGCCACCACATTCTGCTATAGGAGTCCTTCCATAGAAGAGGATAATTGTCCAGAGTGCTTTAAGGTCATCTTTGATCTTAATGATAAAAAGGGAAAGGGGACAACTTACACACCCACGTGTGGCCTTTTTAAAAAAAGGGGCCCACCCCTTTTTAAAAATTGTCTTGGGCTTCTGGAAAAGAACGAAAGCTTGGGCCCCATTCCAGTTGGGCCACAAGTTACTTCAAGCCCAAAAAAACAATTCCCTCAAGAGCCTTTCGTCTCTAGTGCTATACAGATCAGTCCGACTGAAATCTCACAAACGGCAGAGATCGATATTTGCATGGAACTGGAAATTCAATGCAAGGAACTCGATCGAAGCATGATTCCGATGGAGAGGGAGGAAAATTCTCTTAGCAGTTTTGAGCTTTTAAGTGCGAACGAGGAAGCCAATAAAACAGGGGAAAGTTTGGATTTGCAGCCACTAAATTGTGAAGAACCCATCCCAATTCAAACTGATTCCAGCGACTGTGGCTGGGAGATTGAAGCCAGATCATCAAAATAGGTCAAAAAAAACATCGGCAAACTTAGCAAGGAATTTGGGGTTCTTTTAAACGGCTTCCACAAAGAAGCTGAAGCTCTGTTTTCGAAACAGGACCAAAGAAGGGAGGAGAAAAAATTATTTCTCTAACAGTTGAGCCAAGCGACACCAACCAGTGTTTTCAAAAACGTTTTCGGGGCGAGTCCCGGGGCGGGACGTACCAAAAACGCTCCAGGGCGTAAATTAAAAGCGCTGATCCATAAGGCGTAAGCCCTAAAATTTGGGGCGTAAGTCCCGAACGCAAAAGCGTTAGTCCCGGGTGCAAAAACGTAAGTCCCGGGCGTTAATTTTGATTTTCATTATTTTAAAAGTATTTTTGCTATAAATCATATTTTTTTAATATTGGTGTAATAATATTTATACTTTATTCTATCATGTTGTAGTGATTTTTTATGTTCCTCAGACAACTTTATTCATTTTTGTCATTGTTCTTACACTTTTTATCTTTCTCTTTTGAAATACATAGACAATAAGCAGTGCAAATATTAGTTGAGGGTAGGAATAATATATACTAGTAGATATGAAGATGGATGATGATTTCATTTTAAAGATTATCTCGGGCATTATCATTTTTGTATTGTTACCTTTCTCAAATAATAATTATAATATTATTTTTTATATTATTGGTGATTTATTTAAATTTATTTGCAGAATTATTGAAATATTATTACTTTTACATATTTTGTTAGTAATAAAATTATAGAATTGAAGTATATGAGATATACGCCCCGTAGATCCATGGGATTTAAGCCCCGTGTCTCGAAACTTACGCCTCACCCCATGCTACGTAAAACGCCTCGCCTCACGCCCCCGCCTTTTAAAATACTGACACCAACCAGCAAGTCCCCAGGAAGTAAGGAATCTAATTTGTGATATCAGATACAAAGATGGTGACAAAAGGAGTGAGTCGAAAAACAGGGGGAGAAACACAACCCAATTGCAACCATGAAGGTGAAAATCCTAACATGGAACGTCAGAGGGTTGAACAATGATGATAAAAGAAGACAAATAAAATCTTTGGTTCAACAGTAGGGGGGAGATATCATGTGTTTGTAGAAACCAAATTACGGGGGAGAGTGGACGATTATTTCCAACAGTTATGGGGAAACAGATGGGTTGGAGGGGTCTGGATGGATTCCATTGGCAGGAGTGGGGGGATCATCATCTTATGGGACAAAAGAGATTGGATTGGCGAACTCATTGATAGTGGCAATCAAATGCTCACTTGTAAATTATCTGGGATCAACCAAGATTTGACTTGGTACCTCACTACTGTTTATGCAGATTGTGACGGGAAGGAAAGAGAGGAGTTATGGTGGGAACTTTCAGCTATTAGAGGAGTGTGTGAGGGACCATGGGTGATATGTGGAGACTTCAATGTATCCAGGTTCCCATCTGAAAGAACAAACTGCTACGGAATCATAAGAGTCATGTCTGACTTTAAATTCTGCATTAATGATCTAGAACTGCTAGATCTTCCTTTATGTGGAGGATCATACACATAGAGGAGAGGGCAAAACCACAAGTGCGCCTCAAGAATAGACAGATTCCTATTCTCCCCTCAATGGGATGAGAGATTCTTCAAAATTAGCTAAAATTTGCTCCCACAACTTGGCTATGATCATAGTCCTATATTATTGTCCTGTGGAGACTGGACATACAGGAAATCCTACTTTAAGTTTGAAAATTGGTGGCTCAAGGAGGAGTGCTTTAAGGAGAAGGTGGCAGAATGGTGGAGCAATTTCACTGTAGCTGGCAGACCCGATTTTCAATTGGCTTCCAAACTCAATCAACTGGAAGTTAAACTCAAAGAATGGAGTAAAGCTAACAGGAACAATTGGAAAGAAAGAAAGGAGGAGATTCTCTCTCAAGTAGGGAACCTGGACTCCATCCAGGATCTCAGACCTGTGACTGAGGATGAGCATTTGCAGAAGACCACCTGGCAATGGAATTTGAAGAAGTGTCTAGAAATGAGGAAATTGATTGGAGGCAAAGATCCAGGGTACAATGGATCAAAAATGGAGACAAAAACACCAAGTATTTCCACAGGATAGCCAATGCCCACGGAAGAGCCAACTCCACTGACATCTTCACAGTAGAAGGGAATGAAGTCACTGACCCTGAAGCATAAGATACTACGTGAATACTAACTAACGCTACTAAATAAGGAGAAGATGAGCAAAGGAGACTAGCCCTTGCCTCTCCCATATAAAAGTACGACAACACTCGGTACCTATTGCCTTTCTACCTTAATCCTCGACCTCCATACCTTCCTATCCAGGGAAATGTCATCAGTAAGCTGAAATGTGTTATGTCCTATCTAATCACCTCCCCCAGTTCTTCTTTGGCCTACCTCTACCTCTCCTAAAACCTACTATAGCCAACCTCTCACACCTCCTTACTGGTACATCCATGCACCTCCTCTTCACATGCCCGAATCATCTCAGTCTTGCTTCCCTCATCTTGTCTGCCATGGATGTCATTCCCACTTTGTCTTGTATAACTTCGTTTAGAGGCTTTTTTATTGTGTCATTTGACCACATTTGGTCAACGGAGAGAAGCATGTTCATTTCCTAAAAGTTATGGAGATTCTATCTTCTTCAAGGAAGCTCATTTGAACTTAGGAAGTGGTTGTGGAGTCTACTGATTCGGCCAAAAGGTTGATTCCTAGTGAACCCGATCTTCTCCAGACTCTGAATTCTTGAAGGTTCTGTAAGTTAGCATCATTATGGGGGAGATTGATTCACAATTCAATAGTACAATGAGTCCAATCACAGAGTACTGGAAACAAATATCCTGACAGAAGTCATTATAAGTGCCTTTAACTAATGTAAAATAGCTATCATCACGTTCTAGACTTCTAGTGTTAGTGCCAGCCATATTTTCAAGAAGCAATATTTTCCTCTCAATTTGATGATGTCCACATGGACACAGCAGTCACTGTTGAACAAAATGGAAGATTGGTGTTTTTCTTTAGCAGAGGAAGCTTTCTGAAGCAGCTTTAAGAATTATCCATTCGTTTAAATTGTTCATGGTTGGTCCGATTGGTGCATGTTCATCAAGAATTCATTCTCTCAGATCATGAAGTTCTCTCTCATTTGGATTGAGAGGAACACCTTAACCACAGTAGGTTAAATAGAGTTGTTCTTATCTGCAGTTGTTTGATTCTACCATCAATACCAACAAGGTGAACCAACCAAAATTGCAACTTTGACCTCCTTTATAATTTAATACACTAACTTGACATTGTTGAATTTGAAGACATAAATAGTTAATACAAGATATCAAGGAACAGCAAGATAGAACATACAAAATCATTATATTACTGTCAACCTAATGCATGATGGTTAATTCTTCAAGGAGACATAACTTGCATGCCTGAGGGTTCTGCACTCCCAATTCAAAGTTTTAAAAAGTTCTAAACCCCCCAATCCCCCGTTTACCAACAAATAACAACGAATAAAAAACTGAATGCTCTTGGAGCTACTTAATTGTCCTCCTTTTATTGAGAAACATCTTTTCAGCTATACTGAAACAAAAGAACTTTCAACAATTGAAGTGCACGAAGTCTAACAACCAAAATCAAAGTGCAGCTAAATATCTACCTCTGGTTTTCCATTATCATTATACAATTTTTTATATATAGAAAAGTTAATAGAAAAGCTGGAGAAACATATGCAGAATTCTTGATGCAGCATTAGTGTAAAGAAGAGAACAACGTAGAGCACCTCCTGAATTTCCATTTTGCAGCCGCTGGAACTTCAACAGGCGGCAACGCTTCATGTTTCCAACCTACTAAAGCATCAAATGCGTTGAAAAAGAATTTTGTGCCACTATTCACATGTTTAAGCACCAAACAATTGTCTCCAAATACCATCTCTGGCAAGTGAGTCATCTGAAGTTCTTTTTCCCATCTGTATATGCATATAAGCACTAGCATTTAGAAAGGAACTAGACCCTTCCAATTAAAGAAGATGTCAAATGCTTGAAAAGAACAGCATATCAATGGTTCTTCGTTTAAGCATAAAAAATCTGCAGCCAATTGTTCATTGTAGCATTACTACAATAAGACAGGTCAGTTGAATGTCACAAGTATTTCCAACCATTAGTTTCCTGATGATACATCGCTTTTCATGAAACTTTGGCAGCACATCAATTACGATCCATGTCTGTTATGAATGTACTGGGTATGTTGTTGTTGATGTCTATTATGAATGAAAAGTAACGGTCTAGTACACATTGAAGAAAAGGTAAGCTTGGAAAGTAAAAATCTTGTCACATTAAAGTTGTTCTTTTAGGAATTCATGTAATCACGTAACCATAAATTTGGTTCCTCTTGAATTCCAATTTCATGTTTAAGTCTAACTCAAGCCCTACACTTCTACTGCGACTGGCTTCACTTTCAATTAATAGTTTATTAGAAACTTTGCTGTGTGAGTTTCGCAAAGCATACTGGTCCCAAGTTGGGATAAAGGAGGAGGATTATTATAGGTTAATTTCCAGTATAATATGAAATACTCCATAAACCATAAATCTTTTGCTCCTGAACAGAGAGCAGAACATCTTGAGGAAAATTTAAAGCCAATAAAGGAGGAAATTTAAAAAGGTCTTTCTGCTAATAGATTACAGGGAGTAGGGAAGGTCTTGATGGAAAGCAATGACCGTGCGGCCACTGATATTCAAAATCTGACCTTTTGACTGTAGGCAGTTGTACTAATTACAGTAGGAAAATTTACACGGACCAAACAAGCACCAGAATCTCCAATGCTTGCAGAAATCATATAAGCTTTAAAAAGTAATATTAAACATTAATACAAGAAACAAACAAAAAGACAAGTGAAAGACAAATGAGGGTTAATTGAATTGTATACTGGGAGAGGGGAAAGGAGCAAACCGTTGAAGATGAACAGAATTGAGAATGGAAAGCTTGCGAGACTCGATCTCCCAACCGTGAATGTGGAGTCCTCGCCGGCCGGCCGGAAGAGGTTCAGCTCCGGCCGCCTTTATTTCTTTATCATCACTCTCCCACTCCATTATCGATCGCCCAAAGTCAAAATTTTCACTTCTCCGGTCTGCACCCGGGTGACTTGGTCGAGTACGAGTCTTTATTATACTAAAAATTGAATTTAGTATACGGAAAAGGCCTAAATTATCTTCACCTATTATATCTTTTATATCCCAGGAAATTATATGGAAAATTCCTCAGAGTGGTGTTTATTTTTTGTCTCCCATAAAAAAAGTTTTTAAAAACTAGTTTTCATTCTTTTTTATGTATAGAAAAAATATATTTTTATCCCTCTAGCCCACAACTATTTAGTGTTCATTTGTCTCTAGACTTTTTTTTTCTCATCATTTTTCCCTTTTTTATTTTTTGTTTTTTATCTTTTTTTTTCATTTTTCTCAAACATTATTTTTTTCTTTTCTCTTTTCTTTATCTTCTCATTTTCTTTATTCTCAACTTTCTTTCTTTTTTCCATATATTTATATTTCTCCTTTTCTCTTTTTTTTCTCTTTTTTCTTTTTTTCTTAACTTCTATTATTTTTTGCTAATAAACAGAAAGTTAGATAATCCACAAAGAGGATCTTCTTTCTTTGACATCAATGAAAACTTAAGGGCGTCCTTTGTTGTTTGGAAGTCCTTTGGCACAAGTCTTGCCTCTAAAGTAAGATTTATAGAACATCTCATGAATCAAGACACAATGAGGTAATGTCAAGTCTTGTTCGTGGGGCATAACTTGTTGTTTGAAAATTCTTGAGCTAAGTCTTGTTTCTAAGGCAAGAGTTATAGAGTATCTCATAAATTAAGATACAATAAAATAGTGTTAACTCTTGCCTATGGGGCGTAACTTATTTTTTTGGGAGGTCCTTGGGCTAAGTCTTGCCTCTAAGGCAAACGTTATAGAGCATCTTATAAATCACGACACAATGTGGTAGTGTCAACACTTGCTCATGAGACATAACTTGTTGTTTGAAAGTCCTTGGGTTAAGTCTTTCCTCTAAGGCAAGAGTTATAGAACATCTCATAAATCAAGACACAATGTGATAGTGTCAACTCTTGCCCATGGAGCATAACTTATTGTTTGGAAGTCCTTCGGCTAAGTCTTGCCTCTAAGGCAAGCGTTAAAACATCTCATAAATCAAGACACAATGTGGTAGTGTCAACTATTGCCCATGAGGCGTAACTTGTTGTTTGAAAGTCATTGGGTTAAGTCTTGTCTCTTAGGCAATAGTTATAGAACAACTCATAAATCAAGACACAATGTGGTAGTGTCAACTCTTGCCCATGGGAATAACTTGTTGTTTGAAAATTCTTGAGCCAAGTATTGCCTCTAAGTCAAGAGTTATAGAGTGTCTCATAAATTAAGACACAATGAAGTAGTGTGAAACTCTTCCCATGGAGCGTAATTTATTGTTTGAAAGTGTTTGGGCTAAGTCTTGCCTCTAAAACAAGAGCTATAGAAGATTTCATTAAAAAAAAGTTGAGAAAGATGACAAAAAAAAGAGAAAAATAAAAAAAATAGAAGTTGAGAGGAGAAAAGGAAAAAAATAAGATTGAGAAAAAAAAAGAAAAAAACAAAGAAAAGAAAAGACAAAACAAAATATAAAAGATAAATAACGGTTGAGGAAAAAAAAAAGGAAATGAAAAAATAAAATTCAAAGAAAAAAAAAAGAGAAAAACAATAGAAGTTGGGAGGAAAAAAGAAAAAAAAAAAGCTTGAGAAAAAAGAAAAAATGAAAAAAAAAAAAGGTTAAGAAAAAAGAAAATAAAAATTAAAGAAAAATAAAAAAGTGAAAAAAAATAAAAATAGAAGTTGAGAGGCAAATAAGCATGGTAGAGTTGTTTAAAAGTGTTTGAGGTATAGAGGGGCAAAAGGGTAGTCGTTCTATACATAAAAGGAAGGAATGCTAGTTTTGTAAGATTTTTCTTATGGGGGACAAAATAGCAAGACCAAATCCTATGAGGGTCATTTATGTACTTCACTCCTGACATCCACCTTTGGGTTTTAAAATGCCCTTAAAGTTAACAGACCACATATTAAAAATGAAAAAGGGTCAAAGGTAACCCTAAACTATAGAAAAATGTCTAAAAATACCATTCATCCACCTTTTTAGCTCACTTATACCCTTGAAACTAACAACCCCCTCTATATTTTATTTTTAAAAAAATTACTTATTACATGTAATTTTTCTATTGGGTAAAACAAAAATATCACTCCACCAAATTAATGACATGACAAATACGATTAACTAAAAAATTACATGTCAGCAAATAAAAATAAATACTACTAGTTAATTAGAACTAGAAAAAGAGAAGGGATAAAGTGAAGTGAAGATCCAACAAAGTACTCACTCTTCTGACAACTAAATTTTATCGAAAAATTTAAACATAGTAGTCTCACCTTTATACTTACTAGTGTTATGAAAATTGAAAAATTTAATTGGTTGTCGAAAATATATTACCAAAATAAATGGAGATGACCAGAAATAGACCCATCAACCTTGCTTTCTATGTCAAATCTTGTCCCAAATTCTTCAAGCTTTCGGACTAATTGAACTTAAATACGACTTGAAACACTTTTTATTTGTTATTTTCTCGTTGATTATGCTCTAACCAATTCTGGTGTGGCTACATGTGAATTGGTCATTAGCTTATGTAATAACATTGTCTATTTGATAAAAGAGAATAGATGAGAAGCTTTGTGGAAGATGTTGTTTTACGGGCTGATGGGAGTGACAGTAGCTTTTAGTTCCATATTTTTAGTCGCTGATAATTAGTTATCTTGGCCGTGATGTTAGTGTTCAATGATAAAGATTTTCTCTGGTCATCTCTTTCCCTAGTTCTTAACTAGTAGTATTTTTTTTTTTGCTAACATGTAATTTTTAGTTAATCTTATTTGATATGTCATCAGCTTGGTGGGATGATATTTTTATTTTACCCAATAAGAAATGACATGTAATAAGTAATTTTTTTAAACATAAAATATAGAGGGGGTTGTTAATTTCAAAGGTATAAGTGAGCCAAAACGGTGGATGAAGGGTATTTTAGACCTTTTTCTATAGTTTAGGGGTATTTTTGGTCCTTTTCCATTTTTAATATGTGGTCTGTTAACTTGAAGGGCATTTTGGAGTTCAAAGGTGGATGTCAGGGGTATAATAGATCCAATAGATGGATGGAGGGTATTTTTATGCATGTTATTTGCGGATGATGTAGTTTTGGTGGACGAGACTCGCGGAGGAGTTAATGCTAAGTTGGAGGTTTGGAGACAGACCCTCGAGTCGAAGGGGTTTAGGTTGAGCAGGACCAAGACTGAATATATGGAGTGCAAGTTCAGTGAGGCGACTCAGGAGGATGACGTAGAAGTGAAGCTGGATACACAGGTCATCCAAAAGAAAGGGAGTTTCAAGTATCTTGGGTCTATTATCCAAGGAAATGGAGAGATTGATGAGGATGTCACCCATCGTATTGGTGTTGGGTGGATGAAATGGAGGCTCGCATCTGGAGTCTTGTGCGATAAGAAGGTGCCTACTAAACTGAAAGGCAAATTCTACAGAGTGGTGGTCCGACCAGCTTTGTTGTATGGAGTTGAGTGTTGGCCAGTAAAGAAAGCCCATATTCAAAAGATGAAGGTGGCGGAGATGAGGATGTTGCGATGGATGTGCGGGTTTACTAGGAAAGATAGGATTAGGAATGAGGATATCCGAGATAAGGTGGGTGTGGCGTCGGTGGAAGATAAGATGCAGGAAGCGAGGTTGAGATGGTTCGGCCATGTGAGGAGGAGAGGCACGGATGCTCCAGTGCGGAGGTGTGAGAGGTTGGCTATGGATGGTTACAGGAGAGGACGAGGTAGACCGAAAAAATATTGGGGAGAGGTGATTCGACAAGACATGGCGCAGTTGCAGCTTACCGAGGACATGACCCTAGATAGGAAGGTGTGGAGGACGCGGATTAGGGTAGAAGAGTAGTAGGTAGAAGTGGTTGTAGGCTAGTAGGTAGGAGTGTTTTTCCTAGTGTCCCGACTAGTAATCGTAGTGTCACGCTTATAGTTTCTTGTTCTTGGATTCCTCGTGGTAGTATTGTGTGGCAGTGCTCTGTTTCTGTCTGTCTGTCTGTTGTTTGTTACTACATATTGCTTCCTACCGTCTCTTGTTTTCTTTTATCTTGTTTTATCATGTATCATTGATATGCCCTTTTTAGCCTCTTTTTCTTTCTTTTTTTTTTCTTTTTTGCTCGAGCCGGGGGTCTATCGGAAACAGCCTCTCTACCTCACCTCTGAGGTAGTGGTATGGTCTGCGTACACTCTACCCTCCCCAGACCCCACGCTGTGGGAATACACTGGGTATGTTGTTGTTGTTGTTTCAATAGGTGAGGGATAATTTAGGCCCTTTTCCGTTTAGTATATACATTAGGAATCATTTCGTTGGATGTATTATTACACTCTGTAAGGATGGTTGTTACCTAGTGTTCACGGGTTGGTTTGGGTCGGTTATTGATCAAAATCAAAATCAAATCAATTTAAACGATTTTTAAATTATTAAAAATAAACTAACTAAATATAATACACATTTATCAATTTAGTTATTATCGATTTCGCTTCAGTTGTTCGATTATTAATCATACGCAAAAATTAAAAAATGATTCATTTAAAAGAAAAATAATAATTTATTCAAAGAAAAAAAGAAATCCTGAGATTACCACATAAAATATAACATAGCGTACGTCTAATACAAGATATTTAAAATATAAATAAATTTTGATGAAAAAATATATAATATATTTAAAATTATTCATAAAAAATAATATATTATGTATATATAGTTATAAGAAACAGGTATATAATTTATCGGTTCAGTTGATTATTTCTTTGTTTTTTTTGAACAAATCAAAATCAAATCATATATTATCGATTTTAAAAAAAATATAAAATCAAATCAAACCAAACCAAATAAAAATTATTTTTTTGATTTGGATTAATTTTTACACAAATCGTGAACACTCCTACCTACTACAGTCAGACCTCACTATAGTGACAACATTTGTATAAAGGTTTCATGACTGCTATAGTGAGGTGTTGTTATATATGTATAATGGCAGTTTAGATCTCATTTAGCCATTATAAACAAAATTATGCAAAATAATTTTTTTATACTTTTTATGTTATTAATGAAAATAAAATACTTATTAAATTTAAAATCTCAATTGAGTCTCGTACTTCATAAATTAAAAATCGGAAAGACTTACATTACTAATAAATTTATAACTAATTATTTCATACCAACAAAGAATTAAAATCTCAGGAACATATGCATTTAAAATTAGTTGAAAATTTAAAAATACGTAAGAATTCTATAATTGTAGGTTATTTCGTAAATTTCAGTGTCTTAGTGATAACATATTGCTTGAATTGGCGAAGAATTTTGTCCAAGCTTTCAGCAAAAAATTATTCAATAGCTTTCCCTCGAAGACTGTTTAAGAGCTTAACAATAGACTCTTCTGTCTCACCCCAATTAGTGTGGATTGAGATTGTTTAAGAGCTTAACAATTGACTCTATAATCTTTCCAGTTTAATGATGATTACTATAAATATTTTAATATTTTATTTTATATATAATATATTTTTTATAAAATATTATTACACGATATTTGAGTATGACTGTTATATAGGAGTAATTTTATAAAGAGTGTACTGCTATAATGAATGTCATTATTGTTATAGAGAAGTACAATATAACATGAAAAATTAATTTTGGAGAAAATATGCCGTTATAGTGAAATATTGTTACAGCGAGGGGCCGTTATAGAGAGGTACAACTGTATTTCACAACGTATGTATTGTATTATTTTGTAATATTTTAATAAATATAATGTTTGGATAGATTGTATCATTTTTTGTTGTTATATAATGTCACACATCAATAATTTGAAGTATAAATCTACAAGAACAATAGGGTACGTGGTAGAGCTACTAGTAAAAGGTGTTGTCAATAGAGATGAATAAATACTAGAATTATATGAATAAATAGAGAGAAACTTAATCTTTTTTATTGCTACTGAAAAACTAGCGATACATGCCATTAAACAGAACTTGCAGAGCAATAAACTTGGAGAAAAATAGGGCACTAGTTAGCAGTATCATGACTCTCTAACTGACTTATTTCAACCAATTAGGACTCCTAAAGCTAATAACTGGAAATGTAAAAGGCTTCTAAAAATACTGACACTATGTCACGCCCCGAGATTACCCCCTAGGCTTAACACAGGACCTGGGACCACAAGTGCCCCAAGTTAACCCATGGTCATAGCATACTCAAACATTCATAGTAAAAACATAGCGGAACCATAAATAGAAAGCTAGGCAACCCAATCCATGAATGATAAAGTCAAAATGAAACATAATCCGAAGAAAGACCAGAATACAATCTATGGCTGAAAAGCCTCTAACAATCATAAACAGTTGATGGGACAATACCCCAACTAACTCAGATATCCAAAAAGGAACATGAAAGAGATAGGTCTATCACTAGCCCTCGGATAATGAGGACTCACCAATGAAAACTGAATCTCCGGCGATGTCTAGCCACGAGTCTGAGGGAAGGAGCATGTATCTGCATCATCAAAGGATGCAGCGCGAGAATATGCGTCAGTACTATAAGATGTACTGAATATGTGAGACATGCATGAATATAGTAAAAACATACTTAAAACGTAAACTAAACTGAGTTCATGCATAAGAAAGCATCATAAGTAAATCTCATAGTTTTAAGCTTAAAGCGTAAAATAAAAAAGCATAAGTCTTAAATCTTCATACGGGAGTTTCTATTAACTGACATAAACCATGATGAGCTACATGGAGTCCAGTGTTATACACCCACACCGAAAAAGATTATCCTAACCGGTCAAAGTTAGAACCTTATCATATCAGGATCCTGTCACAAGCCACAGAGGGCACCTACGGTGGCACGTAGTTATGGGACTAAGGGCAATCTCACCCCGTCCAACTCAGTGCTAAATACTACTCTCGAAATATATACACATAACTAACATATCTTGTGACATAATCTAATACCAATTCTGTTTGGAAAGCATAAGGGTATAATCGAATACCATGCAATTCACATAACTTAGGTAGACATATCTAAATGCCAAACCTTTCATAAATCATAAAGACATATCTAATGTCATGCAATTCATGCTTCAAAATCCTTAAAACTTAGCATAACCATAATTCAAAACATACTTTTCTTTCTAAATTCATAACTTAAAGAATTAGACATGCAATTTCATAATACATAAGGCCATGTTACCTAACATGCCAATTTTCACTTGAAATCACGCAATTCAATGGAATCATGCTAGAAATCATCTTTAATGCATGGGATTTTGAAATCAGTTAAGAAACCTCAAATAAATCATAGATAAGTAATGAGAAACCATAAATTGAATCTTTAAAACTGAGCCTATAAGTTTTTTCACAAATTGGGTAAGAACCCTAATTTCATAAAAACATAAATCAAGGTAAAAATCATGAGTTTTGGGCATAAGGTTGAAAGGAACCCCTTACTGAATACCCACATACCTTAATTGAAGCTAACCCAACTGAAATTGAAAAAAAAGGAGGCTTGAACTTGGAGCTTGAGACTTGGAGCTTGAAGGAGTTCTTTTCCTCTTTTGGTAGATGAATGAGGAATAATGAAAGACTTAGGCTAATAAGAGTAGAAATTCTACTAAAAGTGGCCAAAATGACCTCACTTAAGAGTTAAAAGGGTGAGCAATTATAGAAATACCTCTAGGACTTAATTAAGAAAAAAGTATTTTAAAAATTTGGCTTCAGGTTCCATGGGTCCTTTCCATGGACCGTAAAAGTAACCACGGCTAATGGATTGGAGTCATGGTTCTTGAGCCAAAAGTTAAGCTGCAGATCTGACTTCCACGGACGGGTTCCACGATCCATGAAAGCTTTCACGATCCGTAGAACCTATTTGTGGTTCTCAGAGGAAAGGCTACCCTCAGTCTGAGTTCCACGGGTGGTTTCCACGACCCGTGAAACAAATCATGACCCCTAGATGCCACTTGTAGTTCCCAGACCAGAAATGGTATCTTCAGGATAGGTTTCACGGGTCACTTCCATGACTCGTGGTTCCATCCATGGCTCGTGGACTTGACTCGTGATTCCTGGAAGTTTTAAAATTTTCAGAGTTTCTAACTTTAAAAGCTGAATCAAATTTTGGAGTGTTACAATATCTCCCTCTTGGGATCATTCGTCCTTGATTGAAGACTAAGCAAGAAAAACTGGAGAGAAAACAACCCAACCAAGCAACAAAACAGGAAAACTGAAGAGTAAACATGAAAACTGATCTTTTCAACTTAAACATGATTGAACTAACTTCAAAAAATATGAATGCATACTAGGATCATGAGGGAAACTGATGGAATAGAATCGGAGGGACATACTAAGGAGGAAACTAATACCTCAAGTTGAAACTGAGTCGGAAGGAAAGATATGAGGGTACTTGGATTTCATGGCTGCTTCTGCTTCCCAAGTAGCTCCCTCAACAAGTTGATTCCTCCAAAGGACCTTCACCAAAGCGACTTCTTTGTTTCTCAACCTCTGAATCTGACAATCAAGAACCTCTACGGAAACTTCCTCATAAGTAAGGCTGTCCTTCATATCCACATATTCCAAAGGAACAATCAAGGTCGGGTCACCAACATACTTTTTCAATAAGGAAACATGAAAAACCGAATGAACCGCTTAAAAAACTGTAGGCAACTCCAACTCATAAGCAACACTACCAACTCTCCTCTGAATCCGATAAGGACCTACATAGCGGGGACTAAGCTTCCCTTTCTTACCAAACCTCATCATACCTTTCATGGGTGACACCTTCAGAAATACCCAATCATCAACCTCAAATTCCAACTCTCTTCTCCTCATATCTATATATGATTTCTGTCGACTCTGAGCGGCTTTCTGTCTTTCCCTAATAAGCCGAAACTTCTTCATAGTATCATAAACCGAATCTGGACCAATCGAAGCTGCCTCACCTAACTCAAACCAACCAATAGGAGATTTACACTTCCGACCATAAAGTGCTTCATAAGGATCCATCTGGATGCTAGAATGAAAGTTGTTGTTGTAGGCAAACTCGATAAGAGGTAAGTGATCATCCCAACTACCCTTGAAATCAATCACAGAAGCTCTCAACATATCCTCCAAAGTCTGAATAGTACGCTCTGCCTGGCCATCCATCTGTGGGTGAAAAGTTGTGCTAAGCTTAACCTGAGTGCCAAGACCTTTCTGAAATGACTTCCAAAATTGGGATGTAAACTGAGTACCTCTATCTAAAATGATAGACAATGGAACACCATGCAATCGAACTATCTCAGTCTAGCATAGTCATCTGCTAAATTTATAGTCTAAACAACCAAGAAGTGGGATGACTTTGTCATCCTATCGACAATCACCCAAATAGAATCATGTTGCCTTCGAGTACGCGGTAAACTAGTAATGAAGTCCATATTAATCACTTCCCACTTCCAAATAGGAAGATCAATATTCTGAATCATACCACTCGATCGTTGATGCTCTGCTTTCACTTGCTGACAGTTGGGACACTTAGCCACAAAACCTGCTATGTCCCTTTTCATGCCATTCCACCAATAGACTTTTCGTAGGTCACTGTACATCTTGGTGGCACCAGGGTGAATAGAATACCTAGAGCTATGAGCCTCTATCAAAATCCACTGTCTCAACCCATCTATGTCGGGAACACACAATCGGCCCTGATATCGAAGCACACAATCTCCCCCTTGGGAGAAAACTTCTACCCTTTGCTGATGGACTGCACCCTTCGGCTGGTGTAAAATAAGATCACTGTCTTGCTTTTCTTTCACTTCAGCTACCAAAGATGATTCAGAATCATTTTGAATAATAATACCACCTTCTGTCGAATCCATAAGGCAAACTCCTAATCGAGCAAGTCGATGAACATCCTTGGCCAACTCCTTTTTTCCGTCCTCAACCGAAGACACACTATCCATGGACAACCTACTAAGTGCATACGCCACTACTTTGGCCTTACCCGGATTGTAAAGCACACTCATATCATAATCCTTAAGAATCTCAAGCCATCTCCTTTGACAAAGATTCAATTCCTTTTGAGTGAACACATACTGACGACTCTTATGATAGGTGAATACATCCATGTGAACACCATACAAGTAGGGTCTCCAAATCTTCAAAGCAAAAACCACGCCCGCTAACTCAAGATCATGAGTAGCGTAGTTCTTCTCATTGGTCTTAAGCTGTCTAGAAGCATAAATAATCACCTTACTACGCTGCATCAACACACAACCCAAACCAATCTTAGAAGCATCACAATACACAACAAAGTCATCTAGGCCCTCGGGTAGAGTCAACACTGAAGATCTGGTCAATCTAGTCTTCCATTCCTGAAAGTTCTTCTCAAATAGATCAGACCACTGAAATTTAGCCTTCTTCTGAGTCAACCAAGTCAATGGGGTAGCAATGGAAGAAAACCCTTCCACAAATCTCCTGTAGTAACCAGCCAAACCTAAAAAACTCCTAATATCTGACAGGGAAATGGGTCTAGGCCAGTTCTTTACTGCCTCAATCTTTTGAGAATCAACTCGAATACCATCTCTAGTCACAATATGACCCAGAAAAGCAACAGACTACATACAAAACTCACACTTGCTAAACTTAGCAAACAACTGCCAGTCCTTAAGAGTTTGCAACACAACTTTCAAATGGTCTGCATGCTCCTCCTCACTCCGAGAATAGATAAGGATATCATCAATGAAAAAAATCACACACATATCCAAATAATTCTTGAACACACGGTTTATCAAATCCATAAAGGCTGCAAGAGCATTCGTTAGCCCAAAAGACATAACCACAAATTCATAATGATCATACCGAGTTCTGAAGGCTGTCTTCAGAATGTCACATTCTCGAACACGAAGCTGATGATAACCGGATCTAAGGTCGATCTTGGAGAAGAAACTGGCACCCTGAAGCTGATCGAATAAGTTATCAATCCTAGGAATGAGATACTTATTCTTGATTGTGACCTTGTTCAACTGACAGTAGTCGATACACATTCTGAGGGAACCATCTTTCTTTCACACGAATAAGACTGGAGCACCCCATGGAGAGATGCTGGGTCGAATAAAACCTTTTTCAAGGAGGTCTTTCAACTGATCTTTCAATTCTTTAAGCTCTGTGGGAGCCATTCTATTGGGAGGAATATCGATAGGATTCGTATCTGGAAGGAGGTCTATCCCAAAGTCGATCTCTCGCTCAGGGGGGGACTCCGGGCAAATCTTTGGGAAACACTTCTAGAAACTCATTCACAATAAGAACTGACTGGAGAGATAGGGTTTTGGACTCCGTGTCCACAACCCAAACTATATGATAGATATAACCCTTAGAAATCATCTTTCTAGCCTTAAGATATTAAATGACCCTTTGAGAATGGAGGACTACCTTACCACTCTAGGACATGTTCATTTGGAAACTTGAAACTGATGACTCGAGTATGACAATCAAACGAGGCATAACAAGCATACAACCAATCCATACCAAGAATAACATCAAAATCAATCATCTCCAACTCTACTAGATCCGGTGAAGTGACTCTATGGAGGACTGAGATAGGGAAATTTTGGTAGATTCTTTTGGCTAAGACTGACTCACCAACAGGAGTAGAAACACAAAAGGGTTCTAAGAGTTGTTCAGGGCAAATTTCAAACTTGCAAGTCACTTAAGGGGTTACAAAAGATAAGGAGGCACTGGGGTGTAATAAGGCATATATATCGAGAGAAAAGACTTTCAACATACCAGTAATATCATTCGGTGAACTCTCCTGGTCCTAGCGAGAGGACATGTCATAAAGGCGGTTCTGGCGCTGACTACCAGAACTAGAAGTAACACCCTGTTGGGTCGGTCGACCTCCTAGGGCTAATGGGGCAGACCGAGTCCTGCTACCTCCCCGTCCCTTCTTAGTTGAAGGGCAATCCTTAATCTTGTTTCCAACCTGACCATACCCAAAGCATCCTCCTGAACCATTTAAGCACTCACAAGGATAACTTTTATCACACTTGTTTTAAGAAGGGTAAGGAGTCCCCTTTGCAACACTCGCCTGCGAATAGGAACCAGATCCTCTACCAGTCTGATCATGACAAGTCCTGAGGGCCTAAGTAGGCACACTAGCTAAAGAATGAACGGGCTTTGATGATTTTTTTTGAAATGAAGAGCGATGCCTGCCTCCGGACCTATGATGGCCAAAACCTGAACTCTCTGATCTAACCCTCTTGTTCTCCCTTGACATCTCCCTCAACTTATCTCCCTCGATCTGTTGGGCAAGAGTCAAAAGTCGAGAAATATCCATATAACCCAAAAGCATCGGGGACCTACACTCCTTCTTTACCAAATCTGATACTCCGTAGACAAACTTACTCATCTCATCCCATGGGTCAACCACCATGGAAGGAACATACCTACAACGCTGGGTGAACTTCAACCCATACTGCTGAACCATAATGGAACCTTGCCTCAAATTCATGAATTCTTTGGCCTTAGCTTGCCTTAACTCCCTCGAGAAGAACCAGTCAAGAAAAGTATTTTCAAAACACTCTTAAGTCATAGGGACCACGTCCCTTGCCCTAGCATCTTTCCATTGAGTAAACCAAATATGAGCCACGTCATTGAGTTGATAAGAAGCTAGCTCAACACCATCATCACCACCCACTTGCATCACATCAAAGATCATCTTTACCTCATCCAATAAATTTTCTGGATCCTCCCCCACTTTTGAACCCCAGAACTCAGGTGGGTTCATGCGAATAAAATCTCGAACTCGGGCCGCTATTCCACCTTGAGGGTGGAAAAGGATATGAGCCTGCTGATTTGCCTGAGCGGCCATAGTCTGAGCTAGCATATGAATAACATTTCTAAACTTCGCATTTGTGACCTCGGGGTCTGGAATTAGAGGGTTAGCATTTTGAGCATTGGCCCGGTGAGGCATAGCATGGCAAAGAGGCATAATCTGAAATGTATAAAGATAGATTAGAGGGTAATAGAGTTAAACTCTATCGCATGATATTGATCAAGAAAGAAGTGAAGTTTTTCCTAAGACACCTCATAGCTTCTCTCTCATAAGCGCACTTCACACATATGAAAGAGACTCTACTCGATGTGGCTTTCAGACACCCTAGGACTCTTGAACCTGATGCTCTGATACCAAGTTTGTCATGCCCCGAGACTACCCCTTAGGCATAACACGGGATTGGGGACCATAAGTGCCCCAAGTTAACCCTTGGTCATAGCATACTCAGACATTCATAGGAAAAATATAGCGGAAGCATAAATAGAAAGCTAGGCAACCCAATCCATGAATGATAAAGTCAAAATGAAACATAATCCGAAGAAAGACCCGAATACAATCTATGTCTAAAAATCCTCTAACAATCATAAAGAGTTGATGGAACAATACCCCAACTAACTCAGATATTTAAAAAGGAACATGAAAGAGATAGGTCTATCACTAGCCCTCAGATAATGAGGACGCACCAATGGAAACTGGATCTCCGACGATGTCTAGCCACGAGTCTGAGGGAAGGAGCCTGTATCTGCATCATCAAAGGATGCAGCGCGAGAATATCTGTCAGTACTATAGGATTTACGGAATATGTGAGACATGCATGAATATACTAAAACCAAACTTAAAACATAATTAAAACTGAGTTCATGCATTAGAAAGCATCATAAGTTAATCTCATAGTTTTAAGCTTAAAGCATAAAATAGAAAAGCATAAGTCTTAAATCTTCATACGGGAGTTTCTCTTAACCGACATAAACCATGATGAGCTACATGAAGTCCAGTGTCATACACCCACACCGAAAAAGATTGTCCTAACTGGCAAAAGTTAGAACCTTATCATATCAGGATCCTGTCATAAGCCATAGTGGGCACCTACGGTGGCACGTAGTTCTGGGACTAAGGGAAATCTCACCCCATTCAACTCGATGCTAAATACTACTCCCGAAACATATACATATAGCTCACATATCTTGTGACATAATCTAATGCCAATTCTGTTTGAAAATCATAAGGGTATAATCTAATACCATGCAATTCACATAACTTAGGTAGACATATCTAAATGCCAAACCTTTCATAAATCATAAAGACATATCTAATGTCATGCAATTCATGCTTCAAAATCTTTAAAACTTAGCATAACCATAATTCAAAATATACTTTTCTTTCTAAATTCATAACTTAAAGAATTAGACATGCAATTTCATAATACATAAGGCCATGTTATCTAACATGCCAATTTTCACGTGAAATCACGCAATTCAATGGAATCATGCTAGAAATCATCTTTAATGTATGGGCTTTTGAAATCAGTTAAGAAACCTCAAATAAATCATAGATAAGTAATGAGAAACCATGAATTGAAGCTTTAAAACTGAGCCTATAAGTTTTTCCCCAAATTAGGTAAGAACCCTAATTTCATAAAAACATAAATCAAGGTAAAAATCATGAGTTTTGGGCATAAGGGTGAAAGAAATTCCTTATTGAATACCCACATACCTTAATTGAAGCTAACCCAACTGAAATTGAAAAGAAAAGAGGCTTGAACTTGGAGCTTGAAGGAGTTCTTTTCCTCTTTTGGTAGATGAATGAGGAATAATGAAAGACTTAGGCTAATAAGAGTAGAAACCCTACTAAAAGTGGCCAAAATGACCTCACTTAAGAGTTAAAAGGGTGGGCAATTATAGAAATACCCCTTGGACTTGATTAAGAAAAAGTTGTTTTAAAAACTCGGCTTCAAGTTTCATGGGTCCTTTCCACAGACCATAGAAGTAACCATGACTTGTGGATTGAAGTCGTGGTTCCTGAGCCAAAAGTTAAGCTACAGATCTGACTTCCACGGATGGGTTCCACAATCCGTGGAAGCTTCCACGATCCATAGAACCTTTTCATGCTTCTTAGAGGAAAGGCTACCCTCAGTCTGAGTTCCACGGGTGGTTTCCATGACCCGTGAAACAAATCACGACCCTTAGACGCCACTCATGGTTCTCAGACCAGAGATGGGATCTTCAGGACAGGTTTCACGGGTCACTTTCATGACTCGTGATTCCATCCATGACTCATGGACTTGACTCGTGATTCCCGGAAGTTTGAATTTTTTTAGAGTTTCTAACTTTAAAAGCTGAATCAAATTTTGGGGTGTTACAATATCTCCCTCTTGGGATCATTAGTCCTAGAATGAAGACTAAGCCAGGAAAACTTGAGTGAAAACATCCCAACAAATCAACAAAACAGGAAAACTGAAGAGTAAACATAAAAACTAATCTTTTTAACTTAAGCATGATTGAATTAACTTCGGAAAACATAAATGCATGCTAGGATCATGAGGGAAACTGATGGAATAGAATCAGAGGGACATACTAAGGAGGAGACTAATACCTCAAGCTGAAACTGAGTCAGAAGGAAAGAGATGAGGGTACTTGGCATTCATGGCTGCTTCTGCTTGCCAAGTTGCTCCCTCCACAAGTTGATTCCTCCAAAGGACCTTCACCGAAGTGACTTCTTTATTTCTTAACCTCCGAATATGACGATCAAGAACCTCCACGGGAGCTTTCTCATAAGTAAGGATGTCCTTCACACCCATATCTTTTAAAGGAACAATCAAGGTCGGGTCACCAACACACTTTTTCAATAAGGAAACATGAAAAACGGGATGTGCCGCTTCAAAATCTGTAGGCAATTTCAACTCATAAGCAATACTACCAACTCTCCTCCAAATTCGATAAGGACCTACATAGCGGGGACTAAGCTTACCTTTCTTACCAAACCTCATCACACCCTTCATGGGTGACACCTTCAGAAATACCCAATCATCAACCTCAAATTCCAACTCTCTTCTCCTCACATCTGCATATGAGTTCTGTCGACTCTGAGCATTCTTCAATCTTTTTCTAATAAGATGAACCTTCTCCATAGTCTCATGAATCAAATCTGGACCAATCAAAGCTTCCTCACTTACCTCAAACCAACCAATAAGAGATCTACACCTCCACCCATAAAGTGCCTCAGAAGGAGCCATCAGGATGTTAGAATGAAAGCTGTTGTTGTAGGTAAACTCGATAAGAGGTAAGTGATCATCTCAACTACTCTTGAAATTAATCACACAAGATCTCAACATATCCTCTAAAGTCTGAATAGTACGATCTACCTGACCATCCGTCTGTGGGTGAAAAGTTGTGCTAAGCTTAATCTGAGTGCCAAGACCTCTCTGAAATGACTTCCAAAATTAGGATGTAAACTGAGTACCCCTATCTGAAATGATAACACCATGCAATTGGACTATCTCCTGAATGTAGAGTCTGGCATAGTCATCTACTGAATCCGTAGTCTTAATAGCCAAGAACTGGGATGACTTGGTCATCCTATCGATATTCACCCATATAGAATCATGTTGCCTTCGAGTACGAGGTTAACCAGTAATGAAGTCCATATTGATCGCTTCCCACTTCCAAGTAGGAAGATCAATATCCTGAATCATACCACCTGGTCGCCGATGCTCTACTTTCACTTGCTGATACTTGGGACACTTAGCCACAAAACCTGCTATGTCCCTCTTCATGCCATTCCACCAATAGACTTCCTGTAGGTCACTGTACATCTTGGTGGCATCAGGGTGAATAGAATACCTGGAGCTATGAGCCTTTATAAAAATCCACTATCTCAACCCATCTATGTTGGGAAGACACAATCGGCCTTGATATCAAAGCACACCATCTCCTCCTTGGGAGAAAACTTCTACCCTTTGCTGATGGACTGCACCCTTCGGCTGGTGTAAAATAAGATCACTGTCTTGCTTTTCTTTCACTTCAGCTACCAAAGATGATTCAGAATCATTTTGAATAATAATACCACCTTCTGTCGAATCCATAAGGCAAACTCCTAATCGAGCAAGTCGATGACCATCCTTGGCCAACTCCTTTTTTCCGTCCTCAACCGAAGACACACTATCCATGGACAACCTACTAAGTGCATACGCCACTACTTTGGCCTTACCCGGATTGTAAAGCACACTCATATCATAATCCTTAAGAATCTCAAGCCATCTCCTTTGATAAAGATTCAATTCCTTTTGAGTGAACACATACTGACGACTCTTATGATAGGTGAATACATCCATGTGAACACCATACAAGTAGGGTCTCCAAATCTTCAAAGCAAAAACCACGCCCGCTAACTCAAGATCATGAGTAGCGTAGTTCTTCTCATTGGTCTTAAGCTGTCTAGAAGCATAAATAATCACCTTACTACGCTGCATCAACACACAACCCAAACCAATCTTAGAAGCATCACAATACACAACAAAGTCATCTAGGCCCTCGGGTAGAGCCAACACTGAAGATCTGGTCAATCTAGTCTTCCATTCCTGAAAGTTCTTTTCAAATAGATCAGACCACTGAAATTTAGCCTTCTTCTGAGTCAACCAAGTCAATGGGGTAGCAATGGAAGAAAACCCTTCCACAAATCTCCTGTAGTAACCAGCCAAACCTAAAAAACTCCTAATATCTGACAGGGAAATGGGTCTAGGCCAGTTCTTTACTGCCTCAATCTTTTGAGAATCAACTCGAATACCATCTTTAGTTACAATATGACCTTGAAAATCAACAGACTGCATCCAAAACTTACACTTGCTAAAATTAGCAAATAACTGTCGGTCCTTAAGAGTTTGCAACACAACTCTCAAATGGTCCGCATGCTCCCCCTCACTCTGAGAATAGATAAGGATATCATTAATGAAAACAATTACAAACATATCCAAATACTTCTTGAACACACGGTTCATCAAATCTATAAAGGCTGTAGGAGCATTAGTTAGACCAAAAGACATAACCACAAATTCATAATGACCATACGGAGTCCTGAAGGCTGTTTTTGAAATGTCACATTCTCGAACATGCAGCTGATGATAACCGGATCTATGGTCGATCTTGGAGAAAAAACTGGCACCCTGAAGCTGATCGAATAAGTCATCAATCCTAGGAATGAGATACTTATTCTTGATTGTGACCTTGTTCAACTGACTTCAGTCGATACACATTCTGAGGGAACCATCTTTCTTTCGCACGAATGATGTGCCAGGATTTGACGGCACTTACGACGCTTAAAACTAAGGATTTTCAGGAGTTCTTAAGCACATTTTATTGGATTTAATGTTATTTGTTACATGTACAGGGAAAAGTATGAAATAGATGAAAAGACCAAAGTTTTGTAGTTTTCTGGGCAAAAGACAAGCCACCACGGGCATCATATCTGTGATGGCCCATAGGGCAGACTATGGGAACATGGCACCTGGAGAAGCCAAGTCATTGAAGCCTGATGGGCTGCCACAACGCCCATGAAGGACACAACGGGATGTCACAGAGCCCGTCAAAATAATCCAGGGAACTATGCAAGTAGCCAAGGCAGGGTGACGGGCATCTATGATGCCCATGCCAATCGTGATGGCCCGTCGTTGCTGCCCATGGAAACAAGGCAGGAAGCATGCATGAGCTAAGGGCAGGCGACGAGAGGGCCACGATGGGCATCGCAGCCATGACGTCCCATCACCTCCACTCGTGATATTGAGGTAGGGACCTAGAACTTGAGACCTGAAGATGCCCGACGGGCACCCACGACACTCGTCGTACCCATGATGACCCATGAGCCGTCCCGTCGGCAGGGCCACGTCCAGCTTCTCCTAGATTTATTAGGATTTGGTTTCTTTGTCTATAAATACTTCCCCTTAGGTTTTATTTTCGTTGTTACACATAATTTTCAGAGAACTACTACATTGTTACTTTGTTGTTGACTTTACAAACAAAAGTTCTTGAGATTAAAAGATTGTTTTTGATTAATTGAGGTGTTCTTGATATTTTCTTCTAGATTTTGGATTTCTTTACTCCAAATTGTAAGTATCTACTAATGATTGTCCAAACAACCGTTAATTGTTTACTTATGAACATGAGTATCTAAATTCACAACTAGGGTTGTCGGAACCATGAAGAATTAACGACGTAGGCAAAGTACTTAGTAATTCTAGGGCGATATTTATGCATGTATTGTTCTTTCCTTCATATTGATTGCTTTTTAGCGGTGTGTAATGTTAGAACTTGCCTTATCCTTACTTGACGGACCAAGGAGGTAACGAATGGTAAAAGGGTTATTCAACGACGGAGATTTGAGGCTACCAACCCTCATCTAATAGCTTGACCTTGTCCAGGAATAGCTAATCTGGTATCCAGGGTAAGGGTTAGTTAAGCATACACCCACGACCGGACCAAGGTGTGTGGTGAAATTCATCTATCTGCTGGACCAAGGATTTAGGTGAACCTAAATTACCGATTCTGCATGCTAACTATCAAACTAGTTAATTAAGTACAAACGCCTTACTAAGTTATGAATTCATGGGGAACACTGCCCTAGTCTTCTCTCTCATTGATTACAACTTTTAAAACTGTCATGTGTTACTTGTTTACATTCCAGTTACTACTACTATTTGTTATATTAAAAACCCCTCTTTGTAGGGAAATAAATGGCTAACAGCGAAATAAATGGCTAACAGCACAAGTAAACACATATCAACCCTAATCCTACCATATTCCTGTGGGATCGACCCCAATCTTTGTTGGGTTTTATATTTGATCAGCGACCGCTTATGCTTATGAAAGGAGGTGTAATTTGGGCGTATCAAATTTTGGCGCCGTTGCCAAGGAATACGATTTAGGATTAAAAGAGATTGTGTTTATTTCACTATTAGTCCTTATTTCCTGATTTTTTTTTGTTGTTTTTGTTTTGTCCTACAGGTTGCACACTTGTGTATGCCCAGTACAAGGAGTTAAGGCAATCCCTTAATCCCATACAATCCTGAGCTATCCAAAACCTTAAGAAACATGGCTAAAGAGGGAGAGCACGAGACACATGAGAAGATCACAGCTTGATTGTTGGCTGAAGCCGAGCAGAGGAAAAAGGAATCAGAGCAGAGGAAAAAGGTAGGGGAAGATGCCCTTACTACTGAAGATGCTCAAATTGCAACTGACCTTGCTGCTCAAAAAGCGGCAGCTGAGCAAGCACGACAATAAGCTGCCCGAGATGAGACAATAGCTAGACGAAATTTCCCGTAGAATAGGGGCCATCATATATAGCAGCCCAGGCAAGCCCCTCGCTACTATGATTATGATGATGATAATGAGGTAGAGGAATTGGGCATTACTGGACTAATAGTGTTGCCACCACTGACTGAGAGAATGAAATTTGACATCACCAGCACCATGATCCAGTTAATGAACCATATGGGACTGTATACTGGAAAACCTATAGAAGATGCAAATCTTAATGTGAAGAATTTTACTCAGATTTGCAAGGCGTATAGTCTACCAGGAGTGGGGCAAGATGCTATTAGACTGAGGCTATTTGCTTTCTCATTAACTAACGAGGCGACTGCGTGACTCTCAGAACTGCCAGATAATTCCATATACACATGGCATGAGTATAAGAGTCAGTTTTTGGAGCGGTTCTTTCCTCCATCAAGGATGTTGCAGCTGAAGCAAAAGGTCTACTATTTCAAGCAGCTATCGACAGAGGCATTATATCAGGCTTGGTTGAGGTTCAAGAAAAAGTTGAATCAAGTTCTGAGACACGAAATTCCTCTAAGGCATCTGATGGAGATCTTCTACAAAGCATTGAACGCCAACACAAAAGCAGTAGCTGACACTCTAATTGGAGGAGCATTCATAGAGAATGCGTATTTTGAAGCTTTCAAGATGCTGGACAGAGTTTCCAAAACCAACAAAAAATGGCACACTAAAGAGTCAGAGACCCCAGCAGGTACTTATGCAGTTGGTAAGTCTGTCGATTTCAATGAATTCCAAGACTTAAAATAGGAAATTGCTGAGATGAACACGAGTGTTGGGTTGCTTGCAAAGAAATTCCTAAGTGAGGGAGTAGAGAAGGTGAAAGCCATCGGCTCACAAGGGAGAGCACCAAGGCTAGATTATTAATCACTCGAGGAGGAGGTTAGTTATCTGAATGATCAAGGAGCGAGTTTCCGGGCCTGTGGCCAAGGAAATCAAGGTCAGAACAGAGATAGAGATGACTACTACAATTGGTTTGGCCACAGAGATAGGAGTAGAGCCATAGACAGGGATGGTGACTAGCACAAAAAGGATGGATACAAGAATGATAGAAGTGGTCTTTATGTCCCTCCTGGAAATCGTGAAGATAGACCTGAATAACTTACCATAAGAGAGCTGCTCAACAAAGTATTTCAAAAGGTGGATTCTACGGATGCAAGCATGAAGGAGATAAAAGATGATCTTTCAAATATCAGTCAGAAAGTGGATTCCCATTCTGTTTCTATAAAGCAGCTCAAGATGCAAATGCACCAGATTTCCACTAGCATGAATCCACGTCAAAAGGGTACTCTCCTAAGTGACACCATTCAAAATCCTAAGAATGATCGACAGGTTATGGCTGTGACCACCCGAAGTGGAAATAAGACTGTTGATCCTCCCTGCCTATAGTTGTTGATGAGCCAATCAAAGTTGAAAAGGAGGATGCTGAAATTGTGATCGAGTCTGAGGAAAAAGATAGTGGTGAAGGGCCGAGTGAGAGAAAGTCTTCTGAGTTGAAAGCAAAGATCAAAGAGGTTGAACCGGTCCTAAAACCCATGCTTTGACTCCTCCACCTTACCCATAGAGATTGAAGAAAAAGGTTGAGGATGACAAATTTCATAAGTTCATCTCCATGCTGAAATCACTTTCAGTCAACATTCCTTTAGTTGAAGCATTAGAGCAGATGCCTGGATATGCTAAATTGATGAAGGATCTGGTGACTAGGAAGAGGACGGTCAGCTTTGAGCCAGCCAACAATTTGCACCACTGTAGTGCAATAGCATCCCGTTCGATGGTTAAGAAAAAGAAAGATCCTGGGGCCTTTACAATTCCTTGCACGATTGGAGCTTTCTACTTTGCCAAAGCTTTGTATGATCTGGGTGCTAGTATAAATCTTATGCCGCTAGTAGTATATAATCAACTGGGCTTGGAAGCCTCCACTCCGACTATAATGCGGCTTTTTATGGCAGATCGCATGGTGAAAAGACCTGTAGGAATCCTTTATGATGTATTGGTGAAGGTTGACACTTTTATCTTTCCTGCAAACTTTGTGATTTTTTACTGTGAGGTTGACTTCGAGGTGCCCATTATCTTGGGATGACCATTCCTGGCCACCGGACATGCTTTGGCTGATTTGGAAACTGGATAAATGAAGTTCAGGCTGAATAATGAGGAGGTGACGTTCAATGTCTGCAAGTTGATGAAGCATCATGATGATATGTGAGTGGTTTCAGTTATTGATATCATTGACGATGATCAGTTAACTGTGCCTGTTGAGGAGAGACTTGGTGTGGAGGCCCTTGCAACTGTGATAATGAACTTTGATGGGGATGACATTGAAGAGTATGACGATATGGTTGAAGCACTAGCAGGTATGGGGTCTTACAACTATGCTCCAAAGAAACTTGACTTGGACTTGAAAAATAGACAGATACCACCTACCAGACCATCTATTGAGTAACCTCTAGTCTTGGAGCTCAAAGCGCTTTTAGCCCATCTCCGGTACGTGTTCCTAGGAGAAAATGAGACCTTGCCAGTTATTATTGCTACAAATTTAGTTGAAGGGCAGGTTGAGGCCGCCCTGGTTTCTGTGTTGAAGAAGTTTAAGATGTCCATTGGTTGGACCATTGTAGACATTATTGGGATTCCGCCTAGAATCTATACACATAAAATTCAGCTCGCGCCAAATTCTATTCCGAGTATTGAGCACCAGCGTAGGTTGAATCAGCCTATGCAAGAGGTCGTCAAGAAGGAGATTATTAAGTGGATGGATACAGGTGTGGTTTACCCTATTGCGGATAGCAAGTGGGTGAGCCCAATTCAGTATGTGCCAAAGAAGGGTGGGATTACTGTAGTCCCAAACGTAAAGAATGAGTTGATTCCGATGAGGCCAGTCACAGGCTGGCACATATGCATGGATAATAGGAAGCTGAATGCTTAGACTGATAAGGACCATTTTCCAATGCCGTTCATGGATCAGATGTTAGACTGTCTTGCAGGTAGAGGATGGTATTATTTTCTTGATGGTTATTTGGAATACAATCAGATTTTGATTGCTCCTGAAGACCAAGAGAAGACTACTTTCATATGTCCATATGGGACATTTTCCTTCAAGAGGATGCCTTTCAATTTATGCAATGCACTAGCAATATTTCAGCATTGCATGATGTCTATTTTCTCAGACTTGCTGGAGGACACTATTGAGGTATTTATGGATGTCTTTTTGATAGTGGGTGACTCTTTCGAAGAGTGCTTACATCATTTGAGTTGTGTTCTAAAATGATGTGAAGAGTGTAACCTAGTGCTGAATTGGGAAAATGTCACTTCATGGTGAAAGAGGGCATAGCGCTTGGTCATAGGATCTCCAAGAAGGGTATTGAGGTCGACAAAGCAAAGATCGAGGTGATTGAAAAATTGCCTCCACCAATTTTTGTGAAGGGGATTCGAAGCTTTTTGGGGCATGCTGGTTTCTATAGGAGGTTTATCAAGGACTTCTCCAAAATTGCTAATCCATTGTTCAAATTATTGGAGAAGGAGGTAAAGTTTGTGTTTGATGATGCATGTTTGAAGGCATTCGAGTGCCTTAAAGAAAAGTTGGTCTCAGCTCTTATCATTATTTCTCCTGATTGGTCTCAACCCTTTGAGGTTATGTGCGATGCTAGTGGAGTGGCTCTAGGAGCAGTCCTAGGCCAGAGGCGCGAAATGATTCTTCATCCTATATACTATGCTAGAAAAGCACTTAACCCATCTCAAAAGAACTATACTGTCACTGAACATGAGCTACTTGCTGTGGTCTTTGCTTTTGAAAAGTTCAGATCTTATTGCTTGGCACCAAGGTGGTGGTGCATACTGACCATGCAGCTCTTCGTTATCTCATGGAGAAAAAATATGCTATGCCAAGGCTGATTAGATGGGTGTTGCTGCTACAAGAGTTTGATTTTGAAGTCAAGGACCGGAAGGGTACATAAAATTAGGTAGCAGACCACTTGTCTAGACTAGAAGAAGAAGCAATGTTGAAGATGAATGATGAGCAGGAGATAGATAATTGGTTTCCTGATGAACAAGTGCTGGCCGATTCTCAAGATTTGATTCCATGGTTTGCTGACACTGCCAATTATTTGGCAAGTGATTTGGTGCCTGATGATATGACTATCCATCAAAGAAGAAAGTTCATGTTCGATGTAAAGAAATACTTCTCGGAAGAGCCATTCTTGTTCCGTGTGTGTAACACCCCGGAAAATCAAACCAGATTTCTAAGTTGAAATATCTGAAAAATTTCATGTTCCCAGGAGTTACGGGTCCAAACCACGGACCGTGGTTTGAATTACGAGTCATGTAATGGAACCGTGGTTTCCTCATGTTGGTTCAGCCTCTGGTATGAGAACCACGAGTTAGTTCTACAGACCTTGGTTCAGTCTACGGCTCGTACTGTCAACTCGTGGAATCAGATCAGAGGGTTGACAAGTTTCCCAGGTTCCAAGACTTGGTTTTACGGCCCGTCGTTCAAATGACGGACCGTCCTGTTAATTCACAGAAATTGATCAGAGGACTGCATAGTTTCCTGGAACTACATCTCAGGTCTACGAGTCGTCATTCAAATGACGAGTCATCCTGTCTACCTGTGGTTTGCCTTCTGCAGCCTGGTTGATTTTCCAGGAACCACGAGTGGAAACCACGAACCGTGGTTCAGTCTACGGTCCGTGATTTCCATACGTGGTCCCTGAAAATCAACTTTTTCTAGCTTTTTCCAAGTTTAAGTTCAGGGATATTTTTGTAATTTTCCACTCTTTTAACTCCTATACTAAGTCATTTTAAGCCTTTTTAGGAGGTTTTTTATTCCCACTTGGCCTAAGTTCTCTCCCATTCTTTCAATCAACTTCCAAAAGAAGAAAAGGAGTTCTATCTTCTCAAGCTTCAAGTTAGGGTTTCAAGCTTCAACTTCAAGCCTCCTCTTCTTTTCAATTTCAAGTGGGTAAACTTCAATCAAGGTATGTGGGTATTCAACAATGGGTTCCTTTCACCCTTGTGCCCAAAACCTCAAATTTCAAATTGTGATTTCATGAACTTTAAATTAGGGTTTTTACCCAATTCTTATGGGTTTTTCTATAAATTGCCTTCTCAGGATTTTATTATGAAATTACTACTAAATTGCCTGATTTTGCATGGGTTTTTACATATGAACTCCTACTTTGAATTGAAGGCTAATTATGGTAAATCCTACATACATGGTTTGATTTAAGAAAATTGGGAAATTGATAACATGGATTCTCTTGAATTTTCAAGCAAGTGCATGCCTAGTTCCTATGTTCTATGAAAATGTATGTATTATGAAATTGAACTAGAGCCATGCAAAGTTTTACAAGTCATGAAGTACGCAAATTTCATAAGTTATATAGTATTATGCCAGACAAGACACCCGATGTACCATCAATGCTCATGAATCATTTTCTAAAACCAAGGTTCGTGAGTAGTATGAAGATCCGGGGTATGAACATGTTTATGACCAAGTTTTGACATCTAGATATGGCACATGTATGTGGGCATCATGCTATATATATATATATATTTTGGGAGTAGTATTTAGCACCGAGTTGGACCGGGTGAGAGTAACCTCAGTCCCAGAACTACGTGCCACCATAGGTTGCCCTCTGTGGCTTATTATGACAGGATCCTAGTAAGACAAGGTTCTAAATTTGGCCGGTTAGGACAACCTTTTTCAGTGGGAGTACATGACACTTGACTCCATGTAGCTCAGCATGGTTTATGTCGGTTAAGAGAAACTCCCACATGATCATTTTCAAACAATGAAGTTATTTGACTCTATACTTTGAAATTAAGTTTTCCTTCATGTCTTATGTCTCTTATCTTAATACTTATTCATGTCCTTTCTTTATGTAACAAGTCATTTTAAGTATGTTTTAACGGATTTTATCATATTCATGCATCACTCTCATAGTCGGTACATCCTATAGTACTGACGCATATCTTGCGCTGCATCCTTTGATGATGCAGATTCAGGTGTTCCTTCTCAGACCCGTGGCTAGAGCTTCCAGGCCACTTTCTGTCAGCTGTTGGTGAGTCCTCTTAGATCGAGGACTAGTTATGTTCTTAGTCAGTGTTAGATATTGCATTTTTTGCACTTCGAGTTAGCTAGGGTCTTGTCCTAGCAACTCTTTATGTCACGAGTAGAGGATTTTCAGACATAGACAGCTTTTGAGTCTCTTTCTGGATTTTGTTTTCCTATTTGACTTGATTATCCATATATGTGATTCCAGATTTATCTATTTTGCTTCCGCTTATCTTTTGTTATCCTTTAGAATGCTATTACCAAGGGTTAGCTTGGGGCACTTGTGGTCCCAAGTCCCGTGTTACATCTAGGGGGTAACTTCGGGGTGTGACAAACTTGGTATCAGAGCCTTAAGTTCAAGAGTCCTGGGGTGTCTGAAAGCCATACTAAGTAGAGTCTCTTTTATGGGTGTGAAGTGCGCCACACTGATGAGAGGGAGGCTACGAGGTGTTTTAGGAAAAACTTCACTTCTTCATGTTCACTATCATGCAATAAAGTTTGAATCTACTTACCCTTCTAATCCGTTCCTTATGCATTTCAGATAATGTCTCCATGAAGGAACCTCACGAGGAATGCTAATCCAACCACTCCAGATCATGAGGTTATAAATGCAGAATTTCGTGAAGCCATCTGTATGTTGGCTCAAGCCATGATAGCACAGTTGAATGAAAAAGAGAAACTAAAGAAGAGGAAGAGGAAGAACACGAAGACCAGAACACAGAACCAATCGTCTTCTCAGCAGAGGTCATCCAGACCAACCCCATCTTCAGTTAGCACACCTGCCCTCGATTCTTAGTCTTGTCACCATAGGGCTCTAAAGACCTTGAGGTACCTTCGTTGTAGTAGTTATGGTAAGTTTCACCTAGGTGAATGCCTTGCTGGCAAAGAGGGTTGTTTTAGGTGCGGGCAGTTAGGCCACAGGATCAAGGATTGCCCCTCAGCTAAGCGGAGCAACAGTGTTGTTCAGCTCCAAAACCAATTCCTTTCATTGCCTAGCCAACTGGGTCAGAGTATTCCTCCAGAAGTTGAATCAGGTACGTCACTAGATTTTCTTCCTTTATGCATCCATAGCCCATGGACTCTTATTCTTGTTTGGTTGTGAGTTGTCTTAACCTAGAAGAAAGTGGAGATAGAAGGGTTGAGGCCTAGACTTTTAGGCGAAGAAGAACCTTAGACTATAGAAGGAAGTGGGTATTCATGCTAGATTCTGGAGTGGTGTATGCTCTGTTAGGGTAAAACAATCATAGTTACTTTGAGAGGTTGGTGGGAGGTCCATAGACTTTGGAGGGTAGCATGAACCTAAGGGGGAGATGGTGGAATGTAGGATCGGTTAGTTTTGGAGGCTCAGGTAGCGATGCTTATGGGTGTTAGAACAAAGTCAAGAGGTGAGGCAGAAGATTATTTCCATCCTAGCGTCCTAAATATACTTCTGCCATTATGATATCTTTTGCATGCCCTGTGTGTCAGCGCCATGGTCCTATTTCAGATTCACGCTCATGTTTAGATTCTAGAATGGCAAGTGATTGCTTCAGACAATGATTCTACTCTTATCCTGCGATTCTATAAATTCCAGCTTTATGCCTTGAGGTTTGTTATCTATGTAAAATCATGTCTCTCAGTATGCTCAATCCTATTTTCTCAGTTCATTCTTCAGATATGCCTCTATGACTAATCAAATCATGTTACGTTATGCATATGCTCTGGCCTGATTCTTGAAACGGTTCGCGCTTATGATTTCCTTGCTCTAAAGCCTTTGACCTTTGCCTTTGATAACGAGGGGTGGTGATCCCCACTATTCATGCCTTACGTGCCCAGTATATGAAATACTCATGCCTATTACACTCGACTCTCCAAGCCTCACCTTGAGTGGCTTGATCACGCTAAGTGTAAGTCAAGATCAATCTGTAATCCTTCATTCGTGACACTCCTGCTCCCGCTCTTTTCTTTTAATGATTCTTGTTTATGTTTTTATAAGCCTTAGGGGAGAAGGCCTTGTAGTAGCCTAGATGGGAGGTAGCAAATTCCTTTTCCTTATTGGTGTACTTGTTCCACCTTGACTTCTAGGTGTGGGGGAATTATGAGATAAGGATTATTCGTGAGAAATAGTTAGATGAGGAATTTTAGTATGCCCCTTCGTAGAAGTTCTTGAATTTGCGACTCCTAGTTATGATAGGAAAGAGGAGAGAAGTCTTAAATAGGGTAAGCTACGAAACCCTAAGGTGACCATAGTTATAAACTTGAATATCGTGATAGGATACATGTGGATATTTGTTTTACGTAACCAGTGACCCTTTGGTTGGGAGCCTTAGGTTAGTTGGTTGTTGTGATAAGAGGGGATACTATCCTTATAAGATGTTCTAGATGCAAGAGATCTGGTCGAGATAGGTTTGAACATGGAGAATCGGGTAGTTAGAGTTAGACCTTAGTACCTTTATGTGCGCTGTTGAGGTTGTTAGTTGTAAATGGTAGGAGTGGTATTCAGAAGAGAATAGTTTTCCCGTATATCTACATCTCTCAGTTTGGTGTCCCTTTCGGTTAACTACGATTTCTAGAGTATGTTTGTTCTTTATGAGTTTTAGCTGAGTTCCTAATCTCATCCCAGACCAGTTATCATGTTGGACATCCAGTTCCTGTCCTGTTGATTGTTCTTACATTCTCAGCATGCATACGTGTCTCATGAATCCAGCTCAGTTTTTATTTCAATCAGAAGTTAGTTACCACGATAGTACTGTCACACCCCAAGGTTACCCCCTAGATGTAACACGGGACTCGGAACCACAAGGATCCCAGGTTAACCCTTGGTCATAGCATTCTCAAGCATACATATGGAAAACATAGCGGAAGCATCATAAGGAAGTTCAAATAGGAACGTAATCATAGATAGATAGTCAATAGAAGGAAATACAACTCAAAGATCATCCAATAACATCTTTTCCTATACTAATCTAATTTGGATTAAGATTCCAAAATCTCTCAATATATCATGATTACCCTCTATCGTCCAGTCCATGAATGTCTGAAAAGCCTCTAGGACTAGCATAAAGAGTTGATGGGACAATACCCCAACTAACTCGACAATCTGAAAGGAAAGAAACATAAAACAAGAGTAAAGTATAGCCCTCGGACTATGAGGACTCACCCAAGCTAACTGAGAGTGGTCGGGAACTCTAGCCACGTATCTGTGAAGGGACACCTGAATCTGCATCATCAAGGATGCAACACAATATGTGTTAGTACTATGGAATGTATAAAGTATGTGAGCAATGCATAAGTATGATAAAATATGCTTTTAAAACGTGCTTAAACATAATGCATACATAATAGAGTATCAAGAGAAGAAATCACAATGAAAAGCTAAGTCATGAGGCCAAAGCCAACTTCAAAATAGTAGTTCATAAGAGAGTTCATAAGGCTTAAAAAACATGAAAACATACATACGTGAGTTTCTTATAACCGACATAAGACCATGTGAGCTACATGGAATCTAACTATATAACCCTAGTTAGCAAAGCTGACTTTGAACCTTGCCGAGGAACAAGTCACCATACCCAACTATATAACCCTAGTTAGCAAAGCTGTCCTATGCCCCGCTAAGGCAAGGACACCATACATAAAGATGTGGATCCACTCTCATAAGCCTTTAAGACATATACCATATCATATCATAATCTACACTGGCAACGTAGTTTCTGGGACTAAGGGTACTCTCACCCCGTCCACTCGGTGCTAAGTACTACTCCCAAAACATGCACATATAACTCATTATCTCATAAGGGCATACTCTCATACCAAATCTTATTCATAATGCATGAAAACACATCGGGTATCATGCAACTTTCATAACATAATTCATAGTGCTTAGCAAAGCCATAATTCAAAATATACTTTTCTTTCTAAATCATATTTGAAGAATTAGGTATGAAATTTCATAAATACATAAAGGCCATGATATCTAATCATGCCAACTTTCTCTTGAAACATGCAATTTCATGGATTCATGCTAGAAATCAACTTCCATGCTTGGAATTTTAAAACCAATGAAGGAATCATAATCAAATCATGAATAACCATTAAGAAACCATGAATTTAAACATCGAAACTGATTTCATAAACTTTTCCCAAATTTTAGATCAAACCCTAATTTCATAAGTTCATAATTTAACATAAGAGTTGGGGATTTTGGGCACAAGGGTGAAAGGAACCCGTTGTTAAAGACCCACATACCTTAGAAGAATATAACCCACTTCAATGGAGAAGACTTAGGAGGCTTGAACTTGAAGCTTGAGGGGAACTTTTCCTTTTTGGGAGGTGAATGAGCAATTTAGGAGGAACTTAGGCTAATGAGGGTGTAAACTCCACTTGAAATAGTCAAAACGACATCATTTAAGAGTTAAAAGGGTGGGTAATGACTAAATACCCCTGGGAAATAATTAAGAAAAACTATCTTGAAGACCTGGCTCCAGGTCACACGAGTCCATTCCACAGATCGTAGAACTAATCACGACTCATGGAATGGAGTTGTGGTTCCTGAGCCAAAATCCTAAGCCTCTGAAGATGTTTTACGGCTAAACTCGACGACTCGTGGAAAGTCCCATGAGTCGTAGAACACTGTCGTGGTCTTGGGGGAACTTGACTGATCTCCGATTCAGTTCCACGAGTCAAGTCCACGACTCATAGGAACTTCCGCGAGTCGTGGAAATGACTCGTGGTTCCTGGGGGAATGAACCACTCTCTGAATTAGTTCCACGACCTGTGGAAAATACCATGACTCGTGAGACTGATCCGTGGTTCTAACAACTGAGAACAAATTTTAGACAAGTCTGCAGGACTGAAATCACGAGTCACTTCCACGACTCGTGAAACCATCCATGGCTCATGGACTTGACTTGTGATCCCTGGAATTTTCAGAATTTTCTGCAAGTCTGAGTTAATAGGATGATTCAACTTTTGGGGTGTTACAAGTACTTCAGCTTTTACAACTCAGTTGAAGGAACTACTTGGGAAGCAGAATCATCCATGAAGGCCAAGTACCCTCATCCTTTTCCTTTAGATCCAGTTTCAGCTTGAGGTAGTAGTTCTATCCTTAGTATGACCTTCCGAATCTACTCCATCAGTTTCCCTCATGATCTTAGCATGCATTCATGTTTTCGAAGTGGATTCAATCATGTTTTAAGTTGTGAAGTCCAGTTTCATGCTTTGGTTGTTGTTTGGTTGGGCTATTTTCTTTCCAGTTTTCCTTGATTAGTCTTTATTCGAGGACGAATGATCCCAAGGGGGAGATATTATAACAACTCGAAAAATCAAACCAGCTTTCTAAGTTTAAATCTCTGAAAAATTTCATATTCCCAGGAGTTACGGGTCTAAACCACGAATCGTGGTTTGAATCACGAGTCGTGGAATTGAACTGTGGTTTTCTCCTGTTGGTTCAGCCTCTGGTTTGAGAACCATGAGTTGGTTCTATGGATCATGGTTTAGTCTACGGCCCATACTGTCAACTACTGGAATCAGATCAGAGGGTTGACAAGTTTCCCAGGTTCCACGACTTGGTTCTATGGCCCATCGTTCAAATGATGGACCGTCCTGTTAATTCATAGAAATTGATCAGAGGACTGCATGGTTTCCTAGAACTACGGTTCAAGTCTATGAGCCGTCATTCAAATGATGAGTCTTCCAGTCGACCCGTGGTTTGCCTTCTGCAGCCTGGTTGATTGGCCAGGAACCACGAGTGGAAACCATGAACCGTTGTTCAGTCTACGGTCCGTGATTTCCATCCGTGGTCCCTGAAAGTCGACTTTTTCCAGCTTTTTCCAAGTTTAAGTCCAAGGGTATTTTTGTAATTTCCCACTCTTTTAACTCCTATACTAAGTCATTTTAAGCCTATTTAGGAGGGTTTTTATTCCCACTTGGCCTAAGTTCTCTCCCCTTCTTTCAATCAACTTCCAAAAGAAAAAAAGGAGTTCCATCTTCTCAAGCTTCAAGTTAGAGTTTCAAGCTCCAAGTTGAAGCCTCCTCTTCTTTTTAATTTCAAGTGGGTTAACTTCAATCAAGGTATATGGGTATTCAACAATGGGTTCCTTTCACCCTTTTCCCCAAAACCCCAACTTTAAAATTGTGATTTCATGAACTTCAAATTAGGTTTTTTACCCAATTCTTATGGGTTTTGCTATAAATTGCCTTCTCATGATTTTATTATGAAATTACTACTAAATTGCATGATTTTGCATGAGTTTTTACATATGAACTCCTATTTTGAATTGAAGGCTAATTATGGTAAATCCTACATGCATGGTTTGATTTAAGAAAATTGGGAAATTGATAACATGGATTCTCTTGAATTTTTCAAGCAAGTGCATGCCTAGTTCCTATGTTCTATGAAAATGTATGTATTATGAAATTGAACTAGAGCCATGCAAAGTTTTACAAGTCATGAAGTACACAAATTTCACAAGTTATGAAGTATTATGCAAGACAAGACACCCGATGTACCATCAATGCTCATGAATCATTTTTTAAAACCAAGGTTCGTGAGTAGTATGAAGATCCGGGGTATGAACATGTTTATGAACAAGTTTTGACATCTAGATATGTCACATGTATATGAGCCTCATGCTATATATATATATACATATATATATGTTTTGGGAGTAGTATTTAGCACCAAGTTGGACCGGGTGAGAGTACCCTCAATCATAGAACTACGTGCCACCGTAGGTTGCCCTCTGTGGCTTATTATGACAGGATCCTAGTACAACATGGTTTTAACTTTGGCTGGTTAGGACAACCATTTTCAGTGGGGGTACATGACACTATACTCCATGTAGCTCAGCATGGTGTATGTCGGTTAAGAAAATCTCCCACATGATCATTTTCAAACTATGAAGTTATATGACTCTATACTTTGAACTTAAGTTTTCCTTCATGTCTTATGTCTCCTATCTTAATACTTATTCATGTCCTTTCTTTATGTAACAAGTCATTTTAAGTATGTTTTAATGGTTTTTATCATGTTCATGCATCGCTCTCATACTCGGTACTTCCTATAGTACTGGCGCATATCTTGCGCTGCATCCTTTGATGATGCAGATTCAGGTGTTCATTCTCAGACCCATGGCTAGAGCTTCCAGGCCACTTTCTGTCAGCTGTTGGTGAGTCCTCTTAGATCGAGGACTAGTTATGTTCTTAGTCAGTGTTAGCTATTATATTTTCCGCACTTTGAGTTAGCTAGGTTCTTGTCCTAGCAAATCTTTATGTCATGAGTAAAGACTTTTCAGACATAGACAACTTTTGAGTCTCTTTCTAGATTTTGTATACCTATTTGACTTGATTATCCATTTATGTGATTATGGATCTATCTATTATGCTTTCGCTTATCTTTTGTTATGCTTGAGAATGCTATGACCAAGGGTTAGCCTGGGGAACTTGTGGTCCCAAGTCTCGTGTTACGTTTAGGGGGTAACCTCAGGGCGTGACAATGTGTGTGCTGATACTATGATCTGGAGATGTGTGCCTGAAACTGAAATGATGGAGATACTAGAAGCATGCCATTCATTCCCTGTTGGGGGTTATCATAGTGGTATCCGGATTGCGTACAAGATTTTACAATGCGGATACTATTGACTGACTATTCACAAAGACGCCCATGAGTTTTCTAAGGCCTGAAGCATATGTCAAAGGGAAGGAGGCATATCAAGAAAGCATGAGCTTCCTCTTAATCCCATCCTTGTGATTGAGCTGTTTGACGTTTGGGGTATAGACTTCATGGGTACTTTTGTGATGTCCAATGGAAACTGGTACATATTGGTGGCTGTGGACTATGTATCTAAGTTGGTGGAGGCGGTTGCGCTTCCCAGTAATGAAGGCAAGTGTGTCACAGTGTTCTTGAAAAAAGAACATCTTCTCTAGGTTTGGTACTCCAAGGGCAATAATTAGTGATGGAGGCTCTCACTTTTGCAACAAGCTGTTTCGTGCTTTGCTTGAGAAATATGGAGTAAAACATAGAGTTGCAACCCCTTATCATCCTCAGATGAGTGGGCAAGTGGAGGTTTCTAACAGAGAGATAAAGTCAATCCTGTCCAAGACTATCAATGCCAATAAAAAGGATTGGTCGCGGAAGTTAGATGATGCTTTGTGGGCATACCAGACTACATTCAAGACCCCAATAGGTATGTCACCATATCAGCTTATGTTTGGTAAGGCGTGCCATCTTCCAATTGAGTTAGATCATAAGGCCATGTGGGCATTAAAGAAGCTGAACTTAGATTGGTCTGAGTCATCATTGCAGCGGCTTGGGCAGTTGAATGAGTTGGATGAGTTCCTCCTGAATGCATATGAGAGTTCAGCATTATATAAGGAAAAGATGAAATTTTACCATGAACAGAAGATAGAAAAAAAAACTTCCAGCCGAGTGACTTGGTCTTACTTTTTAATTCTAGACTTTGCTTGTTTCCTGGCAAGCTAAAGTCCAAGTGGATTGGACCATTTAAGGTGGTGCAAGTATCTCCTCACGGAGCAGTTGAACTCAAAAACCATGAAGGTAAATGGTTTAAGGCGCATGGGCAACGGATAAAAGCTTACTTCGGGATAGGAGAGTAGCTCAAAACAATTGAATCCTGGAGCCTTGATGAATTTTCCCCACTCGAGGAGCTTGGTGAAGTCTGAGTAATCAAGCAACCTGCGTCGTGCCGCGATGTTAAATCAGGCGCTGTATGGGAGGCAACCCATGGACTTTTACTTTGCTTTATTTATTGTCATGTAGTTTTTGCTTTAGTAAAGTGTTTTGGTGAGTTCTGAGTAGCCAAAACACTTGCATCGTGTCGCGATGTTAAATCAGGCGCTGCATGAGATGCAACCCATGGACTAATGTGTGTAGATGTTAATATAAGTCAGATTAAATTAAATTAATGCTCTCTTCTCTCTCCTATGAACCCTAACACTAGCCTACCATCCATCCCACCGCCACTTATAGCTGCCACGGCTTTTGGTCAGCCACTGGTGTTGGCTGGCCAGATTTTCTCAGTCACATCGGAAAAAAACTGTCACAGCCTTTACCAACCTGAACCCTCTCACAAAAACCCTCCTAACGAACCTAAAACTACTATCCCCTCAACCCACAGCGCCTAACCTTTTGCCTCTGAATGATGATAATTCTCAAGATAATAGCGTGCAAGAATCAAAGCAGAAGTACGTAGACTTGGTAAAACTAAGCATCCTAAACCATAATGGAAAAACTGATCAACTTGGTTTAGTCCCTATGAAGACTCCTACTTTCCACAATGGTATACCCTGTGTGACCTGGACGGAAGAAGAGGTACAAAATATGAATATCATGGAGAACCTACAATATACAATTGTGGGAAAATTTGCCTATGGATGGCCTGATCAGGAAGAACTCAGAATGCAGATTCCTAAACAAAGCAAAATCAAAGGCGACTGTAAAATTGGGTTACTACATAATAGACACGTACTATTTCGATTAAGATTGATGGAGGATTTTGTAAACCTTATGACCAAGAGTGCATACTATATTAATTCTAAGGATAGAACTGCCTACCAAATGAGACCACTAATATATGATACGACTTTCAAGGTGGAGGAAGAAATCACACAAGTGATGACTTGGATTTCGTTTCCAGATTTACTACCCACTTTCTTTGTTAAAGAATATATATTCTCATTAGCATCTATTGTAGGGAAATCTATACATCTGGATTTGGCCACAATGAACAAAACCAGGCCAAGTTATGCCAGGGTTAAAGTTCAAGTAGACTTAATAGATACTCTCCCAGAATTTGTAGAAGTAGAATTACTGAATAACAAGGGTAAAGATCCGAGGATTGAAAGAATCAAGGTTCAGCATGATATGCTACCGAAGTACTGCAAGTCTAGTAAGCTACAAGGACATAATGAGGAGGAATATCGAGTCCTCCATCCAGAGTTGAATATGGTGACAACAAACACTACTAAGGTGGATGAATTAAGGGAAAAAGGACGCAGAGTTACCCCAGACAACAATGGAGAGAAAAGATCAAAGTGGAACCCCATGAATAGAAGGTTCAGACTTCAAAATGATCCAGATAAATTTCTAAGTGACAATGACTTCCCTCTACACCTGAGGGAAGCAAGACTGACAACACCCTCAAGGCTTTAGCAGATGATGCAACTATGGAACACACGATCATTACTAATAATCCATTTGCTGAACTTGATAACGTAGATGTAGAAAGTGCTAGTGGTAGTACAAATATTGAAGCAAGGGATAGTACTAGGGATGCACTACTAACTAACAAAGTAGAAGAGGGAGACAACAATGAAGAGCATCAGCAACAAAACACAGGGGACGATACTCCCACAAAGGAAAGGAAGCCAAGGGATATGGGAGAAGGCAATCAACCAAAAATACAAAGCAATATGAGGAGAAGCAGCCTAACAATAACTAGCATAAGCAGGAAACAAGGAGATACAATACAACACCAAAGCCCATAGTAGACCACAACAGCTCATCAGCACAATAATCAAAGGAAAAGGACTGTTCTAATCCAACAAGTCCCCAGAATCAACAACTGCCTTAAAACCGGCAACAGACAAGCTCTGAAGGGGTTAAATTTGATTACCAAGAAGGGCTAGGAAATACAAGTGGAGTCTTGATAGTTCATGATAACCCAGATGTAGATCCCAGAATATTGAAATACTTAGAGGAGGCTACTTACTATATTCCCCTACAAATGGCAATTACAACCTTGCCATCTGGATTCTAAGGTGGGGAAAGGGAGAGAGGAATGGAAGAATTGATGTTAACACCCAGCGGAGTGGTTGAAGAAAAAGGCAGTCCCATGAAGAAGCTACATGACTTGGTGTCACACCACCTGCCACAGCCAATGACAAATAACCTATTAGATAACAAAGAACAAATAGACTCAGTATCTAAAGATGTATCAACAGAAGTCACAAAAGATAAAGAGGAAGGGGATATTGATATCAACATGCTGAAGGCATGCAATGCAGCAGGCATATCCACACAGTCAACAGTTAAGGTTAAGAAAGCAAAAAACAAAGGAGAAACCAGCACCAAGCCAACAAGAATTATACCAAAGAGGGGTGGGAAGCCAATTGACAAATGAAGCATAAAGCATTAATATGGAATATAAGGTCTGTTAGAACTCAAAATGCATTTCACAGAGTTCAGATGCTCAATAAACATCATAAATTTTGTTTTATTGCTTTAATAGAACCATTCCAAGATACTAGGCATATAGAAAAGTTCAAAAAGAAGGTTGGGGATGCAATATGTGAATTATAATAAGAATGGACAAATATGGATCTTTGTTAGAGAAAACATTCAGGTAGGGGTTGTGTCTGATTCTGATCGGCAAATTTCACCATAACTCACTATGGATGATGGCAAGCAATTCATGTTAACTGTGGTTTATGCTAAATGCTCTGCCCTGGAAAGACTGAGCCTCTGGGATGATTTGTATACGTTAGGGCATAATCTCTCTATGCCCTGGATAGTGGGAGGAGATTTTAATATTATAATGGGAGCTGAAGAAAAAATAGGTGGTCTACCAGTATACCCTTAAGAATATGAGGACTTTGCATTTGGTATCAATTCATGTGACTTATTTGATATCAATTTTACAGGTAGTCTTTTCACTTGGTGGAATGGTAGAATTGATGATAAATGCATTTTCAAAAGAATGGACAGAGTAGTAGTCAATCAGGAATTTCAAGATATATTTGGATGTGTAGAGCTGCAACACTTAGCCAGAACTGGGTCTGACATGCTCCTTTATTTATTACTTTTGGAGGAGAAGTGCAGCAATTTGCTAAACCTTTTAGGTTTTTGAAATTTTGGTCAGAAAAAGAGGATTTCAGGGAGGTGGTTAGAATGAACTGGGTGGCAACAAAATCTGGTGATGTATTCAGCAAGCTAAAGCAAAAACAGAAGAAGACAAAACTGGCTCTATCTAAGTGGAGCAGAGAAAAATTTGGGGACATCTTCAACCAATTGATTATTAGAGAAGAGATTGTCAGGGTTAAGTAGGACCTCTTTGAGGAGCAGCCCAATGCTACTAACATGGCTGTCCTGCAAAAGGCATAGGCAGAGCTCAAACAATACATTCATTATGAAAAAGAATTTTGGAGACAGAAAGCTAGTATCCAATGGTTCACTGAAGGAGAAAAGAACACTAAATTCTTTCATTGTCTTGTTAAAGGTAGAAGGAAAAGACTACAACTGAAGAGGATGTTGAGAAGTGATAACTCATGGGCTGAAGGACAGGATCAAGTTGCAATGGAGGCACTGGATTTTTTCCCGAAATAGTTCACATGAGATCTTAATACTAATGATTTTTTCTTTTACAACATATCCCTCCAATGATCTCAGAAGAGGATAATGACAAGCTGAACTTCATTCCCAAGGAAGAAGAAGTGAAAAGGGTGATATTTGAGCTTAATGGAGATAGTGCTTGTGGGCCTAATGGATTTACAAGTCACTTTTATCTGTCTTGCTGGGATATTGTAAAAAAGGACATTCTTGATGTTGTTCAAGCTTTTTTTGAAGGTCATACCTTACCAAAATCAATTACTCATACTAATCTAGTCTTATTGCCTACAAAAGATGTCGTTCAGTCCTTTTCTGACTTAAGGCCAATTAGCTTGAGTAATTTTCTGAATAGGGTGATCTCTAAACTGCTACATGACAGGTTGGAGGGTCTTTTGCCTAAGATTATTTCTCACAATTAATCTGGCTTTGTGAAAGGGAGGAATATCACTGAAAATGTCCTATTAGCTCAGGAAATTATCACTGACATCAGGAAGAGAGGGAAGCCAGCTAATGTGGTCATCAAGCTTGACATGGCCAAAGCATATGACAGAGTGGACTGGAGGTTTCTAATCAAGGTTTTGGAAAGGATAGGATTCAACAACTCTATGGTGGACAAAGTCTGGAGGCTTGTAGCTAACAATTGGTACTCTATACTCATCAATGGACAGGCTTAATGATTCTTTCATTCAACTAGAGGGGTTAAACAAGGAGACCCTCTATCCCCTATCTTATTCATCTTGATAGCTGAGGTGTTATCAAGAGCCCTCAACCATTTGTTCCTTGTTAGAGAGTTTAAGAGCTTTGGGTTACCTAAGTGGAGTGATAATCTAAATCATCTGGCCTATGCGGATGATACCATAATCTTTGTTAATGCTGATAAGAAATCCTTAGAATTGATTATGAAGGTTCTAAATCAATATGAAGCACAATCTGGGCAGAAGATTAACAAAGACAAGAGCCTTTTCTTTATGTTTAACAAGGCTGCTAGTGTTGTTGTACAAGAAGTGGAGTATGCTATAGGCTTTCATAGAGGTCAGTTCCTCATGATGTACTTGGGATGTCCTATTAGCCATGGAAAAAAGAAGAAATAACATTTTTCTGAATTGATAAAGAAGGTGCAGAATAAGCTTCACATATGGAAAGGTAAACTGTTGTCCTTTAGAGGTAAGGCTACTTTGATCAATCATGTACTATAGAGCATTCCCATCTACTTACTATCTGCTATCATGCCTCCCAAATGTGTAATTGAAGTTCTTCATAGAATTTTTGCTAAATTTCTTTGGAACTTCAAAGAAGAAAGGAGAGCCAAGCACTGGGTATCATGGTCCAACATATGTCTTCCTAAGAGGGAAGGTGGCTTAGGATTTAGATCTTTATTTGATCTATCCAAGGCATTATTTGCAAAACTGTGGTGGAACTTTAGGACTAGCAAGTCCATTTGGGCCAATTTTATGTGGAATAAATATTGCAAGAGACACAGACCACAGGTGGTAGAATGGAGGGGTGGTTCACAATTGTGGAAGTTTATGCTTCAGGCTAGAGACAACATTGATCAAGAAATTTGGTGGGATCCTAGATAAGGCCACTCAAGCATATGGCATGATAACTGGACTCAATTAGGAGCACTTCAGTACCATCTTCCTATTAATCACCATATGAATGGGAATTATGAGAAAGTAAGTGAATTCATGACCCATGATGGCTGGAACTTTGAGTTGTTACCGGAACTACTGAATGAAGAAGTATGCAATCATATTCAAAAGAAGATTGGGGTGATTCAAGATAAGTAAGGTTGGGACAAGCCTTAGTGGATGCCCAACAGTACTGGAAAATTCACAGTAGGCAGTGCTTGGGCTCTACTGAGATAGAGAATGGAGCCACAAGACCTGATGATGAATATATGGGAGAAAGGAATTCCTTTTAAAGTCTCTTTTCTATTTTGGAGACTTCTGCTACTCAGAATTCCCATTGGAGAAGTGTTGGTGAAAATAAAAGTGGCTGAAGAAGTATTATGTTGTTGTTGCAACAGTCAGGCTCAAGAAATATTGGAACATTTATTTATTAGATGTACTGATGCCTCTTTTCAATGGAACACATTTGCAGGAGCAGCAAGGATTATTGGTCCTTTCTTACAGGTCAAACACACTATCCTCAAATGGTGGAATATAGACTTTGTGGCTAAACTAAAACCTTTGTACCAGGCTATCCCTGCTTTTATATTGTGGCAGGTATGGAAGAGGAGGAATATAATCAGGAATGGGGGCACAATGTCAAGACATGCCATGGTAATGGAAGTTAATAGGAATTTGCACATGATGGCTGTGAACATATACCCATGGATACAGAACATGCCTAATTCTTGGCCACTAATTGTCAAGTTGTTTAAAGATTACACTCCTATCATTTCCTATCAAGTAATTAGATGGAAGTTACCTGTTTTGGGGAGCTACAAGTGTAACACTGATGGAGCAAGTAAAGGGAACCCTGGACCTAGCTCAACTACATTTTGTGTCAGGAATAAGATTAAAGACTTTGTGTATGCTGAAACAATGAGAATTGAAGAGGGTACAGTGCTTAGAGCAGAAGTCAAAGCTATGAGAATGGGATTGGAATACTGTATAAATCACAGTCGATTACCATAGAATCTGGAAATTGATTCTTTGGTTCTAAAAAAGATTGTTGATGGGATATGGGAGGTACCTGCAAGACTCAGACACCTAATAGACAACAACAATGTAGTGGTGGAGCACACATTCAGAGAAGGAAATCAGTTGGCGGACTATTTCACTAACGTATTTTTGGTTTTGCAGGCACAGATAAAATGCAGTTAACTGCTATATAGGAGATTCCCACAAGAGAACAACACATAATACAGTTTGAGAAAAGCAACATTCCAAACCTCAAAATAAGAAAATGCCAGAACAAAAACCCATCTCAAAGGGTCTGGCTCACATAAAGGAAAGCTGATATATCACTGAACAAGAATAAAAATACAAGAACAAGGCAGTAACAAGTGATTAATAGAGGGCATACCAACTAGATCTGGCTCCTTTATTGCAGTGATATTAGTTCCTCGGAGCTCATTCTGCAGAAAGGAAAGAGATTTAGCAGGCAACTCTCATCAATTTGGCAATCTGAAGGGCCTTCAATTTTGAATCTTACCTCACTTTGTCTGGTTGCTGATGCTGGTTTAGAGCTAAAGAAGTCTTCACCGAGTGAATTCATGGTATCAGTGAGAAGTTTTGATACCCAAGTGAAAATCACTCAAGCTCTTATACCTTGCTAGCTCCGTTCTAAGCTGAGTTGGATTCATTGTTCTGTCTAGTTTCAGAGGCACCTGACCTTTAGCTGTTTAGCCTTCCTGGTGATGTGTCACTGGAGTCTTTCAATGGTGCTTCAAGGCAGACATGGATTCTGATCGATGGGCTGCTCTTTCACCTGCCCGCTTTCCCCTTTTGCTTTTCATTTCCTAAGCTAGTTTCCGAATTTGTTTTTTTATTTTGTTAGAACCTTCTTGAATATGGGCCATGGTTTTAGGCTCATGTTTTTCCTATACATACCCTCTTTTTGTTAGTATTAATAAATGGGCTCCTGGCCCTATTTCAGTTAAAAAAAATGCGTAGATGTTGCAGGAAGTAAGAAGATGGATTCATAATTGAAAAAATTGCAGGCAAAAAGGGGCCCCATGATCCCTGTGATGGGCCGTCGTAGCTAACACGCCCGTGGGACTGGGACATCCAACTTAAAAATCATGCTAAGTATGGAAAGTAAGGGGTCTGCCTCATTTCCACATCCCACATGACGGGCCGTCGCGGCTCCAACTAGCGTGGGAGGCCACTTTCAAATGTCCAGGTAAGTAAGTGTGATGGGCCGTTGCTCTCCCGACGGGTGTCATGTAGCCTATCATCTGGGTCGGTAAAAAATGGGTCAAACATATTCAGATACCCAGGTCGATGGGCCATCGCCTAACTTACATGCGTCGCGCATCCCGTCATCTGGGTCGGTCAAAGAGGTCAATATTTTTTAAGGAACATTTTAAATACCTGACCCGACCCGAACTCCCACTCCCTTTTCCCCCGCATCTCTTGAGCTTTTACCTCAATCAAATTGAGGTCAAAATCTCGCTCTTCTCCCTAAATACTCTCTCTCTCTACCAAATCAAACCCCTAGTCTCACTCCCTACGATCACTACCCTCTCATTCCCATACACCCTCCACAGATCACAAGCAACTCACCACTAAAAAGTCGCGTCTCAAGCGTTTGGCAACTAAAGAAGTAAGTGATTCCTTCTTAGAATTTGTCACTCCTACTTGATGTTTGAAAACAATGATTATGGGTTTGGTGTTATGAATTTGTTCATGGCACTTTTAGAACCTAACCCTAGTTATGAAAAATGTTGCCTAAGTGACTGTATGATTTCATACTGATGTATAAATTAGAAATGAGGGTTGTGTAGTGGGTTGATAAAGATACTTGATATAATGTTGCTTGTATGGTGTTTGAAGTGAAGATATAGGGTGTTAAGTAAAAGAAAGGAGGGAGAGAAATATTTATGTACCTGATTGGATCCCATGGGCCAGCAGACGGGACGTCTGAGGCACGACGGGCGTCAGTCAGGGCATGGAGCTTGTCCAAAACTTGAAAAAGTTTCTGGACGGATCTAACGCTCAACCCGATAGGACATCGTACCTCCCACGCCCATGGCACAGGGTCGTGGGAGGAGCATTCTTCTCGTAAAATTCACTGGTCCATTTTGACGTCTGGTGCCATGGCTCGTTGGCCCTTCCACGCCCGTGGGAGGTTGATTTTTTTACGTAAAATTTTCTAAGTGTTAACTTCTTCTGGTTTTGGAATTTTGTTTTTGGTTGGTAATGTTGGTTACCTACAGGTACTAAGTGGCACCAAAAACACAACTACGACGAGGGGTGCCTCGGAAAGCAAAGGACACTTCAAAAAAATCTTGGCTAAATGATCAACCTACTGATTCCAAAGGCGAGAAAAGCGACTCAGACACACCCCCTCATCTAGACAAACCGCAGAAAATTGATAGTCACTCCTTCCCAGTTTGACGAGGAAAGAGGCAATGCATCTATAGAAAAGCAAGGATTATCTTTCGGCTCGTCTGAGTCTAGTGCCGAGAGTGATCATGAAAATGCCGGGAAAGAACTGGCTACCCAAGTCTCAAGTGGCACAGGAAATGAGTCAGGAGATGAGGATGGTTCTAGTTTGGAGCACAGTTCAACAAAGGATGAAGAGGGTAATGCTGACTTTGATACAAAGACTACTACCCCATAAAATGAGACTCCTTCCCCTACTCCGTCTGGCCCTAGCGCAACACTGGTACTTGCTAGAGACAAAGCCCGATAGAAGGTCAAGGGGTTGAAGAAAATATTTGATTACGACCTTGAGGTAAAGGCAAGGGGAAATCTGAGAAGACCCATAGATGAGGAATGGAGAATATATCCATTCAATCTTAAAACTTCCCCAAGATGGATGAATACTTTCGATACTACAAGTTAGGCTGGACTAGTAAGCCACTTCCAGATTTTCAGCCAACTCTAGTGAGAGAGTTTTATTCAAACTATCAGACCATCCAGTGAGGTTTATATAAAAAAGGCTAAAAGATTACAGACTTTCCCGGTCTTGAGAGCGTACCAGTAAGAGGTGTCCTGATCAACATCTCAGCTAAAACCCTGAACAGATTTCTCTTTGGGCCTGAGTATGTGGCAACCACTAATACCTTTGATTATGACTTTTGGTTGAAGAATGAGCAAAAACGGACAAAGTGGTTGGCCAAGCGCCTGACAACAATTAGGACCCCAAAGTGGCTCAACCAAGACAAGCCGCAGATCCATAAAGCTTCACTATCTTTTGAGGCAAAATTCTACTGGGCACTGGTGCAACTCTGTCTCATACCAACAAGTGCCGATAATTAGCTGACTCTTGAATGGTCCATCCTAGTGGCTAGCCTGATATCTAAGTATGCTCTAAATTTTGGGCAAATCATCACAGAGGAAATCCGGGACTGAGTCACTAAGATCAGTTCTTCCTACCCATTCCGTTGCTTAATCACTAATTTGTGTGAAGAAGCCAATGTCCCAAAGTATGCAGGGGTTGATTGTGCTGAACGAGCTATAAGGATACACCATCCGAAGAGGTCCAAAGATGAGACATGAGTGATGGGTTAGAGCAGTGCTTCCGAGCCACTGGATCTCACTCTAGAGGCACACATACCAACTCCGAAGGTGACAGAGTCCTTTACGACTAGACCCACCCCTCAGGGTAGCCAATTCGAGAATACCACAGCTGATCCATCCACTTTTGCAGCTAGCCCACCCACTTCTACAGCACCTTCATAGGAGGATTTTGAGTCCATCTTCACCTTTCATCCGACAAATTTTGCTGATACAGTCCAAAGGACCATTGAGTTGAAAAGCCAAATGAAGGCATTTGTCGAGTAGTTCCAATCGATTGTTAATGCATCAATTCAGAGGGCCATAGCACCTTTTGTCAATGTAAATGCCCATATTGACGCATTGGAAGATAGGGTGGATGAGAAACTGAATGAAATGGGAGCGGTGGAGCTTACAGAACTAAAAAGGGAGATAGCATAGCTTAAAGTCGACGTAGAGCAGTTAAAGAACCACCCACTTTCTCAGGCAAGCACCCCAGTAGTCTTACCACAGATTACTCCAGAGCCTATGCTTAACTTATGGGACTTTGTGGAAACTGACCTTCATTTGGCCAACTTGGGAAAAGAAAAGGAGGCTGAAGAAGCGCCGGAAAAAGGGCAAGGTATAGACTCGTCGGAGCCTCAGAAAAAAAGGAAAAGAAAAGACAAACTTGTGCAAGAATCTGATACCCCTTTGAGTGCAAACTCCCAGAAAAGGAAGGAGGATCGCGAGTCTAAGAAGGCTAAGAAAGAGAGGAGGCAAGCAGAGAAAGAGTCCTTCGCTATACAACAGATTTGATTGGATGCCATTAGGACCAGTGGATCGACTGGTGGTGTTGCCGATGTGACAAAGGAGACTTCTTTAGACCCCATTGTGGGAGCTACTGATGTTGATTCTGCTCGGGAAGCTAATATTATGATTGAGAGGACTGCAGAGGCAACCTCTGTTGTTGAGACTACTACGGGCACGGATCTAGAGGACCCGACTTATGTGACACCCGATGACGGCGTTTAGGCGCCACAGGTATGCCTAGTATCCCTTGCTTATTATTTTTTTAGTGCATTGGGGACAATGCACAACTGTTTAGATGGGGTGGGGGCAGCTGTGGTCATTCGGTATTTTTGTAGAGTGTTTTGGCGAAGTCTGAGTAGCTAAAACACTCGCATCACACCGCAACATTAAATCAGGCGCTGCATGGGAGGCAACCCATGAGGGTACTCACAAGGCACCCGAGTCCTTGGGGTTTTCTTGCCTGTGTTCTTTCCCTAAGGATTTTTAATTTCTGTTGAACCGACATGTTTAGTATAGGATGTGTGTTTGTAGAAGTGAATTAGAAACTAAGTGCAACCATGATCTGATTTTGAAATAAAGCTTTGTGAAAAATGGATACCCATCCAAATATTTGTGCAAATAAGTTATTAGAACTGACGTAGGTGGATCTGTAAATGACAGCATGCATATAAATAAGACAAGTAGCTTAAGCTAAAGCATGAACCGATAGTTAGCTAATTTGTATCCTAAACTCTATTCCATGTGTGAAGTGAGTTGCTTAGCATCTGTTCTGGCTGTACTGTGCAATCTAGAATTTGCCTGGTTAGTCGTGCTTTGGCCGTAGAATGGTTTAGTTAGGACATGATCATAGGCCATTTTTGAACTAGCCCACTTTAGCCAAAATGACCTACCAAATGAAAAATAATCCCTTTGATCCCTGAATTTGAGCCTTAAAGTTAACCTTTTTGTTGTTAGCCTATTCACCTTCCCCGTTTCCTATAAATCTCTATTTTGGCCCTGGTCCCTCCTTGGACATTGTGCACCTCAACTCAGGCTAAAAGCCTAAGTTGAAGGTGGCTACTGTAGGGGTAAGTAGGAAGGGTTGGGTATGAAAAGACTAGTTAGTCAATAGAAAGAAAGAAACTGGGTATGGTTTGTGTGCAAAAGAAAAAGAAAAAGAAAAGAAAGAAAAATAATGAATGAAAAGAAAAGAAAAGAAAGAAGAATAATGAATGAAAAGAAAAGTGCAAAAATGCAATAGAAACCACACCCAAAGCTTGATAAAAGTAAAAAGGTTTATAAATAAAGGAGAATAAGGGAGGACAACTGTAAGGCCTGGAAAGTGGAGGAAATAAAGAAGTAATTGTAGTCTCAAGAAGGGCATAGTCACTGTTTACCCAAATGTACCACTCCCGTCCCTAAGCCTACATAACAAGCCCAGCAAAGTCCTATAGTGATCCTAACCAAACTATTTGAAATCCAAAGCATAGAAAATAAGGGCAAACCTATGGTATTGTGCACGTACAACTTGAATTTCTTCGTGAGAGTGAGCGATTTTCCAGTCCCTGTTTGTTAAATTGATATTCTTTGTGATTCGGGACTTCTTTGTTGTGAGACAACTAGAGTAAACTGTGATTGCTAATTACTTGGTTTGAATGTTTGCTGTGTATGCTAGCTTACTCATGAATATCGTATTGTCACTTATGGATCTGCCTTGTGTTGTTTTGATAACTTGAAAAAATGCACCGGTTTTGAGCTGTCAAGGAGTGGGCACTATCTTAAGGATTGAGAGTTTAATGAATCATGTTGCCATTGTAGTTTTTGGTTTTCTTCTACTTAAGCATCATTTAGTTTTGTTTTCGTTTTTTGCTTAAGGACAAGAAAACATTCTAAGTTGAGGGTGTTGATGTGCCGGGATTTGACGGCACTTTCGACGCTTAAAACATAGGATTTTTGGGAGTTCTTAAGCACGTTTTGTTGGATTTAATGTCATTTATTACATGTATAGGGAAAAGTATGAAAGAGATGAAAAGACCAAAGTTTTGCAGTTTTCTGGGCAAAAGACAAGCCACCATGGGCGTCACATCTATGATGGCCCCTGGGGTAGACCGTGGGGACATGGCACCTAGAGAATCCAAGTCATTAAAGCCTGACAGGATGCCACGACCCCCGTGAAGGACATGATGGGACATCGCAGAGCCTGTCAAAATAATCCAGGGAACTATGCAAGGAGCAAAGGTAGGGTGACGGGCGTCAACTATGACAGCCCATCACTGCTGCCCGTGGAAACAAGTCAGGAAGCATGCATGAGCTAAGGGAAGGCAACGAGAGGGACACGACGGGTGTCGTAGCCATGACGTCCCATCACCTCTTCCCATGAGATCAAGGCAGAGACCTGGAACTTGAGACCTGAAGATGCCCGACGGGCACCCACGACGCTCGTCGAACCCATGACGGCCCGTGAGCTATCCCGTCGGCAGTGCCGCATCCAGCTTATCCTAGATTTGTTATGATTTGGTTTCTTTGTCTATAAATACTTCCCCTTAGGTTTTATTTTCGTTGTTACACATTATTTTCGGAGAACTACTATATTGTTACTTTGTTGACTTTACAAACACAAGTTCTTGAGATTAAAAGATTGTTCTTGATTAATTGAGGTGTTCTTGATATTTTCTTCAAGATTTTGGATTTCTTTACTCCAAATTGTAAGTATCTACTAATGATTGTCCAAACAACCATTAATTGTTTACTTATGAATATGAGTAGCTAAATCCACAACTAGGGTTGTGGGAACCATGAAGAATTAACAATGTAGGCAAAGTACTTAGTAATTCTAGCGGTGTACTTATGCATGTATTGTTCTTTCCTTCGTATTGATTGCTTTCTAGCGGTGTACAACGTTAGAACTCGCCTTATCCTTACTTGCCAGACCAAGGAGGTAATGGATGGGGAAAGGGTTGTTCAATAATGTAGATTTGAGGCTACCAACTCTCATCTAATAGCTTGACCTTGTCCGAGAATAGCTAATCTAGGATCCAGGGTAAGGGTTAGTAAAGCATACACCCGCGGCCGGACCAAGGCGTGTGGTGAAATTCATATATCTGCTGAACCAAGGATTTAGGTGAACCTAACTTACCAATTCTGCATGATAAGTATCAAACTAGTTAACTAAGTATAAACCCCTTACTAAGAACACTGCCCTAGTCTTCTCTCTCATTGATTATAACTTTTAAAATTGTCACGTGTTACTTGTTTACATTCCAGTTACTATTACTATTTGTTATATTAAAACCCCCCCTTTGTAGGGAAATAAACGGCTAACAGCGCAACTAAACACATATCAACCCTAGTCCTACTATATTCCCTGTGGGATCGACCCCAACTTTTGTTGGGTTCTATATTTGATCAACGACCGCTTATGTTTCTGAAAGGAGGTGTAATTTGGGAGTATCAACGAATAAGAGTGGATCACCCCATGGAAAGATGTTGGGTCGAATAAAACCCTTATCAAGGAGGTCTTTCAACTGATCTTTCAATTTCTTAAGCTCCGCGGGAGCCATTATATATGGAGGAATAGAGATAGGATTCGTATCTGGAAAGAGGTCTATCCCAAAGTTGATCTCCCATTCGGGGAGGGAGGACTCCGGACAAATCTTCGGGAAACACTTTTGGAAACTCATTCACAACAGGAACTAACTGGAGAGATGGGGTTTTGGACTCCGTTTCTACAACTCGAACTATATGATAGACATAACCCTTAGAAATCATCATTCTAGCCTTAAGATAAGATATGAAATGACCCTTCGAGGATGGAGGAATACCTTTCCACTCTAGGACAGGTTCATTTGGAAACTTGAAACTGATGACTTGAGTACGACAATCAAACGAGGAATAACAAGCATACAACCAATCCATACCAAGAATAACATCAAAATCAGTCATCTCCAACTCTACTAGTCTGATCATGATGAGGCCTGGGGGCCTAGGTAGGAACACTAGCTGAAGAATGAATGGGCCCTAATGATTTCTTCTGAAATAAAGAGCGATGTACGCCTCCGGACCTATGATGGCCAAAACCTGAACTCTCTGATCTAACCCTCTTGTTCTCCCTTATGATCTCCCTCAACTTATCTCCCTCGATCTATTGGGCATGAGTCATAAGTTGAGAAATATCTATATCACCCAAAAGCATCGTGGACCTACACTCCTTTTTTACCAAATCTGATACTTCGTAGACAAACTTACTCATATCATCCCATGGGTCCGCATCATGGAAGGAACATACCTAGAAAGCTGGGTGAACTACAACCTGTACTCCTGAACCATTATGGAACCTTGCCTTAAATTCATGAATTCTTCAGCCTTAGCTTTCCTCAAATCCCTCGGAAAGAACCGGTCAAGAAAAGCCTTCTAAAAATACCCCCAAGTCATAGGGACCACGTCCCTAGCCCTAGCATCTTTCCATTGAGTAAACAAAATATGAGCCACGTCCTTGAGTTGATAGGAAGCTGGCTCAACACCATCAACACCACCCACTTGCATCATACCAAAGATCATTTTTACCTCATCAAAGAAATTTTGTGGATCCTCCCCCACTTTTGAACCCCAGAACTCAGGTGGGTTAATGCGAATGAAATCTCGAACTCAGGCCGCTATTTCACCTTGAGGGTGGACGGTTATAGGAGCCTGCTGATTTGCCTGAGCGGCCGTAGTCTGAGCTAGCATATAAATAGCATTCCTAAACTTCGCATTTGTGACCTCGGGGTCTGGAATCGGAGGGTTAGTATTTTGGGCATTGGCCCGGCGAGGCATAGCACGGGAAAGAGGCATAAAGAATGGATTAGAGGGTAATAAAGTTAAACTATATCGCACGATATTGATCAAGAAAAAAGTGAAGTTTTTCCTAATACACCTCATAGCTTCTCTCTCATAAGTGTGTCACACTTCACACACATGTAAGAGACTCTACTCGATGCGGCTTTTAGACACCCTAGGACTCTTGAACCTGATGCTCTAATACCAAATTTTTCATGCCCCGAGAATACCCCTTAGGAATAACACGGGACCTGGGACCACAAGTTCCCCAAGTTAATCCTTGGTCATAGCATACTCAGACATTCATAGGAAAAACATAGCGGAAGCATAAATAGAAATCTAGGCAACCCAATCCATGAAAGATAAAGTCCAAATGAAACATAATTCGAAGAAAGACCTGAATACAATCTATGTTTGAAAAGCCTCTAACAATCATAAAGAGTTGATGGGATAATACCCCAACTAACTAAGATATCTAAAAAGGAACATGAAAGAGATATGTCTATCACTAGCCCTCAGATAATGAGGACTCACCAATGGAAACTGGATCTCTGGTGATGTCTAGCCACGAGTCTGAGGGAAGGAGCCTGTATCTGCATCATCAAAGGATGCAACGCGAGAATATGTGTCAGTACTATAGGATGTACTGAATATGTGAGACATGCATGAATATAGTAAAAACATACTTAAACGTAATTCAAACTGAGTTCATGCTTAAGAAAGCATCATAAGTAAATCTCATAGTTTTAAACTTAAAGCATGAAATAGAAAAGCATAAGTCTTAAATCTTCATACGGGAGTTTCTATTAACTGACATAAACCATGATGAACTACATGGAGTCCAGTGTTCATACACCCACACCAAAAACGATTATACTAACTGGCAAAGTTAGAACCTTATCATATCAGGATCCTGTCATAAGCCACAGAGGGCACCTACAGTGGCACGTAGTTTTGGGACTAAGGGAAATCTCACCCCATCCAACTCGGTGCTAAATACTACTCCTGAAACATATATATATATATATATAGCTCACATATCTTGTGACATAATCTAATGCCAATTCTATTTGAAAAGCATAAGTGTATAATCTAATACCATGCAATTCACATAGCTTAGGTAGACATATCTAAATGCCAAACCTTTCATAAATCATAAAGACATATCTAATGTCATTCAATTCATGATTCAAAATCCTTAAAACTTAGCATAACCATAATTCAAAACATACTTTTCTTTCTAAATTCATAACTTAAAGAATTAAACATGCAATTTCATAATACATAAGGCCATGTTATATAACATGCCAATTTTCACTTGAAATCATGCAATTCAATGGAATCATGCTAGAAATCATCTTTAATGCATGGGATTTTGAAATCACTTAAAAAACCTCGAATAAATCATAGATAAGTAATGAGAAACCACGAATTGAATCTTTAAAACTGAGCCTATAAGTTTTCCCTCAAATTGGGTAAGAACCGTAATTTCATAAATCCATAAATCAAGGTAAAAATCATGAGTTTTTGGCATAAGGGTGAAAGGAACTCCTTATTGAATACCCACATACCTTAATTAAAGCTAACCCTACTAAAATTGAAAAGAAAAGAAGGCTTGAACTTGGAGCTTGAAGGAGTTCTTTTCCTCTTTTAGTAGATGAATGAGGAATAATGAAAGACTTATGCTAATAAGAGTAGAAACCCTACTAAAAGTGGCCAAAACGACCTCACTTAAGAGTTAAAAGGGTAAGCAATTATAGAAATACCCCTAGGACTTAATTATGAAAAAGCTGTTTTAAAAACTCAACTTCAGGTTCCATGGGTCCTTTCCATGAATCGTAGAAGTAACCATGGCTCGTGTATTGGAGTCGTGGTTCCTGAGCCAAAAGTTAAGCTGTAGATCTGACTTCCACAGATGGGTTCCACAATCCATGGAAGCTTTCATGATCTGTAGAACTTGTTCGTGGTTCTCAGAGGAAAGGCTTCCCTCAATCTGAGTTCCACGGGTGGTTTCTACGACCCGTGAAACAAATCACGACCTTTAGACGCCACTCGTGGTTCTCAGACCAGAGATAGGATCTTCAGGATAGGTTTCACGGGTCACTTCCACGACTCGTGGTTCCATCCATGGCTCGCGGACTTGACTCTTGATTACTGGAAGTTTAAATTTTTTTAGAGTTTCTAACTTTAAAAGCTGAATCGAATTCTGGGGTGTTACACACTAACTTTAGAATTAGTCAACTAACACTTCCCCTTGATTCAAAATCACACACTCCCAACTGCATCCTAAAAAAATCATGCTTATCCCGAGAAAGACACTTTGTAAATATATCCGTTGCTTGCTCATTTGTACCATAAAATATCAGAATAATTCCTCCATCATCTACCGGCTTTCGAGTGAAGTGATATTGCACATCAATATGCTTAGTTCTCCCATGTAAAAGGGATTTTGAGCCATATCAATTATTGATTTGTTATCACAAAAAATCTCAGTAGCCTTCTTTTACTCGTAACTAAAATCTGCAAGTAGTTTTCAGATCTTGCAGCCAAAGTTATTATTATATATTTTGCCTCAGATGTCGACAAAGCTACTTTCTACTACTTCTTTAAACTCCATGTCACAGCTTTAGAACCGAAGTTGAAACAACTACCAGAAGTGCATTTCCTATCATCCAAGCAACCTGCATAATCACTGTCAATAAAGGCAACTAATCTAAAATTTGACGCTAGAATACCAGATACCATAGTCTGTTGTTCCAGCAACATAGCAAAGGATTTTTTTTGCAGCACCAAAGTGTTGCTTTGTCGAACTTTTCAAAAATCTAGATACAACACTAAAATAAAAGGCAATATCAGGTCTAGTGTACGTTAGATAATTTAAGCCAACAACTAAACTTCTAAACAATCTAGAATTTGCTTTCTCAGTTCCATCTGCACACTGCAACTTCTCATTGATATTCATAGGTGTAGTTTTTGCTTCACAATTCATCATATGAATTTTTTTCAGAAGATCCTTTGCATAATATTTTTGAAAAATAAAAATTCCATCTTCACCTTGGATCACCTCAAGCCCCAAAAAATATTTCAATAATCCCAAATCGTCATCTCAAAGTTTCTCATCATACTGGACTTGAAGTCATCAATTAAGGACTTTGAGGAACCAATATAATTCATATCATCAACGTAGAGACAAATTACAAAAAAATTGCCATTACCTTGTTTCTTCAAGTACAAAGTGCGCTCATTGTCACTTTTTGTGAATTTGCTATCTTGAAAGAATGAGTCAATTTTTATAATGATTTGTTTTATCATTATAGTATGGTTGGGGTGTAAGTGCCCGATTAGAGTTTTTCTCTAAGTTGAGAATTGATAAAATCTCAAGCTTATGTGAGTTTTGATAAAATCTCAAGCTTATGTGAGTTTTGATTAAAATTTAGTGTTATGAGCATGGAGATTCTTGATTCATGATGTATTTTTTGATGTTGTGGTATTCCACAATGGATAGTCGAGATGTGTAGAGTCCCATAGGAAGTTTCAGGATAGTAAACGGGTTCATAAAACTCTAGTTATAATGGTTACCATGTCAAAATTGATCCGTGATGTCTAGAAACCAAGGTTGTGTTCTAAAATGGAGAGTTTTGGGCGAGTTTATGATGTTCTATTTTTGTCGTCACTGCAACGACGTGTTTCCCGCCATAGCGAGCTCATCATAACAATCCTCATTCAGCTATAGCGGGCCTGGCGAGTAGTCAAAGTCCACCATAGTGAGCCTATTCCCACCATAACAGTCTCGCCATAGTGAGAAAGGGACCATCGTGATGAGTGATGGGGAAGATTTCTTGACTTAAGTCAGTTTCTAGAGTTATTTATCAAAAACTCTAAGTGTCTTTCTAGAGCTCTAAGAAGACAATTTTCCTAAGATTAGGGAATTTTCCTTTGTTCGGGGTAAGTTACTCCATGAACCTTTTTGTTTAACAATCATTAATCCTTGTAGGATCATTAGATTGTGGTTTAATGGTAGATTATGGGTTTAGATCCCTAAAAGTAAAAATAGTGAGAAAAACTCTATGGGTAGGTGTAACTTCACCTAGAATTGATCCTAGGATGTCATTTAATATTTTCTAGCATGAATTTTATAGTTCATAACATGTTTTGAATGATTTGGGAACCTTGGGTTCCATAAAGGTATGTCTTTTAAGCATAAAAATGGCTAAGAAGGGGAAATTTGATTAAGAACCTTTCCAATGTTGATCATATGAATAATGTGGGGCTAGTTGGTGATTAACTTAACCTTGGAGACAGTTATATACCTCGAATGAGGGTAAAATTGATGGTTTAAATTTCTAAAACTTGAAATAAAAGAGTAAGTGATTAATTACTCATGTAATTGTTTGGTTTTAGACTTTGAACGTGTTGAGGCATTAATAAAAGGAAAGTCTTTGATGATTGAACTTGCTTGAGCAAAAAATTCTTCACTCGAGGTAGGTTACGGTTTAATTAGAGTTGAGACCACTTTAGTACTTGTATGTAGTTGAATTAAATGACTTGTGATTGGTCTTCAGATATGTTTGAGTTAAATATTCTGATCTTGTTGTATGCTTGAATAATAAACTATGTTTACATGATATTGATTAAAAAAAGTTGAATAATAGAGTGTACGTGAGACTAATACACTGTGTATATCTCAAAAGGTAGAAACTTAGAACCATAGGTTCATGTTGTTAGTTGGAGAGGGTACCATGAGCCGGAACATATAGTGACATTGATTATTATTATTATGGATTGGGTACCACGAGCTGGTATGGGTATGGTTTTTCATTTGGTTACTATAGATCAGAGACCACAAATCGGTATAGTACATGGACCCTGGTGCGTCTCCTGCAGGTCATGACTAGTTGGGCAGAAATAAGTCTCTTTAGCATGTGTGTATACACTTTTAGTTACTTTTACATTGTTTGATAGATACCATGAGTTGGAATGGTGAATGAGATGAACTAAAGGAATTGAGTATAATCGTGAAGGTTAGGTGGACATAGACCCTCCTATAATATGAATATTGATAGTATTAGAACTAGAATTGTTATGATGATATTCTTTATTATTTGATGTGTTATAGACTTATCGTTTGACTTGAGATTATTATATGTTGACTGAAATATTTGCTAAGTATTGAAGTTTCATTTACTTGTTGCTTGATTTTACTACATACTTGTTCTAATTTGGGTCAACCTATGATACCAACCAGTACATAGTGATTTGTACTAATACTACCCTATACTCTTTTTTTATTGAGTGCAAACCGTGTTTTAGAGGCTCAAATGCAACCTCACCTCTAGCTATGATTGCTGATTATGATCCAAGGGTGAGCACTACCTCTCAGGCTTCCATGGATCCTCTTTTTGGTCATTGTGCCTCTTCCAAACGATAAGACTCTTTACTTTTGATTAGTTATAGACATCTTAGATACATTTGTTATTAGAGTTCTTGTACACGACTTTCAGATCTTGGGGAATGTAATATGTAGTTGAACTTTTTCCATATCTTTATTATATTAGTTTCGACTATTACTCTTGATTAAAGTTGACGTTGCTTTATTCTTCTAAAATTGGTTAAGTGTTTGAATTAAGGTTTGGGTTAGATGGTTCTTCCACCGGAGGATTAGTGTGAGTGCCACTCATGTCCACTTTGGGCCGTGACAAAGTTCGTATCAGAGCTCTAGGTTTGTTGATCTCATCGTACAAGAGCTAGTCTAGTAAAGTCTGGTGGAATGATACAAAGATATCTATACTTTTCTTTGAGAGGCTACAAGATATTAGGAAAACTTAACTTCTTCTTTCCTTCATGCTATTATTTGATTCCAATTGGTATTTGTCGATCCAAATTAGTATCTAACTCTTTCACTTTTATTCTCGCAGATGGTAAGAACACGGGCTTCAGAAGCAAGAGCAACGGTGCCTGAACTCGTCATTGAGCTGGTGGTTTGTGGTAGGGGACATACATGATTAGAGAGAGGTAGGGGAAGAAGGGCAGCACCATCCAGGGGCAGATCTTGGGCCACAACACTAGCTCGAGAGACGTCAGGGTTTCCTCCTCACCACGAGGATATTTTTGAGGTTGTAAAGGATGAACCAATACCGATTCAGAATGATGAGGCACCACCAGTTCAAGAAGGTGCAGCTTCGGCTCAGATGTCATCAGCTGTGATTCAATAGGTCCTAAGTTTTCTGTGTGGTATGGCAGGGACCGAAACCACACCTTCGATTCCTACTATACAACATTTGGGGGTGCATCATGCTACTATGATAGCTCCTCGGATGGATGTAGCTTAAGAGATAGGTATTTTTCTGCAACCGGTAATGGGTCTGGTAATGACCGATGGTGAGGATGACCTTTTTTATAAGCTTATCAAAATGAATTCTCCAATCTTTTATGGTTTAGAATCTGAGGATGCGTATGCATTCATTATTGATTGCCATAAGCGATTGCATATGATTGGTATAGTTAAAAGGTATGGGGTTGAGTTCGTCACTTTTCAACTGCAGGGTGATGCAAAAATATGGTGGAGAGCTTTGGTGGAGTGTGTACCTACTAGGGCACTTCTAATAACTTAGAGTCACTTCTACCAGGTATTCCTAGAGAAGTATGTTTCGCATACTATGCGAGATAGGAAGAGAGATAAGTTTGCTAATATTAAGCATGGTAATTCATCAATTGTAGCCTATGAGGCTTGATTCCATTCACTTGCCCAGTTATCTACATAGTTGATCAATACTGAAGAGGAACGAATTTTCCATTTTATGAAAGGGTTGAACACAAGCCTTTAGATTTTAGCTTTGCAGGTAGTTTCCTCTGGCATGTATTTTCAAGAAGTGATTGAGTTTGTGAAAAATATGGAAGGTGTAAAGTAAGAGAGTTACGCAAAGATGGCTTCAAAGAAGTCCCAGACAGGGGGAAATTTCAGTGGTTAGCATTCTAAGGGTTAGAGTTTACAGGGGTACCCTACATGTCCTATTTAGTTTGTGATGCAATTGGGGGTCCATCAGGCTGTCCTATTCAGTATGCGATATAGATGTCTGCTGGGGGTCCGTCAGGGGCCAGCCAACCTTTGTCAAATTTTGATGGTTACCTCACTTTGTCTACTCCAGTTCAGCGACCAACCTTGGTCCGTGCTTGCTATGAGTGCGGTGAGGTTGGTCATATTCAGAGAAATTGTCCTAGATATTAGCAGACAGGTCAGTAGACAGGTTCAGACACCCTACTGTGCAACTCTATGTGGCACCATGCACACAACTAGAGAGCTGGGAGGAAATATTAAAGTGATGAAGTGATGTGCAATCGAAGGTGCGAATTGCACCTCTCGATCTACGTATCACACGTCTATCGCACACCAGAACAGAAAGCTGAGGCAAGTTTTGAGCTCAAAATCATCATGCGTAAAGTAATGTGTGAGATTGTCACGCCTCGAGACTACCCTTGGATGTAATATAATGCTTAGTGTCATAAGTGACCCTAAGTTAACCCACGTTCTAGAATACCTAGACAAATTCTGGTAAAATATGAACTGTGCGGAAAGCTAAAACCATTTAAATATCTGAGTTGGAAAATAATCCAAACATGTCTGAATATACAATAGAAATGAGAACATAATAAGTCAGAAAGGTAAAACTGACAACTCAAAGGCTGATTCTAATTCTATGTCTAAAAGCCTTTAACTGATGTGAGTTGCTGGGACAATCCCCCAGCTAAGTCTAATAGTCTGAAACTGAAGTATAAACCAAAAAAAGTAAACATAACTTTCATCCTCGAACTATGAGGACTCACCACTGAGCTGCTGAGTAAGGACTGGAAAGTCACACTAAACGCGGTTTGGATGCTAAACACCTAAACCTACATCATGATAAGATGTAGCACAAAAGTATGCGTCAGTACTTTGAATATACTGAGCATGCGGGATATATGCAAAGCTGTACAACATAAAGACTGAACAAGGAAGTACATACTGGAGCATGAACTGTAAGATGAACTGAATGCAGTGACCAAGTAACTAACATGAATATATAACATACTGAACTGAATAACTAAAATAGAAAATGAGTACATGGTCAATGCAATATGAGTCTGACTGTGGGAGCTACTATTAACCGATATACCCCAAGCTGAGCTAACTATGGGGCCAACCTGTAACCCTGGATGGAAGGGAATTCATACCTTGCCAATGGTACAAACATGTATGATGTGGATCCACTAAACTGATGCTTATAAGGGACAAGGGTGACCAACCTAGACTGACAGCTGACCCCTTTCATGCCTACGGTGGCGCCGTAGTTCTGGGACTTAGGGACTTCTACTAAAGGTCTCAGCCTAATCTGACAGCTGAGCCTTCATCCCTTCGTTCGCTCGATACTAAGTCTACTCCCAACGGAATGTAAAGCAATGAATGCAAACTGAAATGATGGTCAGTTCAAATAATGATAATCATCAAAGAATGAAATATAATGATACTGAAACTGATAACATTCTAATTCTGAAGTATAACTGACTGAATCATCTAACTAGCAAGTATAAACCATAAATACTAAAATTCTACACATGCTAGGGTTATTGAATTCTATACACATGGCTATCCTAGGTTCCCAAGAAAGCATGTAATAACTATTATACAACTAATAGTATCTGAGTTGCAATGATTTCATAAAACTTAGGAACCCTAGGTCTGAAGAGCTAATGGAGAACTGAAGAACTGGACTGAATTTCAGGGACTCAATGGGTGAGAGGAACCCATTGATGAAATCCCACATACCTGGAAGAGAATCTATGGAGGAAATCCTAGGATTGAAGCTTGAACTTTGAGAAGACTCTTCTCCTGGTTCTTGAGAGGGAGGAGCACTTCTTTTCTCCAACTTTTGCTAAGTCTAATTAGTTTAGGGATAATGGGGAAATAAGAGTGAAAATCCCTTTAATTACCCCCTAAAATGACTAAGGATCAGAGTTAGAAGGGTAGGGAAATAACTGGAATGCCCTTGAATTAATTAATAAAAGACTGCTGGAAAAATTTACGACCCAAGTTCCACGGACAGGTTCTACGATTTGTGGATGCTTCCACGGCCTGTAGAACCCTGTCGTGGTTCTTGGGAATTTTTGTCTAGCTGCGGGTCTGAGTTTCACGACCCATGGAACCATCCACAGTTTGTGGAACCCTATCGTAGTTCCTGAGGGATTGATGACCCTCAGGTCTGAGTCCTACGAGACCATTCCATGACTCGTGGATTATTCCACGGTTTGTGGAAACAGGTCATAGTTTCAAAGGAAATGTTGGGTCTCAGGTATGAGTTCCATGAGTCTAGTCCATGACTCGTGGACTATTCCACGGTCCGTGGATATGGCTCATGGATCTGACTGTGACTTGGAAAAATTAAATTTCTGGTTTTTCTGAGCTAGGTCTAGGTTTGGAAGTTCTGAGGTGTTACAATATCTCCCCCTTGGGATCATTCATCCTCAAATGAAGACTAAACAAGCTAATTTTGGAGGGAAAGAGTTGCAATCCCTACCAATTGAGTACTAGAAGCTGATATCTATCTACTATGCTAGCAAGACCATTCAAGAAAAATTAAAAAAACAAAAAAAATTATGTCGTGCCACAATCAAAACTAAGGCGCTCAGTGGGAGACAATCCACCTTTCTAACACTTTTGTTGCTTTTGTAGGATTTTGCAGGTTTTAAGAGATTGAGACAATGTGAGAGACATCAAAATGGGCATTATCTGTCCAAAGTAGGAAAATTGGTCTGTGGAGCTCTGGCTAGGGCACCACACCAGAGCCTAACCAATATGTGCAAACAAAAATTAGCTTGTGGCGCTCTTGATGGGGAGCGTGCCAAGGGATCACCATTAGAGCCAAAATTTAGGTGGCTTGTAGTGCTCTTCCTAGGGCACCATGCCATCCTGTGTTTACTGAAGTTTTTTTTTTGGGTCCAAGGGTCAACCCGACCCAAGGAACCTAAATTAAAAAGAAACAAACAACTCCCCTCCCCCAAATTTCACCCGACTCCCTCTCTTTATACTCGCCCCTCAAAATTTCTTCTTCTTCTTTCAAAAAGGGTTTCTTCCCCAAGTTCTGCAAAGTCTTCAAGATTCTTCTCCATTCTCAAGGTAAGTAATGCTTTCTCCTTCTTCTTTAATTCTTCTAGAAATTAGTCATGCTTCACCCATTCCCCACCTTCTTCCCCCATTACTTGGTCTTCCACCATTGTTAAAGACAACACATGAACTTGAATGAAATTGGTTAATGTATGACTTGAAATTTATGAGAATGCTCAAAATAGTGACATATTGTTTATTTTTGCATTATTTTGTAAATTTTGAAGTCTTGGGTGTTGATGATAAAAAATGCAAGAAGGGGATGTTTGGAAAAATTGGTGAATGGGTAGGCTTGAAAATTGATTTTAAGTACTAAAAGTGTGCAAATTATTGGTAGAACCATAAAGTTGAAAAATTGTGAGAAATTGCTAGAACTTTTAAGTCTTGCTTTGGGGAGAATTTGTTGATGTGGGTGGATTGAAAACCCTCAAATTATGCATAATGTGTTTGCTTTGTGAAAAATGGTGAACTTAGTATAATTGTCAAAGCATGAAAATGCTAATAGGAGATTCTTGCCATGATTAATTTGTGTATAATATGTGGAAAGAAAACTATAAAGTTAAATGGTAATCTTGAATGACTAGTACATGATTTCTACATGACGATGGTGTCATGGCAATGGTTGTTATTGAAAGGGGGAAGTATGAGTACCCTATACGATAGCTATCAATACCATGCTAACAAATGAAGTGTGGGGTCATCCCAACATCTTCAACACTTCATTTGCTAGCCGGTTAAAATATAAACTAACTTGTGCTAATTGTGTGTAGTGATAGGTACCATGGCACCCCAACGAAAAGGTGTTGCCTCTAGCAAGGGCGCAAAAAGAACTTAGAAGGGAGAAATATCTGGGATTGCTGGGCCACACCCACCATCTGAGCTAGCTAAGTAATTTGGTCTCAAGGGTGTGGAAGAACACGGTAAAGAGTGGTTTTAGCTGTAAAGGGCAACCAAGTACTACCACGAAGAGCAAATTGATGAAATGAGGCTTCACTTGTTGTACCCAGAGATCCATGATAGGGTACACAGTTGGGATTTTCTTACATTTTTTAGGACCCGGGTGAGTGCAACCTCACCTTGGTATGAGAGTTGTATGCCAATTGGGACACTTCACATAACAACAGGGCTATCAAAGTAAGGGGGAAGGTATCTAATTCACTGTAGAGGCACTAAATGAATTCCTCCACGCCCTTAAGTTGATCCAGAGCTATATTATGACTTTCAAGATATGCCCCCATACTGTGACACTTGTCACACTCTTTATGGTGTGAACTTCATATCTCGATGGACTAGAAATTTAGATGATGGGAAACATACCACCCTGCCATATGCATATTTCACCAAAGATGCATGGGTGTGGTTGAAGCTTATTTACAGTTCCCTCCTCCCTGGCATACACACTTTGGATGTTACTCGAGATTGGGTAGTGTTGGTCTACATGCTCATGAAGATTATACCCATCAATATGGGATCAATTTTAAGGGGAAGAATGATATGGTCTTGAAAGAATATGCGGGGTAGGTATTACTATAGAGGCTTGTTAACCCATTTGTTACACTGAGAGGTTGAGGAGGAGCGTGCATATTGTCACTTTCCTAGAGATGTGGCACCCATTGATGTGACAAAGATTAAGGATCCAGACATGGTAGTGGTGGACCCTCATTGTTAGTCCTTAAGCACCATGCGCGTGATAATAACTATATAGGCAGGATGTTTGGGATGACTGAATTAGGACTAAGTATTGGAGGCAGAGCAGCCACAAACGAAGAGATGGCTAGCATAGAGGCTAGGTACACAATGACCCCTAGTACTATGTTTATGTGTAAAGTGGGGCCAGCCTTCACTAAGCCTCTCAATGAAGATGATCATATGGTTATAACAGACGAGGAGGATGATGAGAAGGATGATATAGGCACAGCCCACATTGCTGAAGATGATACCGATGGCATAGATGATACTGATGACCAGGACCTATCCTATGGTCCGTCTGATGACGATGAGTAGTAGCTTATGAAGTTCTTTTTCTCTCTGCCATTTCTATTTTGTATTTCTTCAAGCACTAGGGATAGTGCTATTGTTTAAGTGTGGGGTAGGGGAAACAAAATTTCCTTGTGTTGTTAGTTATGTTTGTTGATGTGGGCTGTTGTTCTCATTGTCATTTCTATGTATGTTATTTATCGAGTTGTACTCATCTAGCTAGGTCACCGTGTCATTTTGATGTTTTATTTGGTTTAGATCTTGGGTCTGGATATTGGATTTAAGCTTTGGATGTAATAACTAGTAATGGTTCGTGATTTGTAGTAAATAGCTATGTGCCATCTAGGCATTTTAGTGGTAATTAGTTAGATTTACATAGTTTCATAGTAATTGTTTTTAGGTTGGGTTCCTCATATTTTGTTTCCAGTGCTTTTCCTGAGGATAGTCCCTTTGAACTAAGTAGATATTTATTATGTAGGTTTCCATCGTAGTTAGTGACTTTTCCTTATGATGGATGGATGACGACCATTTTAAGGGAAAATTAGTCATAAGTCATAGATAATTAGAAACCAACGTCGGTTGAATGCTAGGTGCTTCACTTAAGTCCTTGCTGGACATCATGGATAATGCACTCTAAACAAAGTATAATCAATATGATACTTTTATTAGAGATGCATAGGCTTTTTAGCTAAACTCTAAAATGTAAGGATGGGCTTAATAATGTTAGTTCATTCAATTTGGTTATATTGTGAATATGTAGTCGTAGGACACCATTCTCGAACCATTGTGCCATGTGTTGTGAGTGTTTGTTGTGGATCTTGTATATCTTGACATCTAGAACTTGCTCCATGTGTGACCAAAATGAAGCATAACATCGAATTGTGGGATATGATCAAGACATTTGTTTGTGAGCCACTTCTTTTGACTATTGTTTGAGACACCCTTTGAATTATTCTTAGGTAAGCCCCTTTGAGCCTTTTATAGCCTATTTTTTTGACTAGCCGCATATTTATCCTATTTTCCTTTATTTTATTACCCTATGTTAATTTGATCCAAAGAGTCCCTAATGAACTTTATAGTTGAGAAAATTAGAGGAAAAATGGAACAAAAGAGGAGGGGTAAAAATAGAGGGAGGTTGGTGTAGTAAGAATAAGAATTAGATGTGCCCTTGTGAAAAATAATTTATAGTTGTAAGGAGAGGAAAAATTAAAAAGAGAAATAAATAAAAAAAGGAAGTTTAGAAAAATCTCCTTGCTAACAATAAGTGGATGAATGATGGGGCGAAAAACCAAAAGAAAAGGGAAATCTTGAATGGAAACATGAGCAGAAGTTGAAGATGAGGTGATGTGAGGAAAAGAGTGAAAAAATTCAAAAAGTAAATGCCTTAATGTGCATAGGGAAGAGTAGTCATTATTTGCCAAATAATTCCTACCCGTCCCTTAGCTGACATTACAACCCGTGAAAGTCCTTTTGATTATATGATTTGATGTGATGTTAATTTAGTGTTACACTAAAGACAAGCCTATGGTATGTCTCGTATGCTTGAAACATTTTATGAGAGTGAGCGTAAATTCTTATTTACATACCCCTAAATGAATATGTGCATATGACATGGGTGAGGGGCATCTCTTTTAAATGTGAGGGCACAAAATGGTAAGAATTTGGTACACTACAGATTGCATGATTTGCACATGACCATGTTGGCCCTATATTGTGATAAGAGTCAGCTCTAGAGGTTATGTGGTTTCATTGAAGGATCTATGTACGTATCATGAATGTATGCAAAATATGAGTATGCTATGTTGTCATGATTAAAATTGTTTAGCGAACTTAGGTGTAAGTAAACCTGTGTGATCAACATTTTAAGATGTAAATATATGTTAAGTGTGTAGTGAATTGTTCGAGGATGAATAAGGGTTTAAGTATGGGTAGTGATCTTGGGCGTATTTATATGCCCGCTTGCCACTTTTTACTCATGTTTTACCCATTTCCCCCCTTGTTATGAGGACATGATTCACTTATATTATGGCGATTATTGATATATTCTTGAAGGGTAGCTAATGCATGAATAGATGTGTTTTCCAGGTAAAAATTTGGAGAAAGTGACCCACAAGAGCTAAAAGATGGAATTCTAGAGCTTGGAAGCAACGAGAGAAAAATACCAAAAGTAACACGCTTGGGCACTGCATGGAATCCCACCCCAATGCTCAACCATCAGAGGGAGCAAATGGGCCAGCCCATGGCGCACTGCCTGGCGCCTTGAACCACATGCCAACTATCAGAGGAGCAGAAAAAATATAACATCCCAGAATCTGAACTAGCTTCTGTATAAGGCTTAGTGGAAAAAATTCAAAAAAATTCCAAGTTCCCAGAAACCACGGTCAGGATCACAAACTGTAATTCAAAATCACGACATGTGATCTGATCCATAGTCTGGCCTTAGTATTGGTCCCCCTTCATTCTATGGGTGACTTCATGGATTGTGGTTTGAAACCACGACCCATCCTGTCACTAGTGGATTGGCCATCAGAGAAGTTCCAGTTTTCTATTTCAGAACCACTGACAAATCCACGGACCATCGTTTGGAACCACGGTCCATCCTGTCAACTGTGGTCCAGCTCTTCAGAGGACCCTCAATTTTGGACCCAAGAACCATGACTCAAATGATGGTCTATCATTTTGATCCATGGACCATCCTGTCATTCATGAATCAATAGACCAGAGAACCCCCCAAAACCCCAAGGCAAGAACTATGACTCAGTCGATGGTCCATCGATCAGAACCATGATCCGTCGACCAAACTGTGGATTGATGACCTGAGAGTTTTCAGCAGTTTTCTATTTAATTCCTAGGGGTATTTTGTACCTTTCCTACTCTTTTTAAAGGCTAAGCTATATCATTTTAACTAGCCTAAGACAAGTTATTTAGCCTAAAACTACCCAAACCCCTCATTCTCTCAGATTCTAATTGACACTTAGCAAAAAGAAGCGTTCTTCTTCACCAAAGCAGAAACCAGGGTTCTTCAAGTTCAGGATCAAAACTCAAAGATTCTTTCAAAGGTTCTACTCTCAGGTATGTGGTAATTCATCAATGGGTATCCTTTCATCCATTGAGTCCCTAAATCAACTCAGTTCTCCAGGTTTTAGTTTAATCTTCAGGACCTAGGGTTCCTAAATTTTATGAACTTTTTGTATCTCAGTTTCCATTGCTATGTATGGATCTTATTACACATTTTCTTGAAGTTTAGCATTGTTGTATACTCAGAATTCTCAAACCCTAAGCATGTGTCAAATTCATGACTTAAACTATGATTATGAACTACATCCTCTATTCAGAATCTAGCATTCTTAGGAGTAGTTCAATTCATTAGGATGGTGGGTTATGAATACCCAATCAGTTTAAGGATTCATGCATTTCAGTCAGATATTCATCCATCTAGAACTTACATGATTAGAATGCTTTTAGTCTCAACATTATTTTGCATTCACAGAAAGTTAGTATTTTGAGCTATCCAGTATGTTAGATTATTAATTTAATTCAATTGGGAGTAGTACTTAGAACCAAGGGGATGAGGGGATGAAGGATCACCCGTCAGTTTAGGCTGATACCTTTATTAAAAGTCCCTAAGTCTTAGAATTATGGCACCACCGTAGGTTCTAAAGGGTCACCTGTCAGATAAGGCTTAACACCTTAGTCCTTTTGGACATCCAATTAGTGGATCCACGCCAGTGAATATTTGTACCCTTGGAAAGGTATGAATTCCCTTCCAGCCAAGGTTACAGGTTGGCCTAATAGTTAGCTCATCTTGGGGTATGTCGGTTAATAGTAGCTCCCACAGTTTGAATTTAGTATTGCATGACCTTGTAGTCATTTATTCAGTATAGTATTATACAGTTGCATGTTTATCTACTTGGTCATTACATCAGTTCTATCTTTCAGTTTTAAGTTTCAATTTATCCTTCATGTTTAGTTTATCTTATTATATTCAGTATATGTGTATAAACTAGAGCATATCCTGCATGCTCAGTACATTCAAAGTACTGACGCATACTTTTGTGCTACATCTATTATGATATAGGTTTAGGTGTTCAGCATCCAGATTGCACTTAGTTCAATTATCACTCTTCTCAGTGGTAGAGTTAGTGAGTCCTCATACTTCGAGGACAAGATGTTTTTCATTTATTTCAGTCTTTTATTCAAAAAACAATTAGACTTTTAGAGTTAGCTGGGGTTTGTCCCAGCAACTCATCTCAGTAGAGGCTTTTAGACATAGAGTCAGTTTTAAGTTTTCTTCAGTTAGTTATAATTTTAGACTTATATATATATCTAGAGATTATTGGTTTACTTTTATAACTTATGTTACTAAACCAGTTTAGCTTCCGCACATATATTTTTTTAATCTAAATGTTTAGCTTATGCCAGAACATGGGTTAGCTTGGGGTCACTTGTGACACTAAGCACCATGTTACATTTAAGGGGTAGTCTCGGGGCATGACAAACTTGGTATTAGAGCCTCAGGTTTATGTGTCCTAGGGTGTATGAAAGCCGCATCAGGTAAAGTCCTTTTCATGAGTGTGAAGCGCGCCACACTTATGAGAGGAAGGCTACGAGTCATTTTTAGGAAAAACTTCCCTTCTTTCTCTTACATATAGTGCTATAAAGTATAAACTCTATTTAATCTCCTTCTAACTCGTGCTCTAGGAATTACAGAAAATGCCTTCCAGAAGAGTTAATGGAAACTGGAATGGTAACGGAAACCAGCAAACACCACCCGTCCCAGTAGACCATTTGAATGAGCAAGTCACTCACGATGAGTTCAGGGCTACTATTCAAGTGCTAGCCTAGGACATGACTACTCAGGTGAACCAACAAGCTATTGCACCAGTTAACCCACATAATAATACAATAGCAGCTAGAGTCCATGACTTCACTCAGATGAATCCTCCTAAGTTTGATGGTTCTAAGGCTGAGGAGGATCTGCATGATTTCCTAGATGACTTACAGAAGGTTACAGAGATTATGGGTGTCACTCTTGTTAAAAGTGCAGACTAGGCTACTTATCAGTTAAAAGGGGTGGCTCACACTTGGTACAAGCAGTGGGAAAGAAGTTAGGGATGACAATACAGACCTAGTAGATTGGGATAAGTTTATGATTGCTTTTCTGGATAGGTTCTTCTCACTTGAACTAAGGGAGGCCAAGGTTTAGGAGTTTATCAATTTGAGGTAGGGTGACATGAGTGTGAAAGAGTATTCTCTTAAGTTTAATCAGTTGTCAAAGTATGCCCCGACAATGGTAGCTGACTCCAGAGCCTATATGAGTAAGTTTGTGTCAAGAGTGTCTAAAGATGTGGTCAAAGAGTGTAGGACTTCTATGCTGGTGAAGGAGATGGATATCTCCAGGTTGATGACTCATACTCAGCAGATTGAAGAGGAGAAGATCAAAAAGAGGGAAAGAGATAATAAGAGGACTAGAACATGTAGCTTCAGTTATTCTCAGCAGAGGTTAGATAGTGGTAACCGCTCTCAGTTCTTCCAAAAATATTCAGCTCTAGCCCTATCCTCTGCTAGTGCCCCAGTGTCCAAGTTCAAACAAGATCAATGGGATAGGGTACTAGGTTATAAGTCTCAGGGTAGTGTCACTAGTGGGTGTACTCATCTGGTTTGTAAGAAGTGTGGTAGGAATCACCAAGGAGAGTGTAGGTCTGGCAGTGAAAATTGTTTTGGATGTGGAAAGCCAGGTCATAGAATGAAAGAGTGCCCAATGGCTTCACAGAAGGGCAGGGATGCTCGTCAGTAAAATCAGGCCACCCCTCAGTAGCTCTAGCAGGTCGGGCGACTCAATAGGGTGCCTCATCTAGTGCAGGTGGTGGTCAGTCCCAGAAATTTTTCCAATAGATCTGCCCGGAGTTCCTCCCAAATGGGAAATTGACTTTGGAATAGATCTCCTCCCAAATACCCAATTTATCTCAATTCCACCTTACAGGATGGCTCTATCCGAGCTTAAAGAGTTAAAGGAGTAGTTGAAAGACCTTCTAGATAAGGGCTTCATCATACCCAAAATCTCTCCATGGGGTGATCTAGTCCTTTTCATGAGTAAGAAAGATGTTCTCTCAGGATGTGCATCGACTACCATCAGTTGAACAAAGTCACAATCAAGAACAAGTATCCCATTCCCAGGATTGATGACTTGTTCGACCAGCTTCAAGGTGCCAATTGCTATTCTAAGATAGACCTTAGGTCCGGCTATCATCAGCTAAGAGTCAGAAATGGGACATTCTGAAGATATCCTTTAGAACTTGGTATGATCACTATAAATTTGTAGTTATGTCTTTTGGACTAACAAATGCTCCTGCAGCTTTTATAAATTTGATGAAGAAGGTGTTCAAGCAGTACTTGGACATGTTTATCATCGTCTTCATTGGTGATATCTTTGTGTATACTCAGAGTGAAGGGGAGCACATAAATCATTTGAGAGTGGTGCTGCAAACTCTCAAGGATTGCCAGTTATTCGCCATGTTCAGTAAGTGCGAATTCTGGTTGAAGTCAGTTGCCTTTCTTGGTCATGTGGTGTCTAGTGAAGGTATCCGAGTTGATTTGTAGAAGATAGAGGCAATGAAGAACTGGCTTAGACCTACTTCTTCGACCAACATCAAAAGTTTTTTGGGTTTGGCTGGTTACTACAGGAGATTTGTTGAAGGATTTTCATCCATAGCTGCCCCATTGACCAGACTGACTCAGAAAAAGGTTAAGTTCCAACAGTTAGATGAGTGTGAGAAAAACTTCCAAGAGTTGAAGACCAAGTTGACCACAACTCTAGTTTTAACCCTACCAGAGGGTTTAGATGGCTTTGTTTTGTATTGTGATGCATCTAGAGTTAGCTTGGTTTGTGTCTTGATGCAACATGGTAAGGTCATTGCTTATGCCTCCAGACAACTTTAGATTCATGAGAAGAACTATCCAACTCATGACCTTCAGCTGGAAGCAGTTTGTTTTGCCTTAAGGATTTGGAGACACTACTTGTATGGTGTTTATATGGATGTGTTTACATACCATAAGAGCCTTGAGTATGTGTTCACCCAGAAGGAATTGAATCATCGTCAGAGAAGGTGGCTCGAGTTTCTCAAGGATTATGATATAAATATGCTCTACCATCCGGGTAAGGCCAATGTAGTGGCTGATACACTTAGATAAGTGTCTATGGGTAGTGTGTCATATGTTGAGGTAGAGAATAAGGAATTAGCTAAGGATGTTCATAGGCTCGCTCGCTTAGATGTTTGCCTTATGGACACAACAGATGGCGGTGTGGTAGTCTAAAATGGGTCAAAACTTTCTCTATTAGTCGAGGTGAAGGAGAAGCAAGACAGTGATCTCATCTTACTTCAGTTAAAAGGTACAGTACATCAGTAGAGGGTAGAAGTTTTCTCCCAAGGGAGAGATGGTCTGCTTTGCTATTACGGTCATTTATGTGTTCATGATGTGGATGAGTCGAGGTAGCGGATCTTGAAAGAGGCTCATAGTTCCAGATATTTTATTCATCCCTGTGCCACCAAGATGTACCGTGACCTATGGGAAGTCTATTGGTGGAATGGCATGAAGAGGGATATCATAGATTTTATGTATAAGTGTCCCAACTATCAGCGAGTGAAAGTAGAACATTAGAGACCGGGAGGTGTGACTCAGGATATTAGCATTCCTACTTTGAAGTGGGAGGTGATCAATATATTTAATTGCAGGTTACCTCGTACTCGCTGGCAGCATGACTCTATTTGGGTGATAGTGGACAGGGTGACTAAGTTAGCTTAATTTTTAATTGTAAAGACTACAAATTGAGAAGAGGATTATGCCAGACTCTACATCCATAATATAGTCAAGTTGCATGGGGTTCCCTTGTCTACCATCTATGATAGGGGTACTCAGTTTACATCTCAATTCTAGAGATTATTCCATAAAGGTCTTGGTACTCAGGTAAATCTCAGCACAACATTTTATTCGCAAACAGATGGTCAGGTAGAGCATACCATCTAGACCTTAGAGGATATGTTGAGAGCTTGTGTGATTGATTTCAAAGGAAATTGGGATAAGCACTTACCTCTTACAGAGTTTGCTTATAATAACAACTTCCATTCTAGCATTCAGATGGCCCCGTATAAGGCACTTTATGGGTGGAGGTGTAGATCACCTGTTGGCTGGTTTGAGGTAGGTGAAGCAGCCTTGATTGGGCAAGATTCAGTTCATGAGGCTATGGAGAAAGTTAAGCTCATTAGGGAAAGATTGAGGACTGCTCAGAGTCATCAGAAGTCCTATGTAGATGTGAGGAGAAGGGACTTAGAATTTGAGGCCGATGATTGGGTTTTCATGAAGGTATCACCCATGAAGGGTGTGATAAGGTTTGGCAAGAAAGGGAAGCTCAGTCTCTGATATGTAGGTCCTTACAGGATCTTGAGAAGGGTCGGTAATATGGCTTATGAGTTAGAGTTATCAGTCGAGCTAGCAGCGGTTCATCCAGTTTTCCATGTTTTATTGTTGAAGAAGTGTGTTAGTGATCCAGCATTGATTGTTCCATTAGAGAATATGGGTGTGAAGGATAGCCTCACCTATGAAGAGGTTCTAATTAAGATTCTTGATTGTCAGGTTCGTAGGTTGAGAAATAATGAAGTCACTTCAGTGAAAGTTCTGTGGAGAAATCAATTAGTTGAGCCACTTGGGAAGTAGAAGCAGCTATGACGACCAAGTACCCTCACCTCGTTCCTTCTGATTCATCTTCAACTTGAGGTAATAGTTTCTCTCTAGTTTTCTCAGTGTTTTCAATTGTTTTTCCCCTCAGTTTCATGTTCCCTCAGCTATTCTTCATTGTCTGCATGCTTTCAAATTTTAGGACCTAATTCAGTTAGAAATCATCTTTTAAAACTCAATTGGTAGGGATTGCATCTCTTTCTCTCCAAACTCTGCTTATTTAGTCTTTACTCGAGGACGAATGATCCCAAGAGAGAGATATTGTAACACCCCAGAATGTGAACCAGATTATGTATAGGGCTTAGTGGAAAAAATGCAGAAAATTTCAAGTTCCCACAAACCACAGTCAAGATCATGGGCCGTCGTTCAGAATCATGGCCCATGGTCTGATCCGTGATCTGGCCTCAGTGTTGGTCCCCCTTTATTTTACGGATGACTTTATGGACCATGGTTTGAAACCATGGCCCATATTGTCACTCGTGGATTTGTCATAAGAGAAGTGCTAGTTTCCATCTCAAAACCATGGACAAATCTATGGACCGTAGTTTCCTGTCAATCATGGTCGAGCTCTTCAAAGGACCCTCAGTTTTGGGCCCAAGAACCATAGATCAAATAATGGTCCATCATTTTGATCCACAAACCATCTTGTCATTCATGAATCAACAGACCAGAGAACCCCCTAAAACCCCAAGGCAAGAACCATGACTCAATCGATGGTCTATCGGTCATAACCACGGCCCATCGACCAAGTCATAGATTGATGACCTGAGATTTTTCAGCAGTTTTCTATTTTAATTCCCAGGGGTATTTTAGACCTTTTCTACTCTTTTTAAAGGCTAATCTATGTCGTTCTAACTAGCCTAAGACAAGTTATTAAGCCTAAAACTACCCAAATCCCTTATTCTTTCAGATTTTAATCAACACTTAGCAAAAAGATACATTCTTCTTCTCCAAAGCAGAAACCAGGGTTCTTCAAGTTCAGGCTTAAAACTCAAAGATTCTTTCAAAAGTTCTACTCTCAGGTATGTGGGAATTCATGAATGGGTATCCTTTTACCCATTGAGTCCCTAAGTTAACTTATTTCTCCAGTTTTTAGTTTAATCTTCAGGACCTAGGGTTCCTGGATTTCATGAACTTCTTGTATCTCAGTTTCCATGCTATGTATGGATCGTATTTCATGTTTTCTTGAAGTTTAGCATTGTTGTATACTCAGAATTCTCAAACCCTAAGCATGTGCCAAATTCATGACTTGAACTATGATTATGAATTGCATCCTCTATTCAGAATCTAGCTTTGTTAGGAGTAGTTCAATTCATTAGGATGGTGGGTTATGAATACCCGCTCAGCTTAAGGCTTCATCCATTTCAGTCAGATATTATCCATCCAGTACTTACATGATTAGAATGCTTTCAGTCTCAGCATTATTTTGCATTCTCAGAAAGTCAGTATTTTGAGCTATTCAGTATGTTAGTTTATTTATTTAATTCTATTGGGAGTAGTACTTAGCACCAAGCGGATGAGGGGATGAAGTCTCACCCATCAGTTTAGGCTGAGACCTTTAGTACAAGTATCTAAGTCCCAGAAGTATGGTGCCACTGTATGTTCTAAAGGGTCACCCGTTAGCTCAGGATTGACACCTTAGTTCTTTTGGACATTAGATTAGTGGATCCACTCCAGTGAATGTTTGCGTACCCTTGGCAAGGTATGAACGCCCTTCTAGCTAGGGTCATAGGTTGACCCCATAGTTATATCATCTTAGGGTATATCGGTTAATAGTAGCTCTCATAGTTTAGATTCAGTACTGTATGATCTTGTAGTCAGTTATTCAGTTTAGTATTATACAGTTGCATGTTTATCTACTTGGTCATTGCACCAATTCTATCTTTTAGTTTCATGTTTCAATTTATCCTTCATGTTCAGTTTATATTATTATATCCAGTATATATGTATAGACTAGTGCATATCCCGCATGCTCAGTACATTCGAAGTACTGATGCATAGTTTTATGCTACATCCTATTATGATGTATGTTCAAGCGTTCAACATCCAGATTGAGGTTAGTCTGATTTATCAGTCATCTCAGCGGTAGAGTTGGTGAGTCCTTATACTTTGAGGATAGGATGTTATTCATTTATTTCAGTCTTTTATTCAGTTTTTTTCCAGACTTTTAGAGCTAGCTGGGGGCTTGTCCCAGTAACTCATCTCAGTAGAGACTTTTTGACATAGAGTCAGCTTTTAGTTTTCTTCAGTTAGTTATAATTTTAGACTTATATATATATATATATATCCATAGATTATTGGTTTACTTTTCTAACTTATGTTACTAAACCAGTTTAGCTTCTGCACAGACATAATTTTAATCAAAATGTTTAGCTTATGCCAGACCATTGGTTAGCTTGGGGTCACTTGTGGCACTAAGTATTGTTTTACGTATAGGGGTTAGTCTCAGGGCATGACAAAGCAAGAGTGCATGGTGCACTGGCTGGGGCACTGCACCACGCCCTATCCGGCGTCTAATTGTTTTTGCAAACTAGTCCAAGTCTAAGTAAGAACATGGGTTATATTTCACTACTATAAATACAACTCTTGTACATTCTAGAAAGGGTTAATCACCTTTTGGTGAGATATAAGCGAAGGCTATAATTACAACCTTAGGTTTCTTTTCTCTTTACTTTTCTTATGAATAACATAAATTCTTATTATTTTGTGAAGAACATGAGTAGATAAATACCCTTGTTCTGGGCTTACGACTAGACACATGATTGATAGTTAAAGATTGAAATCGATTGGTTTGTTTATCATTAATAGTTGTTTCTACATTCTTGTTCTTAATATTTTGATGTGTGGCCGCCATTGAAACAAACTCATAATCTTGTTGTGAACCCAAAAGAAGAATCAATAAGATAGAAAAAAGAATATAAGGAGCAAGATCTGACTGTCTAACTTAACGAGTAGATTTGTGGTTAGGATAGAAATATACCTAGATCGCCTTGCTTGGTTTAAAATGGGAGTAGCAAATTTGTTTGCATGCTAGTCTTGCTCATAGAAACATAGACAATGATTTGTATGTGGACAGGTGATTAGAGGTTGGACAGACCGTAATCATATAACTAACCCCATAATCAATGACTAGGTAAAAAAATGAGTCGATGAAATTTGTATACTATTCATGATTGCGAAAGAAAGCTGTAACCCTAGAATTATCTTAAAACTTGGAACAACAATAATATTTACTTGCTTGAATAATAGATTAGTTATTCTTAGATTACTACAAACTCTAAAACATTTTCTTGGTAACTTTCACACTTGGTTAAATTAGTGATAGTTGAATTAATTAGAGTATTTGCTAAATCACAAGTCCCTTGGGTACTATATCCGCACGAACCAGTTTGATTTAACTGCATACTTGTTTTAATTTGGGTCAGCCTATGATACCTACCAATACATAGTAGTTTGTATTGATACTACTATGTACTCTTCTTTTGTTGAGTGCAAACCGTATTCTAGAGGCTCAAACGTGACCTCACCTCTAGCTAGGACTATTGATTACGATCCAAGAGTGAGCACTACCTCTCAGGCTACCATGGATCCTCTTTTTGGTCATTGTTCCTCTTACAGACGATGAGACACTTTACCTTTGATTAGTTATGGACATCTTAGATACATTTTTTACTAGAGTTCTTGTACATGACATTCAGATCTTAGGGAATGTAATAGGTAGTTGAACTTTTTTTGCATATTTATTATATTAGTCTTGACTAATACTCTTGATTAAAGTTGATGTTGCTTTATTCTTCTAAAATTGGGTAAGTGTTTGAATTAAGGTTTGGTTTAGATAGTTCTTTTACTAGAGGGTTAGTGTAGTTTCCACTCACGACTACTTTGGGTTGTGACAATTTTATTGTACCATGCATACAGAGCTTGCTTTAGACCGTAAAGAGCTTTTCTTACATTGTAGACTTTGTTCTCGTCACCATTAAAAACAAAGACTTGAGGTTGTGAAACATAAACCTCCTCTTCTAGATCACCATTCAAGAAAGCAGACTTCACATCAAATTGATACGGGCAAGTATAATTGCATAGCAAAAGCAAAAACAACTCTCGCTGTTTTAAATTGAGCAACAGGAGAAAAAGTTTTTTCAAAATCTATACCTTGCCTTGTTGTTGTAAGTATCCTTTCACCACGAGCTGAGCTTGGTGCTTTTGAATGCTCTATCAGCATTGGAATTCATTAGAAACACCCACTTGATCCCTATTATGTTGTTTTCTTCAGGGACATCAACTAACTGCTATGTAGATATTCTTTCAATTTCTTGCATATCTTCTATCATAACATTCTATCATTCCAATTGTTCTGCTATGTCTTCATAACAAATATGATCTGAAACAAGCAAATCAAATTGACAATAAGTATTCACATTATTAGAATATTTAGGATTTGGTTTCTTTTCCCTTGTTGATCTTCTTAGTGGAATTTGCTCAACTAAAGACTCATCAAGTGTTGCAGCTATGGTCGGTGCAATATATAAGTTTCTAGGAGTAGGATCTGCTGCATGTTCTTCATCAATAGATAACAATTTGACATTTGATCTCACATTTCTAGAATTAAAGTTCCAACAGACATCTTCTTTAAACATTACATTTATATTTACAATCACTTTGCCACTTATAGGATTATATAGACGATATGCTTTGGATTGAAGAAATAGCTAACAAAAATGCATTTTTCAGATTTTTCATCAAGCTTAAATGTAATTTAACCAAAGCATATACTATACAACCAAAGATTCTTAAGTGTCTTACCCGAGGCTTCTTTCCATTCCAAGCTTCAAGAGGTGTTGTGTCCAAATAACTTGTAACAACCTATTTTATCATGACTTGTGACATGATTTGTGAGTTACTTGATTATCCTATTAACATTTCTACCTTATTAGGTGATTCTGCAGTTGTGGACAGGGTCTTCCGTGCTTGTCTAGTACTTTTTATGAGGCAAAAGAATTTGGCAGATTTAGTGATTCTAGACATGGTGAATTTTGACATTATCTTGGGGATTGTCTATGCACCATACTATTCTGGAATCACATGCTAAGACAGTGACTGTCGCTATGCCTAGGTTGGGTAGACTAGAGTGAGAGGGTAACTATAGTCACCTGCTTCTATGAAGATTGCATCTTTCCTTCATGCTCAGAATCTGATAGAAAGGCGTGTTTGGCTTTCTAGGCTTATCTTTGGGACACTAGTTCAGAGGTCCCATCTATGGATTCAGTTTCGTGGTGTGTGAGTTCCAAGAGGTATTTCTTACATGATTTCCTTGCATTCCACCCCATCGAGATATTTACTTTTGTATCGACTGAGAGCTGAATATATGTCCTATATATTTTCCCCCTTATAGAATGGCACCGGCTGAGTTGAGAGAGCTTAAGGCTCAGTTACAGGAGCTGTTGAGTAAAAGGTTTATTCTTCCAAGTGCCTCCCTGTTGGGTGCTCCAGTATTATTTGTTAAGAAAAAGAATGGTAGTCAATGTATGTGCATAGACTACCGGCAGTTGAACAAGGTTACTATCCATAATCAGTATCCTCTCCTTCGTATCGATGATTTGCTCAACTATTTGCAGGGTGCATCAGTCTTTTCTAAGATTGACCTAAGGTCCGAGTACCATTAGTTGAAAATTCAGCCTTATGATATTCCTATGATTGTTTTTTGGACTCGATACAGGCACTACAAGTTCCTTGTGATGTCTTTTGGGCTGACTAATGCTTTGACTACTTTTATGAGTCTGATGGATGGGATGATTAAGACCTACCTAGATTCATTCATTATTGTGTTCATTGATAATATCCTAGTGTATTCTAACAATGATAAAGACCATGAAAATCACCTTAGGATTGTGTTGGGGTTGTTGAACGAAAAGGAACTTTTTGTGAAATTCTCCAAATATGAATTTTGCTTGTCATTTGTGTCCTTCTTGGGGCATGTGGTTTCAAAAGAAGGGGTGGCAATAGACCTGCAGAAAATTAAGGTAGTTAAGAATTGGGCCAGACCCACTTCAGTGTGCGAGATTCATAGCTTTGTGGGATTAGCTAGTTACTACCATAGATTTATGAAGGGTTTTGCATCCATTGCTACCCATCTAACCCACTTGACCCAGAAGATGTACCATTTGTTTAGTCAGATGAGTGTGAGGAGAGCTTCTAAAAGCTCAAGACTTTGTTGACTACTGCTCTTATTTTTGTCTTGCCGGCTGAAGGTAAGGATTTTATTTTGTATTTTGATGCCTCACCGTCTAGCTTAGGTTATGTGTTAATGAAGGAGAGGAAAGTTATTGCTTATGCTTTGAGGCAATTCAAATTTCATGAGAAGAACTATCCTACTCATGACTTAGAGTTGGCTGTTGTGGTATTTGCTCTCAAGATTTAAAGACATTACTTGTATGGGGTGCATTGCGAAGTGTTCATAGAACACTCTAGCTTGCAGAATTTTTTCACTCAGAAAGACTTGAACTTAAGGCAGCAAAGGTGGATGGAGTTACTCAAGGATTATGAAATTACCATCCTATACCATTCGGGTAAGGCTAATATTATAGCCAATGCATTGAGCAGGAAGACTGAGAGTATGGTAGCTTGGCCTATTTGAAAGCTACTAGACGTCCGTTGGCCAGAGACAATCAAACTCTAGCTAATAACTTTATGATATTGGAAATGCCTGAACAGGGTGGATTATTAGCATGTATGGAGGCAAGGTCCTCCTTTCTTGACTAGATTAAGGCAAAGCAATTTGATGATGTTAAGCTAAGTAGGAACTTTGACAAGGTGTTGCAAGGTGAGGCCAAGTAGGCCATTATTGATGAAGGAGGAGTTCTACAAATTAAAGGGCAAGTTTATGTACCCCTTATTGATTAGTTAATCCCTACGATTCAAGATGAGGCTCACTATTCTAAGTATTCCATACATCCTAGTGTGACCAAGATGTATCACAATTTAAAGCAACACTATTAGTGGGGAAGAATGAAGAGGGATATAGTCAACTTTGTGGCTAAGTGTTAGAACTGTCAACAATTGAAATATGAACACCAAAAGCCTGGTGGTCATTTTTAGGGAATGCCTATTCCTGAGTGAAAGTGAGAGAGAATAGCCATGGATTTCATGGTTTGCCTTCAAAAGAGTTTGGGAAAATATAATTCGATATGGGTTATTGTGGACAGATTGACGAAGTCTGCTCACTTCATTCCTGTTCAAGTAACTTACAAGGCGGCTAAGCTAGCCAAGATCTATCCTAAGGAAGTTGTTCAACTACATGGAGTGCCTATGTCTATTTTTTCTAATAGAGGTACTCAGTTTACCTCTAACTTTTGGCAGAAGTTGCATGAAGAGTTGGGTATAAGGTTGGACCTGAGTACAACTTTTCATCCTAAGACTGACGGACAATCTGAGTGTACGATTAAAGTATTAGAGGATATGCTTTGTGCATGTGTGATGGATTTTAGGGGTCAGTGGGACCAGTATTTATCATTGGCTGAGTTTGCTTACAATAACAGTTATCGCTCGAGCATATATATGTCTCCATTTGAAGCGTTATAAGGGAGGAGATGTAGATCTCCCATTGGTTGGTTCAATTCATTTGAAGTAAGACCTTGGGGTACCAATCTTTTGAGAGATTCTATAGAAAGGGTGAAGTTCATCCAAGAAAAGCTTTTAGCGGCTCAAAGCCGGCAAAAAGAGTTTGTAAATAAGAAGGTAAGGGATGTATAATTCATGGAAGGTGAGCAAGTTTTGCTCAAGGTCTCACCTATGAAAGGTGCTATATGGTTTGGGAAGCATGTAAGTTAAGCTCGAGATATATTGGGCCACTTGAGATTTTTCATAGTATGGGGCCAGTGGCTTATAAGTTGGCATTGCCTCCAATATTTTCAGGAGTTTATCCCATATTTTATGTGTCCATGATTAAGAAGTACCACTGGGATGGTGACTACATAATTCCTTGGGATTCGGTCCCACTGGATGAAAACCTCTCTTACAAAGAGAAGTCTATTGCTATTCTTTATAGAGATGTTCGTAAATTAAGGACTAAGGAGATTGCTTCTGTGAAAGTCTAGTGGAAGAACCATCCTGTTGAGGAGGCTACTTGGAAGACTGAAGCGGACATGCGAATAAAGTATCCTCACTTGTTCACCGATTCAGGTAATCCTCATTTTCTCCTATTTTCTTCTATTGTCATTTAGGGATGAATGATTATTGAATTGGTATCTTATGTAACAAACTATTCCATCATTATAGTTAAGTAAGGGTATAAGTACCCGGCTATAAAAGTCTCTAGGATGAGAGTTGATAAAATCTCTGGTTAAGGTGAGCTTTGATGAAAATCTAGTATTTTATGCCTTAGAGACAACTAGAGTCTTATGGTTTGTTATATGGTAGTGTAGAGTTCTTTTATGGATAGTCGACTATTGTAGGATCCCATAAGAAGTTTTGGGATGGAAATCAAGTTCATAGAACTCTGGTTATGGTAGTTATCGCGTTGAGATTAATTCATATTGTCTAGAAAATAAAGTGTGTTGTGAAATGAGGGGTTGGGACAAGTTTCTTATGTTCTGGAAATGCACTTTGTCGCGATGAAGGGATCACTCATCGTGATAGGCCATCATGATGAGTTATTCTCATTATGATGACTCGTCCTGACGAGAAACAACTCTTCATGATGAGACGATGGGCAATTTACCTGCACTTAACTCAAATTTTTAGGTTATTTTCTCACAACTCCTATGTCGTTTTAGAGCTACAAGAAGCATTTTCCCTAAGAACTAGGGAGAATTGCTTTGTTTAAGGTAAGTAACTCTATAAATCCTTATTTTAACAATTATTAATCCTTGTAGTACCTTTTGGGGAAAGATTAATAGTGAAATTCTTGAGTTTGAGCCCTAAAAGCATGAAACTTTGGGAGAACCCTATGGGTAGGTGCAATTTCATCTAGAATTGATCCTAAATTGTGTTTTTATAATTCTTAGCATGAAACTAATTGTTCTTAACATGCTTAAGGCTAATGGGGAATCTCGGGTTCCATAAAGATAAAACCTTTAGACATAAAAATGGCTAGAAAGGGGTTAACTTGATTAGAAACTCTTTGAGTGATGATTTTATGAATGTGGTGAGATTAGTTAATGTTTAATTGACCCTTGGGGAATGATATAGACCTCGATTAAGGGAAGAATTAGTGAGTTAAATTCTCAAGGCCTGAAATGAAGAGTAAATGATTAATTACTCTTGTATATGCGATTTATAGACCTTGAACAATCCAAAGTGTTAAGGAAGGGCAAGGCGGTTGCAAAGTAGCTTGCGGATGGTAATTCTTCACTCAAGGTAGGTTACGATTTTAATTAGAGTCGAGACTTATTTTAGTACATGTATGTAGTTGAATTACTTAACTTGTGATTTATCTTGGGACATGGTTGAAATGTATGTGTTTTCATGTTATGCTTAAATGACTAATCTTGGGTACATGAGTTGATGTATGAACTTAGGTTAACAAGTGTAAGTGTGATTTAGTGCACTGTGTATATCCTGAGAGACAGGTTTGAGAATCATAGGTGCATTGACACTGTATTTATAATGGGATTGGGTACCACACCGGTACATGTGATATTTTCACTTATTATGGGATCGAGTACCATGTCAGTACGATTTGATATTTACGCTGATGGGAAATGGTTTCAGAAGTTACAGGTTGACATAGTCACCTATTTGATATTGCTATCGATGGAAAATAGTTCCGGCGGGTACATGGACCTTGTGTGTCCCCTGCAGGTCATGACTAGTTAGGTGGAAATAAGATCCTTTAGCATGTGTGTACACTTTTCATTACTATTGCATTGTTTCATGGTCAGGCATGGCGATGTAGTACTGTAGGCTGAGATGAGACTAGAGATAATAGTTGCATTGGTAAGAGATGGATCTAGATTCCATGTGTTGTAACTATTGAAATTGATTTCCCCTGCATTCTTGTGGTGACTTATTGAACTTGATATTTCTATTGTTGACTGACTTGGGATGATTATCTTTTAACTGGATTACTTGCTAAGTGTTGGAATGCCTCTTACTTGTTATTTGGTTTTATTATATACCTGTTCTAAACTGAGTCGGCCTATGATACCTACCAATACATAATGTTTTGTATTGATACTATCTTGTACTCTTCTTTTGTTAAGGGTAGACCGTGTTCCAGAGACTAAGACGCAATCTCGGCTAGAATATACGATTGATACTTGATCCAAGGCTGGGCACTACTTTTCAGGATGGCGTGGATCTTCTTCGAGTTGTTGTCCTTCCTCCGGACAATGGAACTCTTTACTATTTATTTATTTATTTTAATTATGTTTGGGTATATTAGACATGATTTTGATTAGAGTTCTTGAACGGTAACTTTTAATTCTTGGGGATGTTTTAGTTAGTTGAATATTCCGCATTCTATTTAAATTAGTTGACTTTCTTTCTGATTTTAATTTAAGTTGGTTTTGATTCCACCTATTCTAAAATTGGCTAAGTAATAAGGTTAAGTATTCGGGTTAGTTGGTTCTCCCACCGGAGGATAGTGTGGGTGCCACTCATGGCTAGTTGGGTCATGACACAACCTTTGTTGGAGATATATTCAAAAGGTAAACATCAATTGCAACAACTTCTCCTCAAAAGTAATCTGGTAGACCATTTGCTTTCAGTGAGCTTTGATCCATTTCCACTACCATCCTGTTCTTCCGCTCGGCCACACCATTCTGCTTCGGTGTGTATGGTGTTGTATGTTCCCTGTGAATTCTATTCTCATCACAATGACAACAACAATAACAACATACCCAATATATTCCCACAAAGTGGGGTTGGGGAGGGTAGAGTATACACAGTCCGTACCACTACCTCAAAAGTGAGGTAGAGAGGTTGTTTCCAATAGACCCTCGGCTCAAGACACAATTAGTCTAAAAAAGAAATAATATAAGAACAAAAAGTAACAAAAACAAGACTATCACAAAATAATACTACAATCGATCCACCCAAAATAACAAACATCACCAAAACTCCAAGAACATGACACTACAAGGGTAGCACTATGACTACTAACACAGACCACAAACAAAAGCACTCCTACCTACTAGCAAGGACACATTTCTTTCTGATAACCTTCTACCATAATCCGCATCCTCCATACCTTACATTCTCATCACAGAACACATTAAAATCATTAGACAAGAATTTACCACCTCTATCTGTACAAATTATCTTCTTGTCACTTTAATTCTCTACAAATGCCTTAAATTTCTTGAAATTCTCAAAGGTTTCTTGTCACGCCCCGAGCCTACACCCTAGACGCGATACAATGCTTAGAGTCACAAGTGGCCCCAAGCTAACCCATGGCCTGGCATACTATTGAGATACATACTGAAGGATAATGTGAAAGCTAAAATATGTATTGAGCTCTTGAAGGATACTATAATAAAATAAACTTCCATAAACTAAAATACAAAGTCATTTGAAACACTAATACAACCAACTAACTAACTGACTGTGAAGCCTCTACTAGCACTGACTATAGTTAGCCGGGACATGACCCCCAACTATCTCTAATCAATGTATAAGAACTGAAATAAAACTGCTATGACTACTAACTAACTGGAGTTCCCGAATAAAGAGAACTCATCACCTGCTGGATGGAAGCTGTGATCTGTTTGACCCTGATTATGAGACCTAACACTATAACCTGCATCATGAAAGGATGCAACACAAAGAAGCATGTGATTAGTACTTTGAATGTACTGAGCATGTGAGATAATGAACTACCTTTAAATAATGAGAAAATGTGTGTATACTGAAAGGCATAGCTAAAAACTAGACTAAGTATACACATCTGGGAATGTATAAGTCATGGTTGTAGAACATAAGCTCTTTTATTGAAGAGAGTATAAAGAATGTTTTTGAACTGTAACCGTGAGATATTTGAACTATAAGATAACTAAGCATGCTGGAAATACTGATAAGTTGTTTAAACTATAAACTGAACTATAGTATATAGGCCCAAAATATAATCAAGCTTAAAATCTGAAATGCAAGAATAATCTGAAAAATATATTTAAAAGCTATAAAATTGAATTGAGGGCCTAATACATATTACTGAAAACTAATTTTGAGGGAGAGCATGTTAACCGACATAAACCATGTGAGCTAAATGTGGAGTCTGATGTATACACCACATCGAGAAGACCCAATATACCTTGCCAGGGTATAGAGGCATGATTGGCGTAATTACTAAACTAAGGCCCAACTGAGGAGATAAATAACCTACGGTGGCACGTAGTTCTGAGACTTAAGGGTACACTGAACTCTGGTCTAACTCGGTGCTAAGAACTACTCCCAAAACTGATTATATAGCTCTTTTGAAAACTGGAGTTCTGGAATGCTGCGTCAGAACTATATAAACCTGAAGCCATTAATTTCTGAAAACTTCAACCGAAGACTGACTAAACTTTATTTTCAAGCTTTAACACAAATCTCCTGATTTAGGTTCTAGGAAAACCATTTCATGAGAAAATACTATGAATTTGGAGTAGGTTCCTGATTTCTTAAACCTTTGTAAAATCTCATGCAATTTACTAAAATCATAGTATAATTCACTCAAAACAAGATGAAAATCATATACTAAGCATAAGCATTAAATTCAATATAGATATGCATAAGAAGGTAGGAACCCAACTCTCTAAAATTATGAATTTCGATGTAAAAGCTTGAGGTTTTGGACATAAGGGTGAACAAAACCCTTATTGAATACCCACATACCTGTTAAAAGAGAATTCTTGAAGAAAAACTGAAGTTTGACGCACTGGATAAGATCACCTTTAGATTTGACGAAGAGAAATTAGAGAAAAGTCTTGGATTTTGCCTTTGAGTTTTGAGCTTGAGTGTTATGAGCTTTGGGGAAGAGAGTAACGTATGTTTTTGACTGAAAATCATGCCCTAAGGTTCTATGGGCATCTTATATAGGTGGGGGTGGATTGGGTAAGGAAAGAATCAAAAAGCCCTTGAAATAAGCCAAAAAACAAAATCTCGTCGGGTAAAACAGGGGGGTGCACCGCACATCCCAAGGCACGACCCCCCACTATGAATTGCATGGTCCAATGCACGGCAGTGACCCGTGTGCTGCATGGCCTGACAGCCTGACAGTGCTTCACTAAAATGCCTATAATTTTTTACTTTGTACTTGGATTAATGAGCGGTCGGTGACGTTGGAATTATTTTTTAAATACCTTTAATTTGGTGGGTACTAGGACACCTAACTCCTTATATTTCATGAGAAATAGTCATTTGGAGTTGACCCTAGTTAGAACTTACATGAAAACTAAATCGGTAAAAAGGCTTTAAACTTAACTTTGAGCTAGAGGTCCTTTATGACTTTAAATCATATCTAATACACCTTTAAAACTTAGGAATTGATCTTAATACTTAGATTCATAGAAAATTCATTAGTTTGGGGTCTAACCATATATGAAGAACAATTCGGATCTTAGCTTAGAATTTCTGGGGTGTTACATTTCTGATTTGAATTTTGAAGAAATAAACCTAACTAAAGCGGTTGTAATCATTAGTAAACATAAAAAAAAAATCGACTTTCTACCAAGAGATTCTATTTTCATTGGCCCACACAGATCAACATACACAAGTTCAAGACAAGTTGTAGCGCTCCATGATTTTCCTACTGAAAATGATCTCCTAGTTTGCTTCCCATCAATACATCCTTCAAACAAGTCAAGTTCATTGAGTTTTGTCAAGTCAACTGTCATGATCCAAACCACCGTGATTGACACTCACACTAACTCTCTGGTGGGAAAACCATAACTTACCAACTAACACCAACAGTTATTGATTCATTTAAAAAGTATTAAGGCATTCAAGATATAAAACTAAAAGACTTAAATGTCAAATAAAATAATTATGAGAAAGTTTAACTGTTACAATCCCAAAACTCAAAAGTTATCGTACAAGGACTCTAACTAACTAATGTCTAAGAGTAGCAAAATAAATAGAATAATGTCTGAAAGAAATAGACATCTATCAAAATAAGGATCTGCGGCAGCCTGGATAGGAAGTAGCTCACCCTCAGATCAATCAGTCGGCGACACTAAATGCAAGGTCGCAAAAAAGACTTTGGAACACAATCTGCACTCAAAGAAAGTGCAGGAGTAGAATCAGTACAAACATTATGTACTAGTAGGTATAATAGGCCGACTCTTATTATTAACAAGTATATATCACATGGTCAATAAAAATAATAGACAGGTACAACAACACGTAACCAAATAACTCAGGAAATAAAGTAGTCAACAATAACCAGGTAAATGAAACAAATTTAGACTTACCAATGTTAACCGATACAAGACATATAAGTCACCAAAAGCAGACATAAGAAGTCATCACAAAGCTCTATAAATATAATACAATCACAAAAAAATCATAGAGTTATATCTATACTAAATCACAGTTGTATAGCCTCTGTATCTCATCAGTCTTACTCTGTACACACATGTTAGGAGGTCTTTAATCTTACCCACACACACATTTGTCACACATCTATACACCCATGCTAAGGTCTTTAATCTATTCCAACTAGTCATAACCTGCAGGGGATACCTTGGGTCCATGTCACGACCCAACTACCGGGCCATGCAGGCACCTACTCTAATCCACCTAGATAGGAGAACCCTTACCACCCGAACCAACAGGCATAGCAGAAAAGAACATAAATCATGAAATAAAATCCTTTTTAATACATGGAACTTCCTTTACAAAATTTTCAGAAAAATAAATGACTTAAAGAACTTGCGGAAAAACATTTACACTATGAGACTGCCCTCCCTAGAACCTAGTCTAAGCCGGTACAAGAGCTACTACAAGATGATACAAAAATGAAGAAGACACAACTCCCACCATAGAAGCAAGAGGTAGGAGCTGCTGGAGAATCACCGTCATCTTGAACCTGTGAAACATCACCAACCCTACAACCAGACTATACCCAAAAAGGTATAGCAAGAGTAGAATCAGTACAAACACACATACTGGAAGGCATAATCGGTCGACCCAAATCCACTCCTACCATCATATAAGAAATCAAGGTAAATACATAAGTCAAGTACTTCCACCCGTCAACATCCACCATTATGAAAACCCACTATGGGACCAACCTTCCTATCCCTTAGACTTCTTAAGTCACCTTGTCACCTAGACTTCCCAAGTCACCTTAACCCTTAGACTTTCCAAGTCACCTTGAAACCTAGACTTCCCAAGTCACATTAACCTTTAGACTTCCTAAGTCACATTTATCACCTAGACTTCTCAAGTCACACTTACCATTAGACTTCCCAAGTCACATTTATCACCTAGACTTCCCAAAGCACACTTACCATTGCCAACATCTATGCCCATACCCGGACTACCATTTTCTTACCCAAGTCAACCGCTATGACTCAACAACTCAGAGTGAACCCCACTACTTGGTGACATAGACCAAACCCATCATACCGTCACCTACTAGTACAAAACTGCCCCCAACGACCCCCAGGGCCATACTCAATAAGTAACAATAACCAGCATCATAACCAGACGACAAGTCTCATCCTTAGCTTATCAACCACACGTAATAAGTCTAACCGACCATGACAATTCTTAGTGACAACAACATATAATCTTTTTACATAACCCGGATAAAATAAGGATCCCTAAGATATCATCTACACCAATAACATGCGACCCCGGTTCACAGAATAACCACCTTATCACTTAAGCACACTAACCCGGCCCTTCAAGTACCAACTATGCCCAAATAATAATAAATCCCGGCCCTCTCAGGAACCCAACATCCAAAGAAAAAATAGTACACTCGCACATAGTAAAGCAGTACAACATAGTAAACTTGACATTTATCCTTTTTAGATAGCCCGGACCCACCCTAGGATCCCATCTAAACAACACCTAAGTGTTAACATGCAACCCGGTCTACACCAAGATCAAACTCACGAATCAATACAATGATAACTCGGCCTCTCAAGGACCACATGCACAATAAGAATTCATAAACACAATCCGGTCCATTCAGGGAACCATTATTAAAAATGCAATAATACAATAAAGTAAACCCATACCAGGCGTGGTACCCGAGCCAACCAAATAGTAATCTGTACTAGGCATGCTACTCGAGCCAACCAAATAGTAACTTGTACCAGGCGTGGTACCCGAGCCAACCAAATAGTAACTTGCACTAGGCGTGGTACCCAAGCCAACCGAATGTCACACAGAAATCCTACAATCAACAACAATGAACAACAACACACTTGTAAACCAACAAGTAACAACAACTAGTTCATTTCACAAGACTGACAACCGGACCATTAGACATTCATAAATCATTCCTTAAGCATGCAACTCATACAACACCAAGAGATAATACACGTACATCTATAACATATTAGGGACCCATAACCATCACATAAGGGTTCAACATGTCATCCCGGTCTATACTAAGACCAATCCCACACTTAAGTTCAACTACCCGGCCTCTCACGGGCCAAAATGCAATTATCCCAGTTTCAATTACTAACTCAGTCCACTCATGGGAACATCAACTAATATGACCAATAATGTAGGATTAGACCCGCCTAAACACTAATACCTGGCTTATCATATTAAACACGTATAATTGTTTTCATCTAATCCAGACTCCTTCCCTGAAAAGTAAGTGCGTTCTAAGGATTTCACCCCCGATAATACGGACTCTGGACCCTGCCTGTTTGTCTCATTTACCTTATTTAAATATTCCCGGGAACCCACTACAACTTAGAAATTCCCTCAACCCACGAACATTACCGATTCCCCAAACCTACCCAACCATTTAGTTTCCCAGAGTCTAGCATCCCACATAATCTAACAAGTAAAAAAAATTACACCCAAATGAACATGCCACCCCGACCCTATCATTCCCTATTCAATCAATAGCCAGACCAATACAATAATCCTCCAGACTCCATGCCCAAAGGCCTATAACATGAATTCTCCCATCAATCTACACAACAGTATGTTATGAAAACAGGTCAAAAGTCTACTTAATGAAAAAACTAGCCTACCTGGATGCCAAGCAGTTGCACAATGCAATTTCTGGCTCCGTGAAGGCATTCCTTGATGGATGACAAGACCAAAATCCATGGTTTTGCATTCTTTCAGCTGGAATCCCTCCTCCCCATGGCTCCCAAGCTTTGGATCATCCTAAGAGGGTTTTTTGGAGCAACCCTCGTCTGTTTTTGACTAAAGAAGGCAGAATGGAATTATAAAACCCATTTCTGGGCTTTCTGGTTTCGTCATTCCGCTATAGCGGACTACCAACCGCTATGGAAGTACCGCTATAGTGACCTAAATCCCGCTACAGCAGACTCAATTTTTCAGCACGGTTAGTCTTCAGTAAAATAGTCATAACTTTTTACTCGGGAAGCGGATTGACAAACATTTGGTGGAGTTGGAAAGAAGACTTAGAGATATTTAATTTGGTGGGTATTGGGACCCCTAACTCCTTATATTCTAGAAGGAATGCAGGTTTGAAGTTGACCCTAGTTTGAACTTAGCCCGAAACTAAATCAGTAAGGAAGCTTTCAACTTAACTTTGTGCTAGGAGTATTGTAAGACCTTAGTATATACCAAATGTACTCTCATACTAAAGAATTAATCCTAGCTCTTATTAAGAATTGAGAGGCACCTTCCTTGATCGTAGATATTTTCAGTAATGACAGAACAGGTCATTACAACAGATACCAATTTACCCATCGTTCATCCCCGAACGATCTCTAAGGTAGAAGGAAAAGAATGAACCAGCCCCTAGAACCTTAACGCTCTACCATGAAAGTGTAGAAATAGCCTTACACGAACTACCAAACTCTCAAATCCCCCGGGTGTACCCAAGCTCAACTGAAATTTAATTCGATTCTGCTTTGTCAAGGAATTTCTTCCTTTGAGCTGTAGGAGACCAGTTAGATTACTCCTCCTTGAGTGCTCAATAAATCCGGGGCCTCTTTGAAATACTAGACCAAAAGAATTTTAAACATAATGGACCAAAACTTAATTTCCACCGCTACGAGGAACCAAAACTCGCTATGGCGACCTAGTCTACTATAGCCGTCAGCACTCTGCTATAGCAGTAATTTCTCCGCTATAGCGAAGGTCGCAATAGCAATGTGTCAACCGCCATGGAGGTTGACACGGGACAGAAAGTCATAAAGCTCCCCAAAAGTGCCTATTTTACAACACACTTAATTTCTTGACATTCTGGAACAACCCCTTCACGTGAACCTTCATATCGAGAGTTCTACTTACCCCAATTCAATTCTGAAAAGTCCTCTAGACTCCTTTATGTTTTAGCTAGAAGGAAAACTAGCTCAATACAAGACACGTTACCCAATCCTCACCCAAATTACCCTAGACCATACCTTGCTCAGACATCATCCGAGACTAGCCTAGCATTAAAATTTTAACTCCTAACCCGAGAAAAATCTTAACCTGGGCAATTACACTTAAACAATGATATACCAAACATTATATTACCAAACACTACACCGTGTTTTCCCTTTGGGACTCCTACCTTATGACCCTTTTCACCCTTCCATGCAACACATAAGGATAGACCATCTAGAGTATAACCAATAACCAATACACCGTTATGGGTTTTATTAATGCATAGATTTTCCACCATCTCTGACATTAGTCTATTTAACCCTCATCAATCCATCATTTATAACTGACCAACTTTTTAGTTATCACCCGAGGTCAAGCTATGCTTAGTTAGCCTCGCAACTAGCTTATAACTAGTCAAATTACCGACTCAACATGTCTCAATCACTCAAGGAAAATAACAACTAAGTAATACCATATCCACCCATTTCCTTTTATCGCCCATGGATATTAATCCTTATAATTCATGTACTAGCTCAACTAGCGATTTAAAATAATCTGGGAATGAAAAATAAAACAGGGGAAACAGGACAGGGACTATGCCCTGCCCATCCCACTGTAGCGGCTTGCACACCGCTATGACAACCCCCAACAATAGCAGTTCAGAAAATTTACCATTCTCTGAAAAATCCCCTCATTCCCCTTCCCTATTTTCACGTTAATACGTGAAATCACCTTACGGTCTTTAAACATGACCTCAAGACCAACCTCAACTATGCTTAATTGAAAATTTAGCACCACATTATCATAAAATCAGTTATGAAACACCCCAGAACCACACACAATAACACATTCCCGCTATCGTGCACTACTAGTCTCTCTTTTTCCTTCCTATGGTTCCCAATCGATCCTGACTGTCCCAAAACCGGAGCTTCCCCCCAGTCCACAATCCCTTTTTATTCCCTTACCATGTATATAAATGGTAAGTCTATACCCGAATATAATACAACCGTTCCAATTAAGGCATACCACAATTTATCATTAAAGCAATCACAATTTTAAAGTCGGAATAAATTTTTCCTTAAGTCACAATAATGAGTTACCACTAAATATTTCCTTACCGCAATTCCCGCTATCAAGCAATAATAGCCTTTTCCCCCATGATTCCTAATCAATCCCGACTGTCCTAAAACCGGAGTTTCCCTACAGTCGTAAGCCTTGTTCCCTTACCATTTTTACAAATGGCAAGTCCATTTTCGAATTGTAATACCACTTTACTGATCACTTCAAGCATACATAGAAATTTATTACCAACCAAAGCACACAAAATCAAGTTATGACTCCTCCCGGACCAAAATATTCACAGCAAATCAAACAATTGTACACCACACATTTGCAGTTATTCAAACAACATCGATACGCATAAGCACAATCTCAAGTCTCCAGCTTAAACACTCAATCAAATCAGTTTCATTACCTTTTATTTGCCTCATGGATGAAAATTAGCCGATCCATCCATACCTTTACATAGCCTCCCCGGCCAGATACTAATTGGAACCTTCCCGGTTCCAATTTCGCTTGCATGTGTCATCTCAATCAGAGTCAAACGACATCCTTTTTCCTTGTTGATATACCAATTGGAATTGAGAGATACCAATTAGACTCAACCCATACAAGCAAGTGACAAACCGCACGAAAGGAATGAAAGAAAAGAGATGTTTCCTAGAATATTTCATAGCTTCCCAAAGATTAGATGTGGACGTCAACACACCAATCCGTAGGACTCTATTTGACATTTTTCTCTTGTACTAGGAGACCGGTAACCTGGGATCTGATACCATTTGTCATGACCCAACTACCGGGCCGTACAGGCACCTACTCTAATCCACCTAGATAGGAGAACCCTTACCACCCGAACCAACAGGCATAGCAGAAAAGAACATAAATCATGAAATAAAATCATTTTTAATACATGGAACTTTCTTTACAAAATTTTCAGAAAAATAAATGACTTAAAGAACTTGTGGAAAAACATTTACAATATGAGACAGCCATCCCTAGAACCTAGTCTAAGCTAGTACAAGAGCTACTACAAGATGATTTAAAAATGATGAAGACACAACTCCCACCATAGAAGCAAGAAGTAGGAGCTGCTGGAGAATCACCGTCATCCTGAACCTGTGAAACATCACCAACCCTGCAGCCAGACTACACTCAAAAAGATATAGCAAGAGTAGAATCAGTACAAAGACACGTACTTGTAGGCATCATCGGTCAACCCAAATCCACTCCTACCAGCATATAAGAAATTAAGGTAAATACATAAGTCAAGTACTTCCACCCGTCAACATCCACCATTATCAATACCCACTTCAGGACCAACCTTCCTATCCCTTAGACTTCCCAAGTCACCTTGTCACCTAGACTTCCCAAGTCACCTTGACACCTAGACTTCCCAAGTCACCTTAACCCTTAGACTTTCCAAGTCACCTTGACACCTAGACTTCCCAAGTCACATTAACCCTTAGACTTCCTAACTCACATTTATCACCTAGACTTCTCAAGTCACACTTACCATTAGACTTCCCAAGTTACATTTATCACCTAGACTTCCCAAGTCACACTTACTATTGCCAACATCTATGCCCATACCTGGACTACCATTTTCTTACCCAAGTCAACCGCTATGACTCAACAACCCGGAGTAAACCCCACTACTTGGTGACATAAACCACACCCGTCATACCGTTACCTACTAGTACAAAACTACCCCCAACAACCCCATGGCCATACTCAACAAGTGACAATAGACAACATCTTAACCAGACGACAAGTCTCATCGTTAGCTTATCAACCGCACGTAATAAGTCTAACCGACCTTGAAAATTCTTAGTGACAACAATATATAACCTTTTTACATAACCCAGACCAAATAAGGATCCCTAGGACATCATCTACGACAATAACATGCGACCCCGATTCACAGAAGAACCACCTTGTCACTTAAGCACACTAACCCGGCCCTTCAAGGACCAATTATGCCCAAATAATAATAAATCTAGGCCCTCTCAGGAACCCAATATGCAAAGAACTAATAGTACACCCGCACTGAGTAAAGTAGTACAACATATAGTAAACTTGACATTTACCCTTTTTATATAGCCTGGACCCACCCTAGGATTCTCTCTAAGTAACACCTAAGTGTTAATATGCAACCCGGTCTACACCAAGACCAAACTCACAAATCAATACAATGATAACCTAGCCTCTCAAGGATCATATGCACAATCAAAATTCATAAACACAATTCGGTCCACTCAAGGAACCATTATTAAAAATACAGCAATACAATAAAGTAAACCCGTACCAGGCGTGGTACCCGAGCTAACCAAATAGTAACTTGTACCATGCATGGTACCCGAGCCAACCAAATAGTAACCTATACCAAGCATGGTACCTGAGCCAACTAAATAGTAACTTATACCAAGCGTGGTACCCAAGCCAACCAAATAGTAACCTGTACCAGGCGTGGTACCCGAGCCAACCGAATGTCACACATAAATCCAATAGTCAACAACAATGAACAACAACACACTTGTAAACCAACAAGCAACAATAACTAGTTCATTTCACAAGATTGACAACCGGACCATTAGACATTCATAAATCATTCCTTAAGCATGCAACTCGTACAACACCAAAAGATAATACATGTACACCTATCACATATTAGGGACCCATAACCATCATCTAAGTGTTCAACATGTCATACCGGTCTATACTAAGACCAATCTGACACTTAAGTTCAACTACCCGGCCTCTCACAGGCCAAAATGCAATTATCCCAGTTTCAATTACTAACTCAGGCCACTCATGGGATCATCAACAAATATGACCAATAATGTAGGATTAGACCCGCCCAAAGACTAATACCCGGCTCATCATATTAAACACATATAATAATTTTCATCTAATCTGGACTCCTTCCCTGAAAAGTAAGTGCGTTCTAGGGATTTCACCCCTAATAATACGGACTCCGGACCATGCTTGTTTGTCTTAATTACCTTATTTAAATATTCTCGGAAACCCACTACAAATTATCAATTCCCTCATCCCACGAACATTACTGATTCCCCGAACCTACCCAACCATTTAGTTTCCCGGAGTCTAGCATCCCACACAATCTATCAAGTAAAAAAAATTACACCCAAATGAATATGTCCCCCCGACCCTATCATTCCCTATTCAATCAATAGCCATACCAATACAATAATCCTCCAAACTCCATGCATGAAGGCCTATAACATGAATTCTCCCATCAATCTACACAATAGTATGAAATGAAAATAGGTCAAAAGTCTACTCAACAAAAAACCTAGCCTACATGGATGCCAAGAAGCTGCACGATGTAATTTTTGGCTCTGTGAAGGAATTCCTTGATGGATGACAGGCTCAAAATACATGGTTTCATGTTCTTTCAGCCGGAATCCCTTCTCCCCATGGCTCCCAAGCTTTGGAGCAGCCTAGGAGGGTTTTTGGAGCAACCCTCGTATGATTTTGACTAAAGAAAGGAGAATAAGATTATAAAACCCATTTCTGGGCTTTGTGGTTTAGTCATTCCGCTATAGCAGACTGTCAACCGCTACGGCGGTACCGCTATAGCGACCTAAATTTCGCTATAGCGGACTCAATTTTTCAGCATGGACAGTCTTTAGTAAAATAGTTATAACTTTTTACTCGGGAAGCGGATTGATGAACGGTCAGTGGAGTTGCAAAGAAGACTCATAGATCTTCAATTTGGTGGGTATTGGGACCCCTAACTCCTTATATTCTATGAGGAATGCACGTTTGAAGTTGACCCTAGTTTGAACTTAGCCCAAAACTAAATCGGTAAGGAAGCTTTCAACTTAACTTTGTGCTAGGAGTATTGTAATACCTTAGTAAATACCAAATGTACTCTAATACTAAAGAATTAATCCTAACTCTTATTACAAATTGAGAGGCACTTGCCTTGATTGCAGATATTTTCAGTAACGACGGAACAGGTCGTTACAGTCCATGTACTACTGATATAACTGCTTGTCCATAAGCTCTCATTGAACTTGAGCCAATCATATAGCTTCTCATCCACAATCTCCCATCGGACTCGAGCCACTCATCTCAGAATACTTATATATATTCTTTATTTCTCTCAACATATCTTAGTATGTTCTCTGTTCAGTTATCTCACAAGATAATTAAGACAAGTACACATTAATAATTACAAGTGCACACCATAATCACAAGTCATATTAAGACAAACTTCAATAATTTATTAACTTATTTATACAAGCATTATCAAGCCAATAATTATCAATCACAGTCTATGTCTGAAGATCAATCAAGCATGCTTTATCAACTCATGTCACAGACAAGTGACTAATTAAAGTCTAACTCCAAATAAATCATGACCTGCCTTAACTGAAGAACTTGTACAAGCAACCTATTTCACGTGAGCCTTCCCTATTTTCAATGCCTCAGAACGCTCAAAGTCTAGAATAAATAAATTCAAAAGTATTTACTCATCTACTTTTAAAAAAATAACTGTGAGAATTCAAATCCACTTAATTTTATCATTTTCAAGGTTTAAAATATTATCCAAGAGTTAATACATTAAAGATTAGTTTTCCAATAATCACATTATCTAAATTCATGGAGTTTCTACCCTATTCACTCCTATTGTTTTGCTAAAGATCTCATATTTATTGGACTCTAGGTCCCCAATATATCTTATTCGTATATTAGAATATAAATTCCATCCTAAGAAGTATAAATTAACAACTTAGAAGTAAAATAAATGATAATTACATCAACCCATAGGCTTTCCCACAATTTTCATATGTTCTAGGGCTTTAACCCATAAACCACCATTACAACCACTTCCATTCTAGGGTGTAATGGAATCACTAGATGAAATAGATGATGGAGGAAACTTATCTCAAAAAGAAAATAAACCTAGCCTTGGGAATATAGTATCTGACAAGCTCTAGAACAAGTTTTTAGAGTTATGAGGAAGCAACTCAAAATAAATAACTTAAATGCCTATTTTGCCTCGCATTATTTGTTGCAACAGTTGTATCTTCACTACAACGGACTCACTATGGCGACCAAGGCCTTGCTACAATGAGACCTGATGAAATTATTGACAACCACCATAATAGGTATCTGACCGCTATGGCGGCCTTGCTATAGTGGAAAACTCACCACTACAATAGTGCCTCCTAACCAGTAGCTCGATTAAAGTGAAACTAAGTCTTATTTCACAATACAATTCTCAATTTTAAGACATCACGACATAAACTAGTTGTGTCAACCACTGCAAAGGTTTCCATGAACTCACTCGTAGTCTCAGAATTATCTATGGAGACTCTAACAAGAGTACTATGACCCTAATCACCCCATATGATCGGACAGATCATTACACCAATAACCATATCTTTTTGAACAAAAAGTTTCAAACCATTAATATTCAAATGCACATAATGTAAGTGCCATAAATTAGTCTCATTCCTTTCTTTGACAACTAAGGCAGTATTTCCAACATTTAAAATATCTAGGGGAAACATTTTGTTTTGAATCATAGGCACACGAGCTATTGTGCTTCCAAATATTTTATCCTTAATATCACATGCATTATAATAAAAATAATTAAGTACCCACTAGTCATTAATTGACCGGCACTTAAAATATTATGAGCCAAAGTAGGAACATATTGCACATCATATAAGAGTTTCACATTACCTTAGACATTCTTTATCTTAATTGTACCTTTCCCTTCAACCTGCACTTATTTTTCACCTCCTAGCCGCACCTCAACTTTTGGTGACTCATCAAGATCTCTAAATAGAGACATTGAACTTGACATATAATTAGAGCATCCGCTATCAATAAAACATTTAATGTCCTTACTTTTAGTTATTAGAGAATGGGCCATAAACAACTTACTTTCTTCTCCCAATTTTTGTGTAAAATTGGATTACTTCTGCTCATCTTTCTCCTTTATCCAACAATCAGTTTCTTTATGACTAAATTTCTTGCAGTATCGATATTGAATTGTGCTCTTGTACTGACGTGATTCACCAACTTGGTTCCTACTTCTTCCATCACCACGGCCTCAACCACGGAAATTGCCTCTACTATATCCCCATTTTGCTGAGTTTTCTGCTTTTCCCTTGTAAGAAAACTCCCATTTACCTATAATGCCTTCTTTTGAACATTCTCATCGGACCTATTTACCCTATCTTCTTGAGATAGTAAGGAACTCATTAGTTCATAAAAATAATAGGTAGATAGGTCCTTAGATTCCTCAATTGAAGTAACAACATTCTCAAATTTGGTGGTTAAACTTCTCAACACTTAAGACACAACAATTAGATTATCAATTTTCTCACCATAGGACCTTGTCCTATTAACAATAGCAGATGTTCTAGATAAATATTCTTGCACAAATTCATTTTCATTCATGAATAATATTTCAAAATCACGTCAAAGAGTTAGTAATTTCACAGTAATTACCTTGTCATCACAAAAGTACTCTTGCTTCAGGATCTCCCATGTATGTTTGGAAGTCTCAGCTACTGATATACAAGGAAAAATGTCATCATCAAGAGCTTGTTAGATTGTGAACAGGGCTGTTGAGTCTCTCTTCTGATGTTCTCTCAGTTGGTTTGCATTTTCTTCAGGAATTCCAGTCTCATTTACATCCTACAATTTTTGAGATTTGAAAAGAGTCTTCATTTTTAGACTTTAAAATTGATAATTTTCCACTCTGAAAATCGAAATCAGGTGTTGTAATAAAGTTGTTGTGCCGTTTCCTGTCATAGAATTTTTTTGGTTTCTCTCAAAATAAAAATCTCACAACATTTTATGTTTTTTCTCTCTTACGTTATCAATCCCTGCTTGAGGAAAGGATGAATCTCAAACCTGAAGTTAAGTTCTGATACCAAGAATGTTGGAAAAAGATATGAATAAATACTAGAATTATATGAAAAAATAGAGAGAAACTTGATCTTTTTTATTGATATTAAAAAATCAGCAATACATGCCATTAAATAGAATTTGCAGAACAACAAACTCAGAGGAAAAATAGGGCACCAGTTAGAAGTATCCATGACTCTCTAACTAAGTTATTTCAACTTATTAGGACTCCTAAAGCTAATAATTGGAAACGTAAAAGGCTCCTAAAAATATTGACACTAACTTTAGAATCAGTCAACTAACAGATACTATTAACAGGTAGAATAATGAGTAAAATAGGATTATTAAATAATAAATAGAGTTATAATGAGAAAAAAAAAGGCAATGACACGATCATATCTAATATAACTTTTCATCATTAACTAACGATGAATTTAATGATATGATATAATAAATATAAATAATAATTAAAATATATATTATATTTAAACTAACAGCACAATAAAAATATAATAGGTAACAACCATCCAAATAAGCTGTAATAGTGGGTGTTTGTAAATAAAAATAGTGAAATTTGAAAAAAAAATGATAGGTATTTGTTCTGGCACAATACATAAACGTATCTTTTAACTTGGTCTTAGCTGTTTATTTTCTCCAACTTTGGATGTGCACAAGTATGCACTTAAGCTATTATAAAGTTGAACAAGTAGTTACACCCGTCCTACATGGTAAATCATGTGAGATGCACATATTCTATATGTCAAATTGTGTGAGATTTGCCATGTAGGATGTGTGTGTCTACTTATTCAATTTTGTGATAGTTTAAGTATCTACTTATGCACACTCAAAGTTGAAAGGCATAGATGCCAGCTGAGTCTAAGTTAAAGGACATGTTTATATATTATGCCTTTTGTTTTCCAGTTGAAAATGGCATTTAAAAATTAGAGTTGTGTTTGGATATAGATACAAATTGAAATTATCTCTTTATATTTGTGAGTGATTTGGAGTGAAAGCAACTTATTAAAGTTTTTCAAATTCTGAAATTCAACTTGAATTCTAAAAAATTATAATAATTTTATGTCCAAAGTATTTTATGGAATAAAATTCCAAAAAAACAATGAAAGATATCAATGGCCAAACAGACACTTAGATTAAATAAGGCTTCATTTGGTTCGTGGGATGAGATAAATAAGAATATTCATGGGTTGAGATATATCATGCGATTAACTATTTCACCTTCTATATGGGATAGTTAATTCCACTTTTTTAGTAAAAAAATGTGAGATAAAATAACTCAGAGACTAATTAATACTCATAATCAAATACAATATAAAATAATCTCACATTTTATCCTTGGATTGTTATCCTTATCTCACCTACTAAATGGTCTCCTGACATAAAATTTGATCTTAATTTATTGAATATTTGATTTATATTAGATGAAATAATCGCAATGGGTTCCTCATTAAGTGTTCCATTTTTCTTTGGAATCTCCTCAATTGCAATGGGTTCCTAATCAAGTGTTCCACTTTTCTTTTGAACTTCTTCTTCATGAACATCTTCTTCAACTTCATCATTATCGCGACCCAACCCACCGGGCCGTGAAGGTGCCTACTCTAACCACCTAGATAGATAAACCCTCACCACCCGTCTAACAGGTGACATGCGGAAAATAGAAAGTAGCAAAATAACCTTCCTTTTATTATGAAAAACTTGTTATTACAACATTTGAAAACAGAAAACAGTTCTGAAATATAAATTACCTTCCCTAGGACCTAGTCTAAATAGGTACAAGAGCTACTACAAGATTTATAAAAGAAGGAAAAGTCAATGAGACACAACTTCCGTCATGGAGGAAGGACAGAAGTTGTTGCAGATCACCATCGCCATGTACCTATGAAACATCACCAGCCCTGCAACCAGACTATACCAAAAAGGTATAGCAAGAGTAGAGTCAGTACAACCACACGTACTGGTAGGCATCATCGGTCGACCCAAATCCACTCCTACCATCATATAAGAAGAATAGGGAAAAACATGTTAATAAACAAAATAACTCCATCCTTCACCGCTTTCCCTTACCGGATTCGATCTCAACCGATCGTCTACTCGTACCCCTTACCTCAACCCTTTCTATTCCTTCCACTGCCGACTCCCTCTCTCTCAGGTATTCCGAGTCACGCTAAGCTTAGACTTCCCAAGTCACACTAACCTTAGACTTCCCAAGTCACACAACCTTAGACTTCCCAAGTCACACAACCTTAGACTTCCCAAGTCGCACTAACCTTAGACTTCCCAAGTCACACAACCTTAGACCAACTGTTAAATCCAACTCTAACTGCCTCACCATTAACCTAGTCAACTCTCGTGACTATGCATCCAGAACTTCCCCGACCCTGTCATTCCAGACCCACTACACCCAGGGCACTACACACAAATACCCGGACCCGCCCCGGGTCCCTAGACAATTCCTCCCAGGATATCACCCCCTAGTCACACCATGTAAGACTCCCAGCCATTCCCCTAGTTTATCAACCACATGTAAACCATATTTATAACTATGATCAACAATCAACAACATAACCAACAACAACCCTTGTCGTATAGCCCAGACCCACCCTAGGATCCCCTCTAAACAACACCTAAGTGTTAAACAGTCAACCCCGCCTAATCCAAGACCAACTCAGCAGCTATAACAGGATTCCCGGTCACTCAAGGACCACCAACCAATATCATAATTCAATAAAATAGCCTGGTTCACTCACGGTACTAATAACAGTCAATGCAATGCAATAATATCAATGCAATGATGCAATAAAATAAACCCATACCAGGCATGGTACCCGATCCAACCATTAGTATTTCATATCAGGCATGGTACCCAAGCCAACTATTTGTTATACCCATACTAGGCATGGTACCCGAGCCAACCATTTATGATACCCATACCAGGCGTGGTACCCGTGCCAACCATTAGTATACCCATATCAGGTGTGGTACCTGAGCCAACCGAATATCAATAATCCACAGTCAAATAATGAACAAACAACTTGTAAACCAACAAGCAACACACTGTTCAATTCACAGACTGTAAAATAGGACCCTTAGACATTCTACAGAATTCCTCTAAGCCATGCAATTCATACAAACACTTAGATAAGAGTACAAAATATACAACATTCACAGGAATCGTAAGTCATCACCTACCCTCTTTCCCAGGTATATAACTTAATCTCGACCTCCTTACGAAGACTAAACACACTCACCCTTTATTTACATATAAAGAACGATTTCCCCTTTTTAGCATAATTTAACAACCCTATTGATTTCAAAACTTACATAGATAATAACAACACGAGTTACCACCCCTTAGCCCTTAGCAAAACAATGACTACTTATCATGCCTTCCACATTCCCGAAACCTCACCTAGGAGTTTCCCACTTTCATACTCTTTTAGTTGTCCTTGCAATTCCCAGTTCCCCGAGCCTTCCCGATATCCCAGTCCCTGAGTCTTATCATTTTAGCATGCCAAGACAACATAAACAGCCCAAAATAACTATAATCAATCCACAGTTCAATCCAACCAATCCTTAGCTCACTCATAACTAATACCAAATCCACATCCGTGCCCGGAGGCCTAAAATGTGAAATCTTCATTTCGCTATACGATGAATACAAAATGTAAATAGGTCTAACTACTCATAAAAACCTAGCCTACCTGGATGCCAAGCAGCTACAACCGTGCATTTCTGGCTCCATGAAGGCATTCTCGGCTGAACGATGGTCCTGGAATCTGTTATTCTGCATCCCTCTAGCCATGACCCCTCCTCCTCATGATTCCCTAGACTTGGAGAAGATTGAGAGGGTTTTTGGAGAAACCCTTGTATGTTTTCCAATTGAGGAGGAGAGCATCTTTTATTAAATCCTGTCCTGAGGCTTCTGCCTCCCGTCACTCAGTTATGGCGGTTAACCCTCCGCTATGGAGGTCCTGCTATAGCGGAATAATTACCGCTATAGTGGGGTGACATCAGCCCGAATTATTTCTTAAATCAGAAATTTTCCACTATGTCACCCTACTTAAACAAACGTACTTTAAATTATTTCTCCAAATAATTTGACTTCGCGATTTTAAAAGTAACAACGGATCCGGTCGTTACAATCATCCTCTACAACCATCTCTTCTCTTCTCCTAGCATTCTTCCATTTTTAGTGGTAATAGCTAAACAATGAGAGCTATTGGCACTTTCATTTTTTGAATTCACAATAGTGTCGCTCAAAAGAACATCTTTTTGCCTTTGATTAAAAAGGGATGAGATTTGGCTAAGTTGTGATTCAATCTATCTTTTTGGAAGTTGAATATGAGTTCACAAGTTGACCCATATTGTTAATGCTAGTGTTTGATGGTTCGCAATAAGCATGAGTTTTTAGCTATTCTTTGTCTACTATTTACTATACTTTAATTGAGTTTGAACTTCTATATGATGAATCCATACTCATTACACGTATTTTATTTTGTAGGACATGTTTCTGAGATAACGATTGAGTTTAGAGCAAAAATAAGTAATTTGGGACTTCAAAGTTTGAGTAAAAGTCCAAAACAATTAGTCAAGACTAAGTTCAAGGTTCAAAGATAAATTAAACATGAATAAAGCAGTGTGAAAATGAAAAGATTCAAACGAAAATGAATTAAAATAGAAAGTTTTTAAGAATTGTAAAAAAGAAATTAATGGGCCTAAGAAGCACTTGAAAATTCTCCAAGAAAATGGGAAACATTACAATTAATGCACAAACATTTATAATTAATACACCAAAGATCAATTATTAAAACATCATTCTGAAGTGGAAAGAAAGAAGCGCACCTGGAGAAAGATGGTGTGAGCAACAACGATCGATAATGAATTACTCGTGGGTAATCACACAGCCAACGTGCAAGAATATAGACCATAGTTTTTTCACTGCTTACGCTGCGTGGTTGGGGCTTCAGCTGCGCGATCGCGTAATGAATTTTCGGGGCTAATTTTTTTGGACTTAATTTAATTAAGGGTATTTTCATCTGGGACCTTTTGGGATATGTTATAAATAGATCTTAAATATATTTTATAAGGAACTTTTGACCTAGGGAGCAGGGTAGAGCACAAAAGAGTGTAGAACGATGGAATTCACTACTTTTCATCATGATAAATTCAATACAAAAGTTTAATCAATCATCGATTATAATGTCTTCTTATTCATATTCTTCTATATTTTCTTCTTCTATTATGGAGTAATTTTTAAGGGGGTTTTAACAAACAAGGTGTATTGATAATTTATTGTGGATTTGATTTGTGATTTTATGCTTTAATTTGTTTATAAAATTTAAATTAAATGGAGAATTTATTCACTATTTTATTTACTCAAAAGTGAAATATTTTAGTGAATAAATTTTCATTAGCTTGTTTGGTTTAAATTCTGATTTTTTAATGTAATCGAAAGAGCTTGTTGAAATTGTTGATTAAACCAAGAGAAAAAATATTTGAAAGACGTTTTCCCTCAGAACTAAACTTCAACCGTTATCTTACATATCTACGTTCAAAGGGCTATAATTAGATTATTCTTTTCAGTTTAGATTTAATTGAAAGAGAAATCTAAACCTTAGGAATTCTCTAATTAAATATCAAATTCGTGAGAATTGATAGAACTTTAAATGTGAATATTATATAGAATCATATCCCAATTATTGGCTTGCACTTGTCTTGTCTACTGCCCTTACTTCTCACATTGATAGTAATCGTTGCTCCTTTGATCATTTGTTTTATTTTATATTACTAGTCGTAAATAATGGTTCTAACTACAACCAATCAAGTTTTTATTCCTTGAATAATATGTAGCAATATTTTATTTGATTCACTATTCGTACCAATTCTTGTGATGACGATCTATAAAACTACACTATTTTTTGCTAGTGAAGCCCTCAATTTACACTATTTTTTGCACTCATTAAATTTTAGTGTTGTTGTCGAAGATTGACAACAAATAGTAATCAAAGAGAATATTGTGTATTAATTCAGGTTTTTCTTTGTATTTTTTCTATGTAAATAAAATTTTAATAGTTATTTTTATTAGTAGTAGCTTTTATTTATTTTATTTTTATTTTATAATTTAACTTATTCCTCCAACTGAACTCAATTTGCATGTTTTAATGATGAACTACAATCAACTCATGAAAATAGATGAAGAACTTAGGAATGAAATTTTTTGAAGGGTGATTGATTGTATTTATTATTGTGGAAATCATCAATGGTTTGACTGTCGAGTAGGTAACGATTTCTCTGATTCATCTGATGGAACGTCTGACATTTTTTCAAGTTTATACAGACATAATATTTTAGATGGACATAATTTTGATCCTAGTTGAGACGAATACTCTGGTTATGATGAAAAACAAAATGACATGAGAGAATCACCTCAAGAATATAAATTTAGTTTAGATGATCTTATATATCAATTCATGCAGAGTACCGAAGAGAGAATTCTACAGAATGATGTAATCATCAAGAGCCTAACTTTACAAGCGAGTAAACTAGTAAGCATGGCTTTAGAATACTCACTGCATTATGATGGTGATCTGGAGAAAACATTCGATGAGAATGAATCGACTCAGTAGGATGAGAAATTAAAGAGAGAAGTTGTCACTCTACAGTTAGATTCTAATTCAATTGAGATAGTTAAAGATAAATTTTTGATTGACGATGAATCAATGGAAGAAGAGTTCATACCCTTCTCCAACCTTCTACAATTGCAACATGTATCAGAATAGAATGATGAACAATTTATCTTAGACGTACCATGAGAATATTTTAATGACCTTTTTTATTTGCATTCTTATTCTAATATGGACATTATGGATTTTATTGTTGGAGATTTTCAAGAAGAAGCATGGATTAATCTTGTGAAAAAATGTAGGAACAGTTAAGGATCATCTTACAAGAATAATTCACTTCTCAAAATTAAGCCAAAAAGAAAAGAAAGAACGAGTCTTACATTTGTCTTTTGGCCTAATGAAAAACCTGAAGAATCCCAATGAGTGAAAATGAGGAATAAGCTCAAAATTAATGGCTGAGTTCATAAGTTCTCGAGCAAAAAAAAAACAGGGGAGATTTCTTACCAATTATCTTTTATCTGTGTGTCATGGGAACATGATTAAATTTAAAGTGTAAGGTGGGGAATATGTATATGCAGTTGTGTAAGGTGGGGAATATGTATATGCAGTTGTTTAGTTTTAATTCTTCATCATTTTGGTTCTAAATTTTTTTAATAATAAGCCCTTGGTTTTTTTGTCCCGTGATTCTTTTTTGAGGGTTGATTTTCTTTGAGCCGATCTTAGTTACCTTTTATTTTCTTATAGTATAGGTGTATAATGACACTCTTATTGATTTTGTCTATACCTTGAGAACAATGAGTGTCATGACCCAGACCGCCGTGAGTGGCACCCACCCAACCCTCGAATGAGCAAACCAATAGAGTCCAACTCTTAGCATAGCCTAACAGCTTAAAACCAGTATGCAAAAAGGTAAACTAGCAATCAATCATACTAAAATCAACTCTATAAAATAAATACAACCTACCGAAATCCCTCCTTAGAATCTGAAAGTCATCGTACCAATAACATCTACCAAAACTAGAGTGCGGGGATGCAACCCCAAATTTAGAAATAGTCTAAGCCCAAAATAAATGGGCTACAACTCAAATAGATGGAAATCAAGGAAGCTTGGTCGAACAGCTCACCCTTGATATCTTGAAGTGTCAGGCCTACAAGTGAGGTCGTGCGTCAATTGTCCAAAGATTTTTTCTGTACTCACAAAAAGACAAGCAAGTGCAGTATCAGTACACCACCACTGTGTACTGGTAGGATCATCAGCCAGTTCCAAATAAATAGTGTATGAGTAATACAACAATCAAGTAAGAGTACAGAAATACATAGGCAAGTCAACAGGTATTCCTAGACTACAAGTCTCTACCTAACATGTTCCCACATGTAAACCACTTCACAGTTATGATTAATAATACACAACAATAATAATTATACCTCGATACATATTCCGAACCACCCTGGATCCCCTCTAGACAATATCTAAGTGTCAGACAGACAATCCAGTCTACACCAACACCAAACTCATAAGCAACGTAACAACCCGGCCTCCCAAGGACCAAAAATACACAACCACAAATCATAACCACAATCCGGACCACTCAAGGAACCATTAATAAAGATGCAATAATACAATAAAGTAAACTCGTACCAGGCGTGGTACTCGAGCCAACCGTTAGTGTTATCCCGTACCAGGCGTGGTACCCAAGCCAACCGAATGTCACATAAATCCATGGTCACAAACAATGAACAATCAACACTTGTAAATCAATAAGAAATAACACTTAGTTCATTTCACAAGACTGAAAAACAGGACTTTTGGACATTCCTAAATCATTCCCTATGCGATGCAAACCATACAAATACTTAGACATGAGTAAACAAACATACAATGCATATAGGAATCAACAACTATCACCTACCTCGAATAAGCAAGCTCTACAGTGTTGGAGCTTTTGCCCTTTCAGGATCCCTTGCTTGTTCTTGGTCTAGAAATAATTACACAGTAACCAAAAATCAATCCTCATGGCCTACAAATTACCCGTATTATGAAAAATCCCAAACCCCAGGTGAACCATGATCATTCCACCCCTTCCCGGGCTTTCCCACCATTAATTCCCTAAATTCATCATTTTTACGGATTCCCCTAGAGAATTATAGCTAAATGATCATTACCATTACCAAGAATTAAGACCCAAGAACACTAGTATCCTAGAATCCCCTTTTCCCCAGATTCTACCATTCTTAGGTCATCCCAAACCTTTCCCCAAGTCCACCCCTAGCAATTCTATAGCATAGGAAAGATATCACAAAGTTTGGGGAGTAGAATCCTTACCTTTAGGATGAAAAATGGTGGAAAATTGGTAGAAATCGCCCAAAATCGCCCCCTTCTTCTCCTAAAAAGTTTCAATAAAAACTGAACTGTTTTGGGGAAGTTTCTGCATTAAATTCCATCAAGCTCTGCTATAGCGGTCCATTCTGCTATAATGGTACCGCTGTAGGAGAGTCGTTCGCTATGGCAAAGGCTGACCGATGTTGACTTCCACTGTAGGGGTAATTTTTCCGCTACAGTGGAGGTTGCTATGGTGGAGTGTCAACCGCCGTAGCGGTTGACACAAGACAGAAAGTCGTAAAATCTCCAAAACTAGTCCATTTTACAACACACTTATTTTCCAACATCTCAGAATAATCCCTTTACGTCAACCTCGATTCTGGGAGTTCTACTTACCCGAATTCAGATCCGAAAAGTCCCCCGAACTGGAAAACAAGCTCGAATAAAGACATCAAACCCAATCCTTATCCGGATTTCCCTAGACCATACCTCACTCCAAATCTAACCGAGACTAGCCTAGCCCAAAATTTCAAACTCCCAACCCCAGAGTTTCTTAACTCTAAAAATTGGAACGAATGGTTTTCTCGTAACGATGGACCCGATCATTATAACAGATACCAATTACCCATCGTTCATCCCTAAATGATCAAACTCAAAAATACATAAAGTAAAGAGCAAAAAGAGTAGTACTTGTATCCTCAAACAAGTGAGGGTACTTGTCTCGCATGTCCCTCTCGGTTTCCCAAGTGGCTTCCTCAACTGGATGATGCTTCCATTGAACCTTTACAATACTGATCACCTTTGTCCTCAATTTACGAACATCCCGATCAAGAATCAAAATTGGCTCCTCTTCATAGCGAAGATCCTTATCAAGTAACACCTCATCCCACTTGATGATGTAGTCTCCATCCCCATGGTATTGCTTTAGCATGGATACGTGAAACTCTGGATGGACACCCGACAGAATGGGCGGCAGCGCCAATCTATAAGCGACGGGCCCTACAATATCAATAACCTCAAATGGTCCAATAAACTGAGGGCTGAGCTTGCCTCTCTTACCAAAATGCATAACACCCTTCATTGGTGACAGTTTCAACAATACTTGCTCACCAACTTGAAGTTCCATGTTCCTTACCTTGCGATCCGCATATTCCTTCTGCCTGCTTTGGGCAGCTTGCAAATTGGTCTGAATGCCTCTTACCTTTTCTTGTGCTTCCCTTACCAAGTCTACACCCAAATTCTTTACATCGCCTTTCTCAAACCACCCAATCAGTGACCTACAACTCCTCCCATACAGAGCCTCGAACGATGCCATATCAATACTGTAGTGATAGCTATTGTTGTATGAAAACTCATACAATGGTAGAAACTGGTCCCAATGACCTCCGAAGTCAATCACACATGCTCGCAGCATGTCCTCCAATACCTGAATCTTCCTCTCCGACTGACCATCAGTCTGAGGATGGAAGGCTGTACTAAAGGTGAGTTGAGTGTCCAACTCCTCATGTAACTTTCCCTAAAACTTGAAGGTAAACTGCGTACCCCTATCTGAAATAATGGATACTGGTACCCCGTGCAATCTCACAATTTCCTTCACGTAGATCTTAGTCAATTGCTGCGAATTGTAATCCACCCTGACCAAAATAAAGTGAGCTGACTTGGTCAGCCTATCAATAATGACCCAAATAGAGTCATACTTCCCCAAAGTCTTGGGTAGACCCACCACAAAATCCATGGATATTCTCTCCCACTTCTACTCTAGAATGGGCATCTTCTGAAGTTGTCCTGCAGGTCTGTGGTGCTCATACTTTACCTGCTGGAAATTCTGACACTTGGACACAAAATCAGCTATGTCCCTTTTCATCCCAGGCCACCAATAAAGTTGCCTTAAATTTTTGTACATCTTGGTTACATCCGGATGAATTGAATACCGCAAACCATGAGCCTCTGCCAACACCTTATGAATTATGTCATCAACCCGAGGAACACATATCTTTCTTCTAAAATTTAACACACCACCAGAATCCAATGTGGCATCCCTGGACTCTCTGGATATTGCCTTGCTCTGAAGCCTGCTCAACTGCGAATCCTGAAACTGTTTGGCCTTTATCTCCTCTATGAATGTGGATTTGACCTCAATACTGGCCAAAATCCCACCTTGTTCTGAAATACCCAAGTGCATGATCTTGGACTCCAATGCTTGAATTTCCCTTGCTAGTGGTCATTTGGACACCCCCAAACAAGCCAAACTGCCCATGCTAACTGTTTTCTGGCTCAATGTGTCTGCCACCACATTAGCCTTACCTGGATGGTATTGAATAGTCACATCATAGTCCTTCAACAACTCCATCCATCTTCTCTGCCTCATATTCAAGTCCTTCTGAGCAAAAATATGTTGCAGGCTACGATGATTAGTGAACACCTCACACTTGATACCATAAAGATAGTGTCTCCAAATATTGAGTGCAAAGACCACCGCTGCCAACTCTAAATCATGAGTCAGATAGTTTCTCTCATGCACCTTTAACTGACTAGAAGAATAGGCTATCACATTCCTATCCTGCATCAACACAGCACCCAAACCAGAATGTGAAGCATCACAGTAAACAATAAAGTCTTTACCTTCAAACGGCAAGGACAAAATAGGAGCCATGGTCAGAAGTGTCTTGAGCTTTTGGAAGCTCTCCTCGCACTTGTTGGACCACACAAATGGTACATCTTTCTATGTCAACCTTGTCAAGTGAGTAGCTATGGATGAAAAATCCTTAACAAACCTCCGGTAATAACCTGCAAGCCCTACAAAACTCCTCACCTCAGTCACAGAGCTAGGTCATGCCCAACTCTTGACTACCTCTATCTTCTAGGGATCTACCATCACCCCCTGTTCTGACACTACATGCCCCAAGAAAGCAACTGAAGTTAACCAGAATTCACACTTGGAGAACTTCGCATAGAGCTTTTGATGTCTCAAAACATCCAATACTATACGGAGATGTTTAGCATGCTCCTCCCTAATCTTGGAGTAGATCAAAATGTCATCAATGAAAACGATGACGAACAAATCTAGGTAAGATTTAAATACCCCATTCATCAGACTCATAAATACCGCCATCACATTGGTCAACCCAAATGACATCACTAAGAACTCGTAATGCCCATACCGAGTCTGAAAAGCAGTCTTAGGAACATCCTCAGGCCTAATTTTTAACTGGTGATACCCTGACCTCAAGTTAATTTTCAAAAACACTGACGTGCCCTGTAACTGGTCAAACAGATCATCAATACGGGGTAGAGGGTACTTATTCCAGATGGTAATCTTGTTCAACTGCCTATAATCTATGCACATTCTCATACTACCATCCTTCTTCTTTACAAATAATACCGGAGCACCCGAAGGCGAGGCACTGGGATGGATAAATCCCTTATCTAGGAGTTCCTGAAGCTGAGTCTTAAGTTCCCTCAAGTCTACCGGAGTCATACGGTACGGAGGAATGGAAATGGGATGAGTGCCCAGCTCCAAGTCAATACAAAAGTGAATATCCCAGTCCAGAGGCATACCAGGAAAATCCGCTGGAAACACCTCTCAAAACTCTGAAACTGACTCAATAGATGGGGACTCCACACTATCATCCTAGAGATAAGCTAGAAAGGCTAAACACCCTCTCCCCACTAGCTTCCTATCCCAAATGAATGATATAATTTTGGTTGGCTTAGACCTATACACACCTTCCCACTCTAGCCTATCCGTACCTAAAATCTCTAGAGCCATAGTCTTGGTGTTACAGTTTAACACAGCATGATATGGGGATAACCAGGTCATGCCCAAAATAATATCAAAGTCAACCATGTCTAGAATTACTAAGTCTACCCAAGTTTGCAATCCCACAAATACAATCGAGCAACTACGATAAACATGAGTCACAATTATCGACTCTCCAACCAGGGTAGAAATATGGATAGGGGAATCAAGGATATCATATATCAAGTCCAGACCCAACGCAAAACTCACAAACACATAAGAATATGTAGAACCTGGGTCAAATAATACCGAAGCTATTTTATCACAGACAAGAATGGTACCTGTGATCACCGCATCAGATACCTCGGCCTCGGTCCTTCCTGGAAATGCGTAATAGTGAGCCCGATCATTAATTCGGGCAACCTCCCTGGCCGGCTGCACCGCACCCCTGCCCGTGCCACCATTGCCTCTATCTCCCCAACCTCCTTGAAAATTACCCCGCACACCCTGTGGACGACCTCTAGCATGACCACCTCTACCTGCCGGGACCACAGCCTTAGGCTACTGCTGAACCTGATTACCAGTATGCCTGTGAAGGCACTCCCTCTTAAAGTGGCCCAGATCACCAAAATGGAAACAACCACGATCAAGTGCAAGCCTGCTAGCAGATGAATAAGAAGCTCCCTGGCCCTTAGGAGCTGAAAACTGTTGATTAGCTCCTGGACGACCACCTGTAGCAGCTAGTAGAGCTGACTAAATAGGACAGACTGAGTATACCTGCTAATTTTGATCCCTGGAGTACGAACTACCGTAATTTCCCTCATTCTGGGGTTTCTTGGCTAACACCTTAGCCTACCCCGCCTCCCTAACTCCCTCAAGTTTCTTCACATAATCTGCCACTTCTTTGAATCCTTTCCCTGAAGAAGTCAAGTGCAAAGACAATACCTGAAGCTCAGTATTCAAACCCTTGATAAACAACCAAACTCGCTCCTCCTCGGAACCCAACAACTGTGTAGCAAAATGAGACAAGGCATGAAATTTTGTCTCGTAAGCAGAGACTGACATGCTACCCTGCTCCAAATTTAAGAATTCATCCTTTTTCCGGTCCCTCAAAGTACAGAGCACGTACTTCTCTAAGAAAAGAGCGTAAAATTTCTCCTAAGCCAGTGAGGGAAAAACAGACGACCGACACTCCACATGAGATCTCCACCACTGCTTGGAATCACCCTGCAGCTGGAATGTGATGAACTCAACCCCATACTATTGCATAATGCCCAGCTTGTGCAGCCTCTCATAACAATCCAGTATGAACTCATAAGCATCTTCCCTATCAGTACCCTAAAACGTAGGAAGTTTCAGCTTGAGAAACATGGTCGGATCTCATGTTTATTTCATGTCATCACTGGGCCTAGCATTAGCCTGAAGAAGTCACATGTGCCTGAAGCTACATCCATCCTAGGAGCCGTAGGATCTGCTGGTTGAGTGACTAGAGCTTTATTTGCAATGCCCGCGGGTATGGCTCCAGCACCAACCAAACCACTCAAGAAGTTCCAAGCATGCTGAAATGCTTCGGGGGTCATAGAGGGAAGGCCTGCACCTCCAGTCGGTGCCGCCTCTGCCTTCGCATGTGCCCCTTCGTCCTCCACAAAAACTTCCACATCTTTGACAACCTTCTCTTGAGGTGGGGGAGGGGTTGCCTCTTGCGCTCCTGCAGCAGCTTGAGCCCCACCCCTGGTGGGTATGGCTCTACCTCATCCTCTGCACCTTCCCCTGCCTCTACGACGGACAGTCAGGCCCACTGCTGGGACCGCTGGTCTAGCTCCATTGTTCCTTGTGTTAACTATCTGCAGACAGAAGAGTGAAAGAGTCAGATACCAATTTGTGTCACCAGATACCAATTGGAATCAAGTTATAGCACGATGGAATAAAGAAGAGATAGTTTCCTAAAGTCCTATAGCCTCTCGAAGAAAAGTACAGATGTCTCTGCACCGTTCTGCAAGACTCGACTAGACCTGTTTTGGTACGACGAGATCAACGAACCTAGGGATCTGATACCATCTTTGTCACAACCTTGATCACCGTGAGTGGCACCCACCCAACCCCTGAATAAGCAAACAAATAGAGTCCAACTCTTAGCATAGCCTAACAACTTAAAACCAGTGTGCATAAAGGTAAACTAGCAATCAATCATACTAAAATCAACTCTATAAAATAAATATAACCTGCAGAAATTCCTTCCTAGAATCTGAAAGTCATCTTACCAAAAACATCTACCAAAACTAGAGTACGGGGATGCAACCCCAAATATAGAAATAGTCTAAGCCCGAAACAAATGGGCTACAACTCAAACAGATGGAAATCAAGGTAGCCTCGTCGAACAGCTCACCCTTGATATCTTGAAGTGTCAGGCCTACAAGTGAGGTCGTACGTCAATCGTCAGAAGATTTCATGTACTCACAAAAAGACAAGCAAGTGCAGTATCAGTACACCACCACCATGTACTAGTAAGATCATCAGCCAGTTCCAAATAAACAGTGTATGAGTAGTACAACAATCAAGTAAGAGTACAGAAACACATAGGCAAGTCAACAGGTATTCCTAGACTACAAGTCTCTATCTAACTTGTTCCCACATGTAAACCACTTCACAGTTATGATCAATAATCCACAACAATAACAATTATACCTCGATACATATCCCAGACCCACCCTAGATCCCCTCTAAACAACACCTAAGTATTAGGCATACAACCCGGTCTACACCAAGACCAAACTTATAAAGCAACGTAACAATAACCCGGCCTCTCAAGGACCAAAAATACACAACCATAAATCATAACCACAACCTGGTCCACTCAGGGAACCATTAATAAAGATGCAACAATACAATAAATTAAACCCGTACCAGGCGTGGTACCCGAGCCAATTGTTAGTATTATCCCATACTGGGCATGGTACTCGAGCCAACCAAATGTCACATAAATCCACAGTCACAAACAATGAACAATCAACACTTGTAAACTAACAAGTAATAACACTTAGTTCATTTCACAAGACTAAAAAATAGGACTTTTGGACATTCTTAAATTATTCCCTAAGCAATGAAAACCATACAAATACTTAGACATGAGTACAAAAACATACAATGCATACTGGATTCAATAACCACCACCTACTTCGAATAAGGAAGCTCTACAGTGCCGGAGCTTTTCCCCTTTCAGGATCTCTTGCTTGTTCTTGGTCTAGAAATGATTACACATTAACCAAAAATCAATCCTCATGGCCTACAAATTACCCGAATTATGAAAAATCCCAAACCCCAGGCCAACCATGATCATTCCACCCCTTCCCGAGCTTTCCCACCATTAATTTCCTAAATTCATCATTTTTATGGATTCCCGTAGAGAATTATGGCTAAATGATCATTACCCATTACCAAGAATCAAGACTCAAGAACTCTAGCACCCTAGAATCCCTTTTTTCTCCAGATTCTACCATTCCTAGGTCATCCCAAACCTTTCCCCAAGTCCACCCCTGGCAATTCTATATCATAGGAAAGATATCACGAAGTTTGGGGAGTAGAATTCTTACCTTTAGGACAAAAAATTGTGGAAAACTAGTAGAAATCGCCCAAAATTGCCCCCTTCTTCTCCCAAAACATTTCAAGAAAAACTATACTATTTTGGGGAAGTTCCTGCATTAAATTTTGTCATGCTTCACTATAGCGGTACCATCATAGTGGAGTCGTCCACTATGGTGGAGGCTGACCGATGTTGACTTCCGCTGTAGCGGTAATTTCTCTGCTACAGCGGAGGTCACTATGGTAGAGTGTCAACCGCTATAGCGGTTGACATGGGATAGAGAGTCATAAAATCTCCAAAACTAGTCTATTTACAACACACTTATTTTTCCAATGTCCCGGAATAACCTCTTCATGTCAACCTCAATTTCGGGAGTTCTACTTACCCGAATTCGATTCCGAAAAGTTCCCCAGACTCCTTTATGTGTTAGCTACAAGGAAAAATAGCTTGAATCAAGACATTAAATCCAATCCTTACCTGAATTTCCCTAGACCATACCTCACTCCAAATTCGATAAAGACTAGCCTAGCCCAAAATTTTAAACTCCCAAACCCAGAGTTTTCTAACTCTAAAAATTGGCACAAATGGTTTTTCCATAACGATGGACCTGGTCATTACAATGAGTGCCTTATTTATGACGCCTAGGATCATGTATTGACTCACGTATAAGTGGTAGAAATAATTGTCTTGTCTCAACTTGTTTATGAGGAGAGAGTCAGGGAATCAGCCTTGACTAAATTTTGTGCCAGTGTGTGAGTGAAATTTTTTCTATGTTCTATGCTTGTGATTTATGTCTAGCTTGTCCTGAGTGTTTTTAAATCAAAATAATAAGTCTTGTTCAGTCTAGAAAGTGATAGGAGCGTTTCTTTGTTAAGCCATATATGCCTTTTGACCCAACAAAATTATATGTATTCTAGTTAGCCTCATTGAGCTTGTAATCCTACTTCTTTGAGTAATCACACTATAAGCCTGACCTTTTTTATTTGAATGACCTATCTTTTTGAACCTGTGACTCCCATGAGCACTTGTTTTATTATGAGATTTGAAAAAATAAAGTGAAAAATTATTAGATTTTGAGTGGAAATATTGAAGACAGGAGAAGGTGTGTTAAATAAAATAAAATAAAAGAAGATAGAATGTTGAGTTTACTAATACGAGACTGCAAAAAAATATTGAAATAAATCATGTTGTTGAAGAAAAAAGAAAAAAAAACTTACCTTGCTAGTGGTAACTCGGGTATGATTATTCTTAATGAAAAGAGAATGGGCGTGAGCATTTAAATCAGGAAAGTTGTGTTCAACACAAGTGTGGGGTTTGAGCTGTGAAATTATATGTATTACAGTTTTTAGGGAGGTGTAATCACTATTATCCATATGTACGATATGTGTCCTCTAACTTACTTTACAAACAAACTATGTCATGCTTGATCTTAGATTGAATGAGCTTTAATTAATGGAGTATTACACCAAGAGCAAGCCTATGGTACATCTTTTATGGCATATTAACTTTGTTTCTGAGAGAGAGCATAAATTTTTTCTATCTTGAGTCCCTAATTGAATTAAATTTTATGTGTGTGAGACTATTGTCTATCGTTTGTGTGAGGGGCACATGATTTGCAGAAGTACGAGATATTGTAACGATCCCAATTATGATAGGATCATGCGAATACCTACTCTAATCTATCTAGATAGGAGAACTCTGAATCACCCAACCATAAGCATGCAGAAATTATTAAGACAAATTTTATTAAACCATTGAATTACTAACAAAAACTTAAAAAAGTTTTTAACAAAATAACAAAAGGGCAATCTCTTCCTAAGGACCTAGTCTAGACAAGTAAAAGAGCTTCTAATACAATGAAAGACAAAATAAAAGACACATCTCCCACCGTAGAAATAAGATGAGCAAAAATGATTGATGAACGCTTGCCACTTCACATAAGAACTTCAACTGGCCCTACAACATGACTACACCCCAAAGGATGTAGCAAGAGTAGAATCAGTACAAACACACATACTGGTAGGTCTCATCGGTTGACTAAGATTAGATCACACAATATCACATAAAATCAATAAAATAAACATGATAACCAACAATTAAATTCACACCAAGTTCACCCTCATTCCGCTAAGTTCATACCTCGTTCATTACTTCACTTTGATCCACAATAATTGTATTAACCTTCTAAGTTCTTATCAACCTTAATAGTTATCTCTAACCCCTTTAACACAATCACAAGTATTCCATATTCCACATATTCTCCTTCAAAATCCACACATAAGATTAGCTACTCATTCAAGATCAGTTGTTAAGTGTTTCCAAACTTTACCCACTTCCCAAGTTCTCCTAAAGACCAACAAAATCAGACAATAACCTTCATTTAAGGACTTGATAATATCAACAGAAAAGGGAATAATTGTCACCAATAGATATCAAATATAATAGCACACCAATAAGACTTTCAAGCCATGAAATAAGCATAAACAAGGCTCATATTAAAAATCTCACACTAGGATAAATTTCACCCATTTCAGTTTTACCGTTTAGGACATCAATAATTTCATTATCACATTATCATATCAAGGTGTCACGACCCAATTGGGCCATGAGTGGAACGTTCTCCTCAAACTCTTATGGACTCTGTAGTTAATCTTGTGGGGGAAGTAGCTAATAATACAGAGTTGAAGATACCTAAGAATTTCTATGAAGCAAAGAAATTGGTTTCCAAGTTAGGATTGTCATATGATAGAATTAGTTGTTGTGTAAATGGTTGCATGTTGTTCTATAAGTATGATGATCATCTTGACAATTGTAAGTTTTGTGGACATGCTCGGTATAAGCGAACTCCCGATGAAAGATGGTTCCAATTAAGGCGATGCACTATCTACCTCTTATACCTAGGTTAAAGAGGTTGTACGCTTCAATGAGTTCTGCCCCACATATGAGATGGCACCGTGAAATAAAAAGCCACCGGGTGTCTTGTCTCATCTATCAGATGGAGAAGCTTGAAAACATTTTGATAGAACATATCCTGATTTTGCTAGAGAACCAAGAAATGTTAGATTGAGATAGTGTGCAGATGGTTTCCCACCATTCTCTAATAATGCTGCACATTATTCTTGCTGGCCTGTATTTCTTACTCCGTATAATATTCCACCTAAAATGTGTATAACAAGTCCCTACATATTTTTAAGTTGTATTATCCCGGGTCTCCGTAATCCAAAAAAATTGATTGATGTCTATCTGCAGCCATTGATAGATGAGCTAAAACAATTATGGTTTGCCGGTGTAGTGGCATATGATATATCTAGTAAGCAAAATTTTACTATGTGTGCTTCTTTAATGTAGACTATTAATGATTTTTCTACATATGGGATGTTGTCGGGTTGGATGACTGCTGGAAAGTTAGCTTGCCTGCATTGCATGGAAAATTCTAAAGCATTCACTTTAAATCATGGCCAAAAAAATTACTGATTTGATTGTCACTGTCAGTTCTTGCCAATGGACCACGAGTTTAGAGATATAAAAAATGCATTCAGAAAGAATAAGGTTGAAAATGATCCACCACCTCCATCATTTTCAGGACATTAGATTTGGGAGAAAGTTAGTCAGTTGCCTAAAATTATAGATTTAGGAGAGAGTTCTAGACTTCCTGGATATGGTGTTGAACATAATTGAACCAAACAAAGCATATTTTGGGAGTTACCGTATTGAAAGGATAATCTTCTATGACATAATCTTGATGTGATGCACATTGAAAAAAATTATTTTGATAATTTGTTCAACACAATAATGGATGTTAAGGGCAAGACAAAAGATAATCCAAAAGCTAGAATGGACTTAAAGGAATATTGTAGGAGAAAGGAGTTGTATTTGCAGGAAATGAGAAATGGTAAAGTGGTTAAGCCCAACGAGAAATTTATGAGTGGGTGAAGAATTTGAGAATGCCCGAGGGCTATGCTTCAAATTTGGGAAAGAGGACAGATATGGATGAAGGAAAATTGATTGGTATGAAAAGCCATGATTGTCATGTTTTTATGAAAACTCTGATTCCTATCGCATTTAGCCACCTACCCGACAAGATATGGAAATCAATCACAGAAATAAGTCTATTATTCAAAGATTTGTGTTCTAACACTTTATTGGAGAGTAGCTTGGAAAGGATGCAGCAAAATATTCATGTTATCACTACTAAGTTGGAGAAGATCTTTCCATGTGGCTTTTTTGATGTGATGGAGCATCTTCCAGTTCACCTTATAGAAGAGGCACGCCTTGGGGGACCAGTTCAAACAAGATGGATGTATCCATTCGAGAGGTAATGACCCTTTATTGCTTTTGTTATTCTTTCTTAAACATATTATATTAATTAGCTAACATGAAATTATATAGGACAATTGACAAGTGCAAACAAACTATTAAGCAAAAGGGAAAGATTTAAAGATCAATCTGTGAAGCTTATCTTGCAAAACAAACTGCTCATTTTTGTTCTTACTACTTTGGGAATGAAGTGCAATGTAAGAGAAATAGAGTCAATCGCAATGATGACGGTGATGGTGATCCTATGTTTGAACCTATTTCAATTTTTAATCAACCTGGGCGAGGATCTAAAAAACGTCAAAGGCGAGGTTACACTAGTGTTGAAAAGAAATCAGTTGTGACACATATTTTTCTCAATTGTCCCAACATTCAACCATATATTAAGTAAGTCTTGTTGAATTGTGTTATCGAATTACATAAATTTAAATACTAAGTGTTAATTAAACTAACAAAATATCTCAATGTACTCTTAACAGTAAATTCGTAAGCATATGGGGTAATGATGCCATATATACAAACTTTTTTGATTGGATGAAAAAATATGTAAGTGTGTAAAAGCTCAGTTACTCATTTACGCTTAATATTGAATCAACATGTATAATATACTCATTTACTAAAAGGTTTTACCGTGTATTATAATGCTTCAGGAGTTGGCCTTGATGGTGTTCTGATGTAGAAGGGGAAGGTGATAGCTTATGCTTCAAGGCAGTTGAAGATCTATGCGAAGAACTACCCCATTCAAAACTTGAAATTGGAAGTGGTAGTGTTTGTTTTAAAGTTGTGGTGACATTACTTATATGGGGTTCATTGCGAGCTGTACACCGATCATCGTAGTCTATAATATATCTTCAACCAGAAGGATTTGAATGTGAGACAGCATAGGTGGTTGGAGTTATTGAAGGACTATGACATGACTATCATCTATCATCCAGGCAAGGCCAATGTAGTGGTGGATGCCTTGAGTAGGAAGGCGGTGATTATGGGTAGTCTTTGTTTGTTGGTGGCTGAGGAGCGATATTTGGCTATGGATGTTCAGTGTTTGGCCAATAGGTTCGTGAGACTTGATATATTTGAGCCTGGTAGAGTTCTTGCTTGTGTTGAGGCACGGTCCTTGTTATGACAGTAGATTAATGATAGGCAGTTTGAGGATGGAAAGTTGTGCATCATTTAGGACAAGGTGTTGAGTGGTGAAACTAAGGAAGTGATTCTTGATTGAGAGGGTGTTTTGAGGATCAAGATTCGGATTTGTAATCCTAGAGTTGGTGACTTGACTAGATTGATCATGGAGGAGGCTTACAGTTTGAGGTATTCCATCCATTCGGGTGCAGCCAAGATGTATCATAACTTGAAGCAACATTATTAAGGGTGCAACCAAGATGTATCATGACCATCAATATAATTTAGTTTGTGGCTAAGTGTTTGAATTGTCAACAAGTGGAGTATGAGCACCAGAGACTGGGTGGTATGAATCAGAAGATGCCTACACTTGAGTGGAAGTGGGAGCGTATTAATATGGACTTCCTAGTTGGTTTGCCTCATACTTTGGGGAAGTTTGACTCTATTTGGGTGATTATGGATAGATTGACCAAATCAGCTTATTTTGTTCTAGTGAAGGTGAACTACAATGCGGAGAAGTTAGTGAAGATCTGCATTCAAGAGATAGTTCAGTTGCATGGTGTGCCCATTATTATCATTTCAGATAGGGGTATTCAGTTCACTTCTCACTTTTGGAGTTCTATGCAATGTGAGGTGGGTACTCAGTTGGAGATGAGTACAACTTTTCACCCATAGACGGATGATCAGTTGGAGTGGACTATTCAAGTTTTGTAGGATATGTTTCGAGCTTGTGTGATTAATTTTGATGGTCATTGGGACCAGTTCTTGCCTTTGGTGGAGTTTGCCTACAACAACAGTTACCATTCCAGCATTCAGATGGCACCATTTGAGGCTTTGTATAGAAGAAAGTGTAGATCTCCTATTGATTGGTTTGATTCCTTTGAGGTTAGGACTTGGAGTACGAATTTATTATGAGAGTTGATGGATAGGGTGAAGTTTATACAGGTCTGGATTTTGACAGACCAGAGAAGATAGAAGAGTTATGCTGGTAGGAGGGTTCTAACTTAGAGTTCATGGTTGGTGAGCGAGTTTTGTTAAAGGTATTACCCATGAAGGATGTTATGAGGTTTGGAAAGAAGGGCAAGCTTAGTCTGAGGTTTGTTGGTCCTTCTGAGATTCTTTGATGTATTGGGGAGGTGGATTATGAGTTGGCTTTGCCTCCTAGTCTTTTAGCCTTGCATCTAATTTTTCATATTTTGATGTTGAAGAAGTACTATTCTGATGGTTCTCATGTGATTTGGTGGGACTCAATGAATTTGGATCAAAAAAATTAGTAAATCCACCTAGAACACTTTTCCATCGGGCATGCAAGTCATCTCAAATTAATATTTCTCAAAAACAGATAATTAACCATGCCATGATATGGATATGAGTAAGTATGCATAAACAATAGAGAAAAGGGCAATACAATATCACTGTCTAGACTCACAAGGCCAAATATCACAAATATCTCAATCAAGACTCACAAGGTCAAACTCAACTCAATCACGAAGAACAAGGAAGAATAGACAATTCACATTAAGCAATCCATTTTTAAATCCTTCTTTTAGTATACCAGAACCCACATAAATACTCTTCACCTTATCTATATAGGTCCCCCATTCTCCATTACTCCCTAAATACACACATAACATATAAACACTTTGAAAGAGAGTCAAAAAAAGTCGCAACTTGTCTTAATGGAACACCTGCACACTCAATACAAAGCCTTGCCCTTATGAATCACCTTCAAACGCAATCACTCTATCAAAAACAAGTTCTACAAATAAACACGAGTTCAACAATACCCATGTTTCTAAGATTTTAATCCAGGAAAGGGTAATTCAAAAGTTAACTCCGAGATTGTCACGACCCAACCCGTCGTGAGTGGCACCCACCCAGAATCCAGATGAGCGAACCAATAGAGTTCAAACCCTTTCCTAGACTAACAGCCTAAAACCAGCAAGCATAATTGTAAACTAGAAATCAAAGTAACCAAAACTAATCACTATTATAATCCTGCGGAAATTCTCACCTAGGAACTGAAAGTAATTGTACCAAACTTCAATACCAAATCTAGAATACGGGGATGCAACCCCAAAAGATAAACTGACATAGTTTTATGTCCGAAACAATTGGACTGAAACTCTAAAGATAACCCAAGGTAGATCGAATCAAGCATCTCACCCTTGAAAGTCAGAAAACGCCGGTGCTAGATGCGAGGTCGCCTCTCAGTCGCTGGTAGATTTCCTGTACTCACCAAAAGAAAGACAAGTGCAGTATCAGTACACCACCACTGTGTACTGGTAGGATCATCAGCCAGTTTTCAAGTAAACAGTATATAATTAGTACAACAATATCAAGTAAGGAGTATGGCAAACATGCAACAATAATCACAGGCACATCTAGCCTACAGGTCTCTACCTATCTTATTACCGCATGAATCCATCTCTTACAGTTCTAATCCAAAAACATGTAACCACAACTCTCCTTTCCGTCTAGCCCGGACCTACCCTGGAATCCCCTCTAGACAACACCAAAGGTAATTGATCAACCCGTCCTAAACCAAGACAAACACAACAGTTATATAACAGTTCCCGGCCACTCAAGGACCATCAACAATAGCACCTTTAACTAGACAACCCAGTCCACCCACGAAACCAATACCAAGTATTACATCCAGTAAAATAACTCGGTCCACTCACGTAACCAATATCAAGTATCACATTCAGTAAAACAACCCGGTCCACTCACAGAACCAATATCAACCAATGCAATACAATAGTCAATGAAATAATGCAAGATGCAATAAAGTAAACCCGTACCAGGCATGGTACCCGTGCAAACTGAATGATATACTCATACCAGGCATGATACCCATGCCAACCATGTGTTATACCCGTACCAGGCATGGTACCCGAGCCAACCGAATGTCAACAACCACAGTCAATATATGAACACACATAACTTGTAAAACCAACAAGTAAACCATTCAATCACAGACTGTAAACAGGAACCTAGACATTCCACATAATTTCCCTAAGCAATGTAATGCATACGATCACTTATACCTGAGTACATCAATATACACATTCACAGAAAATCATAAGCCATCACCTACCTCGAAATGATCCAAGCTCTATTCGACCTGAGCTTTTTCGTGTTCCGGATTTCTCTCTCATTCATGGTCTAAAAACAACACATAATACATACCATTAACACACAAGGCCTGCACATTACCTGGATTATACCAAATCCCCAAACCCCAGGCCATCCATGATCATCCCACCCTTTTTCCAGGCTTTTCCACCATTAATTCCCCTAGTTCTATCATTTTTATGGATAAAAATAGGAAATTAAACAACCTATGATCATTTTAATGTACTTTTATCAATGCCCAAGAACACACATGCTTGGAATCCCCTTCCTTCCCCGAATTCCACCATCCCTAGGTTATTCTAACCTTTCCCCAATTTTCCTCCTAGCAATTCTACCGCATAGGAAACGTATTACAAAGTTTGGGGAACGAAAGCCTTACCTTAGGGAAGATTTTTGATGGGAGAATGAAGAAAATTGCCCATCCCTTCTCCAAAACAAACTTATGAAAACTGAATGTTTTGAGAGTTGTTTCTGCATTATAAACTTATCGGCCCGCTATAGCGATCTCCGCTCCGCTATAGCGGTCCCGCTATAGCGATAGGCTGCCGCTATAGCGGTCTTAAGTGGTCTGACCGCCCTTTAACCGACGCTATAGCGGTAATTTCTACCGCTATAGTGATGGCCGCTATCGCGCGTGACAGCACTCGTCATGGACAGAAAGTCTGAAACTCTGCCAGTTTTGACCATTTCACAACACACTTGTTTCCCCCGACGTCCCAAAACAACCCCTTCACGTCAAATGCGATTTTGGGAGTTCTACTTACCCAAATGTGATTCCGAAAAGTCCCCCAAACTCCCTTATGTTTTGGCTATATGGAAAACTAGATGGGGGACTCCCTTATGTTTTGGCTATATGGAAAACTAGCTCACTCCAAGACACCTAAATCCATTTTTACCCGAATTTTCCTAGAATCTACCTCACTCCAAAACCGACCGAGGCTAGCCTAGGCCAGAATTTCAAACTCCCAAACCCGGAGTTTTCTAACTCTAAAACTTAGCACGATTGGTCTATCCGTAATGACGGACCCGGTCATTACAACAGATACCAATTTACCCATCGTTCATCCCCGAATGATCAAACCCGAATTTACAAAAATAAAAGGAAGGAAGTGTAGTACCTGAATCCTCAAACAGTTGAGGGTACTTGTCCCGCATGTCCTTCTCGGTTTCCCAAGTGGCTTCCTCAACCGGATGATACTTCCACTGAACCTTCACCATGTCAATCACCTTTGTCCTCAACCTCCGCACATCCCGAGAAAGAATCAAAACTGGTTCCTCCTCATAACAAAGATCCTTATCAAAAAGTACCTCATCCCACTTGATGATGTAGTCCCCATCCCCATGGTATCGCTTGAGCATGGATACATGGAATACCGAATGGTTGCCCGACAAACTAAGTGGCAGTGCTAACTTGTAAGCCACTGGCCCCACAATTTCAAGCACTTTAAATGGACCGATCAATCGAGGGCTTAGCTTGCCCTTCTTACCAAACCGCATAACCCCTTTCATTGGCGATACTTTTAGCAATACTTGTTCACCAACCTGAAAGTCCATGTCCCGGACCTTGCGATTTGCATACTCCTTTTGCCTGCTTTGAGCAGCCAACAACTTGGTTTGTATGCCCCTTACCTTTTTCTGTGCTTCCTTCACTAAGTCTACGCCCAGAAGCTTCACATCACCTTCCTAAAACCACCCAACTGGTGATCTATAGTTTCTCACATATAGGGCCTCAAACGGTGCCATATTGATACTGGAGTGGTAGATATTGTTGTATGAGAATTCGCACAACGGTAGAAACTAGTCCCAATGACAACCAAAGTCCATTACACATGCTCTCAGCATGTCCTCCAATACCTGGATCATCCTCTCCGACTGACCATCAGTCTGAGGATGGAAGTTTGTGTAAAGGTGAGTTGGGTAGTTGTGTACCCAACTCTTCATGTAACTTGCCCCAGAACTTAGAAGTAAACTATGTACCCCTGTCTAAAATAATGGACAGTGGTACCCCATGCAGTCTCACAATTTCCTTCACGTAGATCTTGGCCAATTGTTGTGAATTGTAATCTACCATGACCGGAATGAAATAAGCGGACTTGGTCAGCCTGTCAACAATGACCCAAATTGAGTCATACTTCCCTAATGTCTTGGGAAGACCCACCACGAAATCCATCGCTATCCTTTCCCACTTCTACTCTGGAATTGGCATTCTTTGAAGTAGTCCTGCAGGTCTCTGATGTTCATACTTCATCTGCTGGCAGTTCTGACATTTGGACACAAAATCTACTATGTCCCTTTTCATCACGGGCCACCAGTAACGCTACCTCAAGTTCATGTACATTTTGGTCACACCTGGATGAATTGAGTACCGCAAACCATGAGCTTCTACCAAGATTTTCTGTATCATATTATCCACTCGAGGAACACAAATCCTCTCCCTGAAATGCAACATTCTACCAGAGTCTAACATGACATCTCTGGACTCCCCAGATATTACCTTACCTCGCAACTTACCCAGTTTCGGATCCTGAAACTATTTTGCCTTTATTTCCTCTATGAAGGTAGCCTTGACCTCAATACTGGCCAACTACTCACCTTGATCTGAAACACCCAAGTGCATGAACTTGGCCTCCAAAGCCCGAATCTCCTTAGCCAATGGTCATTTAGACGCCGCCCAAACAAGCCAAGCTACCCATGCTAACAGTCTTCCGGCTCAATGCGTCTGCCACCACATTAGCCTTACCCGGATGGTACTGAATGGTCACCTCGTAATCCTTCAATAACTCCATCCACCTCCTCTGCCTCAAATTCAAATCCTTCTGAGTGAAAACGTGTTGCAGACTGCGATGATATGTGAATACTTCACACTTGACACCATAAAGGTAGTGTCTCCAGATTTTCAAAGCAAAAACCACCACTGCCAACTCTAAATTGTGAGTCGGGTAATTCCTCTCATGCACCTTCAACTGCCTGGATGCATAGGCTATCACATTTCTATCATGCATCAACACAGCACCGAAACCAGAATGTGAAGCATCACAGTAAACAACAAATTCTTTTTTTTCAACCGGCAGGGACAAAATATGGGCTGTGGTCAAAACTGTCTTGAGATTTTGGAAGCTCTTCTCGCACTTGTCGGACCACACAAACGGTACCTCCTTCTGTGTCAACCTAGTCATATGAGTATCAATAGAAGCAAAATTCTTAACAAACCTCTGGTAGTACCCCGCCAGCCCAATAAAACTCCTCACTTCAGTCACAGAGCTAGGCCGAACCCAACTCTTGACTGCCTTAATTTTCTGAGGATCCACCATCACCCCTTTTTTTGACACTACATGCCCTAAGAATGCCACAGAAGTCAACCAAAACTTGCACTTAGTGAATTTTACATAAAGCTTTTGGTGCCTCAAGATATCCAGCACAATACAAAGATGATTAGCATGCTCCTCCCTAATCTTAGAGTAGATCAATATATCATCAATGAACACAATAACGAAAGAATCCAAGTAGGACTTAAACACCCCATTCATCAAACTCATGAATGTTGCCGGCGCATTGATCAAACCAAATGACATTACTAGAAACTTGTAATATCCATACCGAGTCCGAAAAGCAATTTTTGGAATGTCCTCAGGTCTAATCTTTAGCTGATGGTACCTCGACCTCAAGTCAATTTTTGAGAACACTGATGCACCCTGAAGCTGGTCAAACAAATCATCTCTGCGAGGTAGTAGGTACTTATTCCGAATGGTTACCTTGTTCAACTGCCTATAATCTATGCACATCCGCATACTACCATCCTTCTTCTTTACAAACAAGACCGGAGCACCCCAAGGTGAAGCACTGGGATGTATAAATCCCTTATTTAGGAGTTCTTGCAGCTGAGTCTTAAGTTCTCTTAACTCTGCCAGAGCCATTCTATACAGAGGAATGGAAATGGGACGAGTGTCTGGCTCAAAATCAATACAAAAATCTATGTCTCTGTCCGGAGGCATACCAGGCAAGTCCGCTGGAAACACCTCTAAGAATTCAAAAACCACTGGGACTGACTCAATAGGAGGAGACACCACATATCATCCCGGAGATGAGCCAAGAAGGCTAGACACTCCCTCCCCACTAGCTTCCTAGCCCGGACAAATGATATTATCTTAACTGGTTTAGGCCTGTACACACTTTCCCACTCTAGTCTATCCTTACCCGTAATCTCTAGAGCTACAGTCTTGGTGTTACAGTTCAACACCGCATGATAAGGAGATAGCCAGGTCATACCCAAGATAATATCAAAATCATCCATGTCTAGAATTACCAAGTCTACCCAAGTATGTAACCCCACAAAAACAACAGAACAGTCATTATACATGAGTCACAACCCCCGACTCTCCCACTGGGGTAGAAACATAGATAGGTGAATAAAGGATATCACAGGTCAAACCCAGTCCCAAAGCAAAAATCACATACACATAAGAATATGTAGAACCTGGGTCAAATAATACCGAAGCCATTTTAGCACAAACAAGAATAGTATATGTGATCACTGCATCTTAGGCTTCCGCCTCAGCCCTTCCTGGAAAAGCATAGCAATATGCCCGATCATCAATTCGGGCAACTTCCCGGGCTGGCTGCACCACACCCCTGCCTGTGCCGCCGTTCCCTCGGTCTTCCCGGCCTCCCTGGAAATTACCCCACCCACCCTGTGGACGACCCCTAGCATTACCACCTCTACCTGCTGGAACCACTGCTCTAGTCTACTGCTGACCCTGATTACCTACCTACCTATGTGGACACTCCCTCTTAAAGTGGCCCAACTCACCATAATGCAAGCAACCACGGTCAAGAGTAGATCTGCTAGTTGATGTATAGGATGCTCCCTGGCCTCTAGGAGCTGAAGACGGAGCTCCATGACGACCACCTGTAATAGCTGGCAGAGCTGACTGAATAGGGAGCTGGAAAAGCCTGCTGATGCTGGCCCCTGGAGTACGAACCCCCATAGTTTCTCTCATTCCGGGGCTTCTTGGCTAAAGCCTTAGCCTGCCCCACTTGCCTAACTCCCTCAATCTTCTTCATAAAGTCCACCACATCATTAAAACCCTTCCATGAAGAAGTCATATGCATTGACAGTACCTGCAGATCACTATTCAGACCCTTGACAAACAACTGGACCCGTTCCTCCTCGAAACCCAACATCTGTGTAGCAAAATGAGACAACGCATGGAACTTAGCCTCATAAGCTGAGACCGATATGCTACCTTACTTCAAGTTCAGGAACTCATCCTTCTTCCGGTCCCTTAAAGTACGGGGAACGTACTTCTCTATAAACAATGTATGGAACTGTTCCCAAGTCAGTGGAGGTAGGATAGAAGACCGACACTCAACTTGAGACCTCCACCACTGCTTGGCATCACCCTGTGGCTGAAAAGTGACAAACTCCACCCCATGCTGACGTACAATACCCAACTTTTGAAACCTCTCATGGCAATCCAGGATGAACTCATAGGCATCCTCCTTGTCTGTACCCTGAAACATCGGAGGTTTCAGCTTAAGGAACTTAGTCAGCATCTCATGCTCATTACCTGTCATCACTAGGCCTAGCATTGGCCTGAGGAGATCATTTGTGCCCGAAGCTGCATCCATCCTTAGTGTAGTAGTAACCGCTGGCTGAGTATCCAAGGCCTGATTCGCATAAGCTGTGGGTATGGCTCCAGTACCAACCAACCCACACAGAATATCCCACGCCTGCCTGAAAGCTTCCGGTGTCATCGTAGGAAGGCCAGCACCCCCAACCGATGTCGCCTCCTATTGAGCTCCTCCATCCTCTACAACTACTTCTTCTACATCCTTATCCACATGATCCTGAGGTGGGGGAGGGGTTACCTCACGTGCAGTAGCAGTAGCTTGAGTTCTACCCCTGGCGGGTGCGACTCCAGTTTGTCCCCTGCCCCTTCTCCTACCTCTACCGTGTACTGTCAGGCTCGCTGTTGGGACCGCTGGCCTTGATCAGTTATTCCTTATAGTAACCATTTGCGGACAGAAGAGTGAATGAGATCAGATACCAATTTGTATCACCAGATACCAATTGGAATCAAGTTATAGCATGAAGGAAAGAAGGAAGAGATGGCTTTTCCTAAAGCCCCATAGCCTCTCGAAGAAAAGTACGGATATCTCCCCACCATTTTGCAAGACTCTACTAGACCTGTTTGGCACAATGAGATCAACGAACCTAGGCTCTGATACCATTTTATCATGACCTAACCCATCGTGAGTGGCACCACCCAACCCCTGGATGAGCGAACTAATAGAGTTCCACCCCTTGCCTAGACTAACAGCCTAATACCATCAAGCATAATTGTAAACTAGAAATCAAAGTAACCAAAACTAATCGTTAATATAATCCTGCAGAAATTCCCACCTAGGAACTGAAAGTCATTATACCAAACATCAATACAAAATCTAGAATACGGGGATGCAACCCTAAAATATAAACTGAAATAGTTTTAAGTACGAAACAATTGGACTGAAACTCTAAAGATAACCCAAGGTAGCTCGAATCAAGCAGCTCACCCTTGAAAGTCAGAAATCGTCGATGCTAGATGCGAGGTCGCGTCTCAGTCGCTGGTAGATTTCCTGTACTCACCAAAAGAAAGACAAGTGCAGTATCAGTACACCACCATTGTGTACTGATAGGATCATCAGCCAGTTTTCAAGTAAACAGTATATAATTAGTATAACAATATCAAGTAAGGAGTATGGCAAACATGCAACAATAATCACATGCACATCTAGCCTACAGGTCTCTACCTATCTTGTTACCGCATGAATACATCTCTTACAATTCTAATCCACAAATATGTAACCACAACTCTCCTTTCCGCCTAGCCCAGACCCACCCTGGAATCCCCTCTAGACAACACCAAAGTTAATTGATCAACCCGGCCTAGACCAAGACCAACACAGCAGTTATACAACAGTTCCCGGCCACTCAAGGACCATCAACAATAACACATTTAACTAGACAACCCGATCCACCCACGGAACCAATACCAAGTATTACATCCAGTAAAATAACCCGGTCCACTCACGGAACCAATATCAAGTATCACATTCAGTAAAATATCCCGATCCACTCACGGAACCAATATCAACCAATGCAATACAATAGTCAATAAAACAATGCAAGATGCAATAAAGTAAACCCGTACCAGGCGTGGTACCCGTGCCAACCGAATGATATACCCATACCAGGCGTGGTTCTCATGCCAACCGAATGATATACCCATACCAGGCGTGGTACCCAAGCCAACCGAATGTCAACAACCATAGTCAATATATGAACACACACAACTTGTAAAACCAACAAGTAAACCATTCAATCACAGACTATAAACAGGAACCTAGACATTCCACACAATTTCCCTAAGCAATGTAATGCATACAATCACTTAGACATGAGTACATCAATATACACATTCACAGAAAATCATAAGCCATCACCTACCTCGAAATGATCCAAGCTCTATTTGACCCGAGCTTTTCCGTGTTCCGGATTCTTCTCTCGTTCTTGGTCTAATAACAACACATAATACATACCATTAACACGCAAGGCCTGCACATTACCCGGATTATACCAAATCACCAAACCCCAGGCCATCCATGATCATCCCACCCTTTTCCCAGGCTTTTCCACCGTTAATTCCCCTAGTTTTATCATTTTTACAGATAAAAATAGGAAATTAAACAACCTATGATCATTTTAATGTACTTTTATCAATGCCCAAGAACACACATGCTTGGAATTCTCTTCCTTCCCCGAATTCCACCATCCCTAGGTTATTCTAACATTTCCTTAATTTTCCTTCTAGCAATTCTACCACATAGAAAACGTATTACCAAGTTTGGGAAACGAAAGTCTTACCTTAGGGAAGATTTTTGATGGGAGAATGAAGAAAATCGCCTGGAAATCGCCCAGCCCTTCTCCAAAACAAACTTGTGAAAACTGAATATTTTGAGAGTTTTTTCTGCATTAAAAACCTGTCGGCCCATTATTGCGGTCCCCGCTCTGCTATAGCAGTCCTGCTATAGTGGTAGGCTGCCGCTATAGCGGTCTTAAGTGGGTTGACCTCCTTTTGACCGCTGCTATAGCGGTAATTTCTACCGCTATAGCAGTGGCCGCTATCACGCGTGATAGCGCTTGTCACGAACAGAAAGTCTGGAACTCTACCAGTTTTGGCCATTTCACAACACACTTATTTCCCCTGACGTCCCGAAATAAACCATTCACGTCAAACGCGATTCCAGGAGTTCTACTTACCCAAATGCGATTCTGAAAAGTCCCCCAGACTCCTTTATGTCTTGGCTATATGGAAAACTAGCTCACTCTAAGACACCTAAATCAATTTTTACCCGGATTTTCCTAGACTCTACCTTGCTCCAAAACCAGTCGAGTCTAGCCTAGCCCAGAATTTCAAACTCCCAAACCCGGAGCTTTCTAACTCTAAAACTTGGCACAATTGGTTTATCCGTAACGACGGACCCGATCGTTACATTGAAAGGGAAAAATCAGAAAGTTATCGGAAAATTAATTTACCAATAGATTAAGAATTAAAAATATGAAATTTCATCAAAAATGGAGTTAAAATCTAGCTTGAAATCATCAATTTATCAAACTTTAACTTTACCGAGAAAACCCCAATATTTCAAGTTTGTACGGGGTTTAAAATAAAAAATAATCAATAATTTGGTAAATTAAAGCCAAAATTAGCTTACCCATATCACAAGGACCTTAATTTCCAAAAATAAATAAAAACACATAACAAATTGATTCTAATATGAAGAACTTTTCATTTCATAAACTTTGGGTTTCAAATCTCAACTTATGAATAAAAATTATGAAAAACGTAAAGTATAATCTTGAAAAATGAGTAAAGGGATGATAGAAACATATACCCAATGGTTATACGAGAAAAACGCATCAAAAATTGCCTCAATCGGAATTTTTTAGCTCCCAAAATATCAAAAATACCAAATCCTCGAAATCTACCTTTTAAGTAAATACATGCACCTTCAGTGGCAACTCATCGCGATTGCGACCAAAAGGCTCGCATTCGTGATGACCTTTGGTGGGTGACCCTTCGCAATTGTGACAAAAGGCTCGCGATCACGACCTTAGCAGCACTAGCAATAGTTGTCCGTAGTAAAACGATCATGTCTTCCTCATACGAGCTCTGAATGCGATGATTCTTTTTGTGTTAGTTCTAAATTTTCAATACGGATCTAATGGTTCTATCCATGCACCAAATAGAGATTATTTTCTTCAGGTGATACTAGTAAAACTCAATGATGAAAAACTTAAAACTCTAAACAAGCACCCCAAAACTCATCTGAGACCTCCCGGACACAAACCAATAGTGTAAACCAGTTGTAAAACACATTTCGAATTTGTTAGAATCATCAAAACACTCAAATGATATCATCTTGACCAAATATTGACCAAAGTCAACTCTTAACTTAGAAACCTTCAAATTTCTAAATAACAACTCAAAACTCATTTTACAGTCTTGGGAACCATACCAAAACTTCAACTAGATCAAAAGTAACCCTTCAGACCTAGTGGAATCATCAAAACTCGAAAATGACCCTTCTAACCTCGAATGTTGACTTTGGTCAACTCTCTTAAGTCTCCCACTTTCAAAACTCAAAAACTCTTTCAAAACTCATCCAAATATCTCCAGACCCAAACTAATAGTCCTACTAGCCCAAAAATGATATTCTAGAGATGATGATGCTGATGGAATTTCGATACGAGTTCAACTTTTGTGGATTTTGACTAAACTCAGCCATATCAGCTTTTCAACCTTTAAAAATGAGAAACTTGCATAATTCTCAACTAACTACCTCAGGAACCATGCCTATTCCCATAAATCACAAATACCATGATATAACAACAAAAAGGGTTAAAACGATTAAAATATACCAAAGGTTAGGGTTGTTACATAGCTATCATCTTTGGAGTCTTTTCTGCCTTTTTTGGCATTTGCCAGTACTTTCAAGATTTTTCTTTCCTTTTTTAATTGAATAGGAGTATACGGCTTTACGACTTTTGGTGATGGAATAATACCCCTCTTAAATATTATGGTATTGATGATTTTCTTTAAAGGCTCCACCATTGAAATTAATGAGTCTATCTTCTCAGTGCATATTTAAATATTCAAAGGAACAAGAAGACACCTTAGAGGTACCAACGCCAACAGTAAAATATCTACCTATTGTAAATGAAGTTTGAGTTTCTTGAGGAACTTGTGAATGCTCACCAAATGGAGAAAATCCTCCTCCTCCACAACCACCAGTATCACTTATCGATAATCGAAGAGAAGATCCTCCTCCATCACCACCACCACCAGGTTCACCAAAGTCACTATCAACAAACAGAGAAGATCATTCTCCTCCATCAGCACCACCATCAACACCATCTTTATCATTTAATATTGCATCACCCGCAACATTTGTCAGAACTTCAACAATAGCTTTTAAAGCATTAAATCCATTGCCAATCACAGAGAAATCTCTTATGATGGCCGTTACTTCGGCCAAATCTTTTACTAGATTTTCAATTTTTAGATTCTGCTTATCTACTTTCAAGGGCACAAATCCAGTGAAAAAAATCATTTGTATCTCACTTTGAGTATAAAGTATCTACATGTACACAAACTACATATAGAATATAGTTATATCAAAAAAAGCAATAAATACAATATAGTATGAAAGTTGTTAAGCAGTTGCTCCCAGTAACTACTATACAATTACAACAACTAATGTAAATAACTGCAATTGTTGAATATGTTTCAGCAGTTGTTGCAGCAGTTATTATCTATGTTGCAGTAATTGCTATAAGGTTGGAGCAACTACTGCAAATAACTAGAGTTGTTGAATATGTTTCAGCAGTCAGATTAAGCAGTTGTTGCATATATTTTAGCAATTGTTGCAAACAACTGTAGTTGTTAAATATGTTCTAGCTGTCAGTTTCAGGAGTTGTTAAATAGTTGTTGCATATATTTCCATTAATGCTAAATAATTACAGCAACTTCTGTAAATAACAGCAGCAACCAACAATAGAATCAATCAAGTTACAAATTCAAAGGGTATATAAATGTATAATGAGGCTTACCGAGTCCTTCAGGGGATCAGTCATGAGTCTCAACTATATTATTATTGTTCGTCGTCAGCCATATAAGAATACTTGAAGATGCCACTTCTTAATCAAAGTCTTTAAATTATTTTCAGATGTAAGAAATGACTTTAAATGCCCAAGCCTAGATAAGAAAATGTCATAGATGAATAAAAGGATATGTAAAATAAAAATAATAATAAATAAAATTTACCATGAAAGTTCACAAAAAATCATAGAGGTTGTTGGTCTTAACAGTCATAGATGACTAAAAGGATATGTAAAACAAAAATAATAAATAAAATTTACCATAAAAGTTCACAAAAAATTATAGAGGTTGCTGGTCTTAACAGTTAGACTCGCCGCCATCATTAGATATTTTAATGTAAAAAGATAACTTTCTCGACCTCATGGATGGGCATAAAATACTTCTCGGTCAGCTGAGAGCTCAAACCACTTAGCAGGAGTAGTTGTGGTTGGATTTATTTTTTCCACAAAGAATATTGTGCACAAAAAAATTAAGCATAGTGACTTTTTCACACTTTTGTTAACCTTCTTGAAATTCAGAAGCTCAACCAGACGTTTATTTATGCACTTATTCTTTCCCACTGCATCAACAATTTATTGATATATCTTGACTATCTTAGGTGACATGAATACATGATGAGTAGGTAAATGACAGTTCAAACCAAAGATAATAGTGAACTCTTTCATGTCAAAATATATAGGCATATCACAATAATTTATCCAATACTCATTCATTCAATTGCTTTTAATCTGGTGTCAAAGAAGTTGATATACCAACTTCATCTTAAATTGTGTATTAGCACTCTCATCTAGGTCTAGATACTTCTCAAAAATAGTAGACCTAAAGAAAATTTTCAAATCTTATTTATTCAAAATTATTCTAAATTTCTTAATGGGCTTTTCTATACCTGATCTGACTACAATGTCACCAGCCATATCTGAATGGATATCCATCAATGTCACAAAATCATAAGCTAAATACCTGATAATCATGACAATCAATTCAGCTGAAGAACTGGGTTGTTGAGACTCGACTGTATGAGATGACTCTAGTACAGATGTATCATATCGTATTTTTGATCTAAGCTTGTCCTCTTTATCTTCATCCTCTTTTTCTTCAGCCTCACCATCATTTTTAATATTATTTGATTTTTCAGCAAAATCATCTAGATCTTTAGAAAAATTATCTCTTCTTTCACATTTTTCTTCTTATATAGACTGCTCCAATCTTGTTATTTGTTCTTGGGCCTCTAAACTCTCATCTAATGTAACACTGCAGAAATTTTAAGCCTAGAACCAGTCTAATATTTTTATGTGTGAAACTGTTCAAATGCTAGCCAGATCCATGAGCCAGATCCATGAGAGATGAAACAGTCTATGATGCATGGACTGGGCCCGAGGAAATTAGATCAGAGGCCAAGCACTTGGTCTGAGAACCATGAGCATGATCCATGGATCGTGGAATAGTCCACGTGTCGTGGACTGGGGTCATAGAAATCAGACTTGAGGGTCATTAATCCCTCAGGAACCACGAGCAGGTTCCACAAGCCGTGGATAGGTCCACGAGCCTGAACCTTGTCTATGGTTATTAGACCTGCAGCATGACAAAATAGTCCAGGAACCACTATAGAGTTCCATGAGCCGTGGAAGCATCTATGGGCTATGGTTCCCACTCATGGAACTCAGGTTATGAAATTTTTCTACTATTTTCTAATTTAATTCCAGGGGTATTCTAGACTTTTTCTATCCCTTTTAAAGGCTAAGCTACGATGTTTTGACTAGCCTAAGTTGGATTATTAGCCTAAAACTACCCAAAACCCCTCATTCACTTAGATTCAGTCAACACTTAGGAGAAAAAGGAGAAAAAGAGTGTTCCTCCTTCTCAAGAACAAGCAGAAGGTTCTCTTAAGTTCAGGCCCCAAATCCAAGGATTCTTTTGTGAACTTTACCTCCAGGTATGTGGAATTTCATCAATGTGTATCCTTTCACCCATTGAGTCCCTAAGAAATTCAGTATCTTCAGTTTCTTGTTAATTCTTCAGATCTAGGATTCCTGAATTCTATGAAATTGTTGTATCCTAATTTTTATTGTTGTGTATGGAATCCATTACATGTTTTCTTGAGAATCTAGGATAGTTATATACTCATAATTCTACAACCCTAGAATATTATTAATTTCTGTACTTTAAATTCATACATGCTTGTCAGATGTTACAGCCAGCCATACCTCATGATTAGAATGCTATCAATTTTCAGTATTATTATGCATTCTCAGAATAACCACTATTTGATATATCCAGCATACTAGTTTGTATTTAATTGCATAGTCAATTAGGAGTAGACTTATAACCAAGCAGATGAAGGGATGAAGGCTCACCCGTCAGTTTAGGCTGACACCTTTAGCAGAAGTCCCTAAGTCCTAGAACTACAGCGACACTGTAGGTTCTAAAGGGGTCATCCGTCAGATCAGGCTTGACACCCTAGTCCCTTGTTGGACATCAGATAAGTGGATCTATGCCAGTTTATGTTTGTACCCTTGGCAAGGTATGAACATCCTCCCATCCAGGGTTACAGGTTGGCCCCATATTTAGTTCAACTTGGGATATGTCGGTTAACAGTAGCTCCCATAGTTTAGATTCAGAACTTGCATTGACCTTGTATTCAGTATTCAGTTATTCAATTCAATTCAGCATTTTTTAGTACATATTAAATACTTGGTCATTGCATCAGTTACCGTTCAGTTTCATGTCTCAGCTTACTCCTCATGTTTGGATTATTGTATCATAATTTAGTATATACATGTACATATATATATATATATATCAGTGCATATCTTGCATGCTCAGTACATTCAAAGTACTGACGCATACTTTTGTGCTACATCTTATTATGATGTAGGTTCAGGCGTTCAGCATCAAGATCGCATTTAGTGCAATTCTCTAGTCCCTATTCAGCAGCTCAGTGGTGAGTCCTCATAGTTCGAGGATGATACTTATGTTTATTTATTCAGTATTCATTTATAGTGTCCAGAGTTTTAGAGTTAGCTGGGGGCTTGTCCCAGCAACTCACTTCAGATAGAGGCTTTCACACATAGTATTAGTTTCAGCTTTTGCAGTCAGTAGTTATTTAAGACTTTTACATATATTTATACTTCCGAGATTAATGGATTATTTTTCCAAGATTGTTTCATCTAAACCAGTTTCATTTCTACACAGTTAGTATGTTATTCAGAAATGCTTAGTACTTGTCAGACCATGGGTTATCTTGGGGTCACGTGTGACACTAAGCATCGTGTTGCATCTAGGGGGTAGTCCCAGGGAATGACAAACTTAGTATCAGAGCATCAGGTTCAAGTGTCCTAGGGTGTCTAAAATCCGCGTTGAGTAGAGTATTTTTCATGGGTGTGAAGTGTACCACACTTATGGGAGAGAAGCTACAAAATTTTTTAGGAAAACTTCCCTTATTTCTTTTCCATCTCGTGCTATAGAGTATGAACTCTAATAAATCTCCTTCTAACTCTTGCTCTACGCATTACAGAGAATGCCTCCCAGAAGAGCGAACGGAAGGGGAAACAGAAACAGAAATGGAAATCAGCAAGCACCTCCAACTCCAGTTGACCCTTTGAATGAGCAGGTCACTCACGCTGAGTTCAGGGATGCTTTTTAGGTGCTGGCTCAAGCCATGACTATGCAGATGAATTAGAAGGTTGTGGCACCAGCCCTACCATAGAATAACTCCGCAGCAGCTAGAGTCCAAGATTTCACTCGAATGAATCCTCTAGAGTTCTATGGTTCCAACGCTGGGGAGGATCCACAGGAATTCCTTGATGACATCCAGAAGGTCACAAAAATAATGGGTGTCACCCCAGTTGAGAGTGCTGACTTGGTCGCTTATCAATTGAAAGGAGTGGCTCATATTTGGTACCAGCAATGGAAAGAGGCTCGAGGTGCAAATGCAGGCCCAATGGATTGGAATCATTTTAGGACTGCATTTTTGGATAGGTTCTTCCCACTTAAGATCAGGGAAGCCAAGGTTCAAGAGTTCATTAATTTGAAGCAGGGTGACATGAGCGTGAAGTAGTATTCTCTCAAGTTCACTCAGCTATCAGAGTATGCTCCGGCAATGGTAGCTGACTCCAGAGCACGTATGAGTAATTTTGTGCCAGGTGTCTCTGATGATGTGGTCAATGAGTGTAGGACTTCTATGCTAGTAAGGGGGATAGACATCTCTAGGTTGATGACTCATGCCCAACAAATTGAGAAGGAAAAGATCAAAGCTAAGGGAAGGGACAGCAAAAGGGCTAGAACAGGTGACTTTAGTTACTCTCAGCAGAGGTCAGATGGTGGTAACCACTCTTAATTCAGCCAAAAATCTTCAGTTCCAGCCCCCTCATCTGCTAGTGCCCCTGTGCCCAAGTTCAGACAGGATCAACGGGATAGGGAACTACGCTCTAAGTCCCAAGGCAGTGTCACTAATGGACGCACTCATCCAGTTTGTAAGAAGTGTGGTAGGAACCACCCAGGCGAGTGCATGGAAGGTAGTGGGAACTATTTTGGGTGTGGAAAATCAGGCCAGAGGATGAAGGATTGCCCAGCGGTTTCACAGAGGGGCAGAGACACTCGTTAGTAAAATCAGAAAAATTATACAGCAGCTCCAGCAGGTCATCCGACTTAGCATAGTGACTCATCTAGCGCAGGTGGCGATCAGCATCAAAATAGACTCTATGCTCTCCAGACTCATTAGGATCAGGAGGGTTCCCTTGATGTGGTCACCGATATATTACGAGTCTTTCATATTGATATGTATGCATTTTTAGATCCCAAAGCCACGCATTTCTTTGTGAATCCCTATATAGCAGTAGATTTTAGTGTCAGTCCAGAAATCCTCCCAGAACCCTTCTCAATCTCTACTCCATTTGGTGATTCAGTCATCGCCAGATGGGTATACAGGAATTGCCCAGTCATAGTTTCTCATAAAATCACCTTAGAAGATCTTGTAGATTTAGAAATGACTGAATTCAATATCATTCTAAGCATGGATTGGTTACATTCTTGTTATGCCTCAGTTGATTATAGAATCAGGATAGTTTGATTCTAGTTTCCAAATGAACTAGTCTTGGAATGGAAGGGTAATACCTCAGTGCTTGTAGGTTGGTTCATCTCTTACCTTAAGGCCAAACAAATGATTTCTAAAGGGTATATCTATCATCTTGTTTGGGTTAAGCATTCAGATTCTGAGACCCCAACTCTCAAGTCAATCCTTGTGGTCAGCGAGTTTTCAGAAGTATTTCTAGAAAATCTTCTCGGAGTTCCTCCCGAAAGGTAAATTGATTTTGAAATAGATCTCCTTCCAAATACCCAGCCTATCTAAATCCCTCCTTACAAAATTGCTCCAGCTGAGCTTAAGAAGTTAAAGGAACAGCTAAAAGACCTTCTAGATAAGGTCTTCATCAGACCTAGTATCTCTCCATGGGTTGCTCCAATCCTTTTCATGCGTAAGAAATATAGTTCTCTCAGGATGTGCATCAACTATCATCAGTCGAACAAGGTCACAATCAAGAATAAGTATCCCATTCCTAAGATTAATGACTTGTTCGACCAGCTTTAGGGTGTCAGTTGCTTTTCTAAGATAGACCTCAGATCCGTCTATCATCAGCTCAGAGTCAGAAGTTGAGACATTCCAAAGATAGCCTTTAGAACCCGTTATGGTCACTACAAATTTGTAGTTATATCTTTTGGACTAACGAATGCTCTTGCAGCTTTCATGGATTCGATGAACAGGGTGTTCAAGCAGTATTTGGATATGTTTGTCATCATCTTCATCGATGATATACTTGTACATTATCAGAGTGAAGAGGAGCATGCAAATCATTTGAGGGTTGTGATGCAGACTCTCAAGGATCGCCAGTTATTCACTAAGTTTAACAAGTGTGAATTTTGTTTAAAGTATGTTGCTTTCCTTGGTCATGTGTTGTCTAGCAAGGGCATCTGAATTGATTCGCAAAAGATAGAGGCAGTGAAGAATTGGCCTAGACCCACTTCTCTGACTGACATCAGAGCTTTTTGGGTTTGGCTGGTTACTATGGGAGATTTGTTGAAGGATTCTCATCCATAGCTTCCCCATTGAAAGATTAACCTAGAAAAAGGTTAAGTTCTAGTGGTCCGAGGAATGTGAGAAAAACTTCCTAGAGTTGAAGAACAGGTTGAATTTATCTCCAGTTTTAACTCTTCCAGAGAGTTTAGAGGGTTTTGTTGCGTATTGTGATGCATCCAGAGTTGGCTTGGGTTGTGTCTTGATACATCATGGTAATGTCATCGCTTATGCCTCCAGACAGCTAAAGATTTATGAGAAAAACTACCCGACTCATAACCTTCAGCTGGCAGCAGTCATTTTTGCCTTAAAGATTTGGAGACACTATCTGTATGGTGTTCATGTGGACGTGTTTACAGACCATAAGAGCCTCCAGTATGTGTTCACCCAGAAGGAATTAAATCTTCATTAGCGAAGATGGATTGAATTCTTCAAAGACTATGATATGAATATGCTTTACCATCAGGGTAAGGCCAATGTAGTGGTTGATGCCCTCAGCAGACTGTCTATGGGTAGCGTGTCTCATGTTAAGGAAGAAAGGAAAGAATTGGCTAAGGATGTTCATAGGCTCGCTCGCCTAGGAGTTTGCCTTATGGACACAGCAGATGGTGGTGTGATAGTTCAGAATGGGTCAGAATCTTCTCTAGTAGTCGAGGTGAAGGAGAAGCAAGGTAGTGATCCCATCTTACTTCAGTTAAAAGGTGTGGTCCTTCAGCAGAGCGTAGAGGTTTTCTCTCAAGGGGGAGATGGTGTGCTTTGCTACCAGGGTCATTTATATGTTCCTTGCATGGATGAGTTGAGACAGCAAATCCTGATAGAAGCCCATAATTCCATATATTCTATTCATCCCAGTTCCACCAAGATATACCATGACCTATGAGAGGTCTATTAGTGGAACAGCATGAAGAGGGACATCGCAGATTTCATGGCTAAGTATCCCAACTGTCAACAAGTGAAAGTAGAACATCAAAGACTGGGAGGTGTGACTCAGGATATTAGAATTCCTACCTGGAAGTGGGAAGTGATAAATATAGATTTCATTACGAGCTTACCTCATACTCGCAGACAGCATGACTCCATTTGGGTGATAGTGGACAGGGTGACTAAGTCAGCTCAGTTCTTGGCTGTCAAGACTACAGATTCAGCAGAGGATTATGCCAAACTCTACATCAGTGAGATAGTCAGGTTGCATGGGGTTCCCTTGTGTATCATCTCAGATAGAGGTACTCAGTTTACGTCTTATTTCTGGAGATCATTTCACAAAGGTCTTGGTACTAGGGTAAATCTCAGCACAGTATTTCATCAGCAGTCGGATGGTCAAGAAGAGCATACCATTCAGACCTTAGAGGATATGTTGAGGTCTTGTGTGATTGACTTCAAAGGTAATTGGGATGTGCACTTTCCCCTCATAGAGTTTGCCTACAATAACAGTTTCCATTCTAGCATTCATATGGCCCCGTATGAGGCACTTTACATTTGATACCTTCGTATTCGAGAATCAACAAATTCGGGCTCGCGAGGCGTCCCTCTCGCAGTAGGGTTCCAACCCTCTGATTTTTATCTTATTCTTTGGTCAGGCTGGTAATCCCAACCAAATAAGGCTTTATTCGCTCCTTACTTAGCTTAGGAGTGGGGGAAACTGAACATCAATCAAATAAGTAGGTTTATTTCAGAGGAAGCTCTGTCTTATTGAATTTATCCTTGAATTCCATCTTCAGCCTGAACTGGACGTAGGTATAGATCACCCATTGGCTGGTTTGAAGTAGGTGAAGCATCTTTGATTGGGCCAGATTCAGTTCATGAGGCTATAGAGAAGGTTCATCTTATTAGGAAAAGGTTGAAGACAGCTCAGAGTCATCAGAAGTCTTATACAAATGTGAGGAAAAGGGACTTGGAGTTTGATATTGATGATTGGATTTTCTTGAAAGTATCACCCATGAATAATGTGATGAGATTTGGCAGGAAAGGGAAGCTCAGTCCCTGATATGTAAGTCCTTACAGAATCCTAAAGAGGGTTGGTAACGTGGCTATGAGTTAGAATTGTCAGCCAAACTAGCAATGGTTCATCCAGTCTTCTATGTTTCCCTTTTGAAGAAGTGTGTTGGTGATCCGGAATCAATTATGCCATTAGAGAATGTGGGTGTGAAGGATAGTCTCACCTATGAAGAGGTTCCAGTTGAGATTCTTGACCGTCAGGTTTGCAGGTTGAGAAATAAGGAAGTCGCATCGATAAAGGTTTTATGGAGAAATCAGTCAGTTGAGGGAGCTACTTTGGAAGTAGAAGCATCTATGATGGCCAAGTACCCTCACCTCTTTCCTTCCGATTCAGTTTAAGCTTGAGGTAATAGTTCCTCTCTAATTTCTCAGCTTACTCATGTTTATTTTAGTCTCAGTATCATGTTTTCTCATCTATTTCTGTATTTCCTGAATGCTTCCACATATTTAGAACTCAATTCAGTAGAATAAAGCTTCTTAGAACTCAATTGGTAGGGATTGCATCTCTTTCCCTCCAAACTCAGCTTGTTTAGTCTTTATTCGAGGACGAATGATCCCAAGGGGAAGATATTGTAACACCCTAGAAATTGTAAGCCTAGAACACGTCCAGAATTTCTAAGTGTAAAATTGTTCAAGTGCCAGCCAGATCCACGAGCCAGATCTATGAGCTGTGGACTGGGCTCATGAAAATCAAATTATAGGCCAAGCCCTTGGTCTGAGAACCACAACCAGGATCCACGAATCATGAAACATTCCACGAGTCATGGACTGGGGTCATAGAAATCATACCTGAGGGTCATCAATCCCTCAGAAACCATGGGGAGGTTCCATGAGCCATTGATGGGTCCACAAGCCATGAACCTCGTTTGTGGTTATCAGACCGCAGCATGACAAAATAGCCCCGAAACCATGATAGGATTCCACGGGCCGTGGAAGCATCCACAGACCGTGGTTCCCACTCGTTGAACTCAATTCGCAAAATTATCCTGTTGTTTTCTAATTTAATTCTAGGGTTATTCTAGACTTTTCCTATCCCTTTTAAAGGCTAAGATACAACATTTTGACTAGCCTAATTTGGATTATTAGCATAAAACCACCCAAACCCCCTCATTCCCTCAGATTAAGTCGACACTTAGGAGATAAAAGAGAAAAAGAGTGTTCCTCTTTCTCAAGAACAAGCAGAAGGTTCTCCCAAGTTGAGGCCCCAAATCCAAGGATTCTTTCATGAAATTTACCTCCAGGTATGTGGGATTTCATCAATGGGTATCCTTTCACCCATTGAGTTCCTAAGAAATTCAGTATCTTCAGTTTCCAGTTAATTCTTCAGATCTAGGGTTCCTGAATTCTATGAACTTGTTGTATCCAAGTTTCCATTGTTGTGTATGGAATCCATTACATATTTTCTTGAGAATCTAGGATAGTTATATACTCAGAATTCTACAACCCTAGCATGTTGTTAATTTCAGTACTTTAAATTCATACATGCTAGTCAGATGTTACAGCCAGTCATACTTCATGATTACGATGTTATTAGTTTTCAGTATTATTATGCATTCTCAGAATAACCAGTATTTGAGCTATTCAGCATACCAGCTTGTATTTAATTGTATGTTCATTTTAGAGTAGACTTAGCACCGAGTGAACGAAGGAATGAAGGCTCACCCATCAGTTTAGGCTGAGACCTTTAGTAGAAGTCCCTAAGTCTCAGAACTACAGCGCCACCGTAGATTCTAAAAGGGTCACCCATCATATCAGACTTGACACCCTAGTCCCTTGTTGGACATCAGATTAGTGGATCCACGCCAATTTATGTGTGTACCCTTGTCAAGGTATGAACACCCTCTCATCCAGGGTTACAAGTTGGACTCATAGTTAGCTCAGCTTGGGGTATGTCGGTTAACAATAGCTCCCAAAGTTCAGATTTAGTACTTACATTGACCTTGTATTCAGTATTCAGTTATTCAGTTCAGTTCAGTATTTTTCTGTACATGTTAAATACTTGGTCATTGCATCAGTTACCTTTCAGTTTCATGTCTCAACTTACTCCTCGTGTTTGGATTATTGTATCATAATTCAGTATATATATGTACATATATATATAAATATATATATATATATATATATATATATATATCAATGCATATTCCGTATGCTCAGTACATTCAAAGTACTAACGCATACTTTTGTGCTACATCTGATTATGATGTAAGTTCAGGCGCTCAGCATTCAAACCGCGTTTAATGCGATTCTCCAGTCCCTATTCAGCAGCTCAGTGGGGAGTCATCATAGTTCAAGGACGATACTTATGTTTATTTATTCTGTATTCATTTATAGTTTCCAAACTTTTAGATTTAGCTGGGGGCTTCTCCCAGCAACTCACTTCAGATAGAGGCTTTCACACATAGTATTAGTTTCAGCTTTTGCAGTCAGTAGCTATCTCAGACTTTTATGTATATTTATACTTTAGAGATTAATGGATTAGTTTTCTAAGATTATTTCATCTAAACCAATTTTATTTTGGCATAGTTAGTGTGTTATTCGGAAATGCTTAGTTCCTGTCAGACCATGGATTAGCTTGAGGTCACTTGTGACACTAAGCACCATGTTGCGTCTAGGAGGTAATCTTAGAGGGTGGCATCTGATTACCTATGGCTTGAGGGAGTCTCACTCTCATCCATGGCATATGAGCAAGATCTGTCAATTATCTTACATTCATGTCCATATCTTATTCTTTATCTCTTTGCCTTTCTGTACTGACTCGACTTTTCTTTGAACTTCTACAAGGAGCATCACTTCTAGTATTTTTTATTTACTTTGAGTTATTTAATCTACACGCTTAAAATAAAATAGAAATAATCTATTAATTTTACCAATCAAAATAAATAAGGAAAACAAACTACTACAGTCGAGTGAAGCAACTGCTGCAGCAAATGCTGAAGTTATTGTAGAAACTTCAGCAATTGCATCAGAAATTTTAGCAATTGCGGTAAATACTTTAGTAGTTGTTGTAAAAAAAATTAATAATTTAATAAACTTGTTATAGCAACCTCAGCAACTGCTTTATTTATTCACAACAAGTTCTGAGATTGATGCAGTAGATGCACATTTTTCAAGCTCACCACCAGTACAACAATCAACCACTAACACCAATCACAAGAATTTTTTTTTTTACAAAGTGTACAACAAGCACCAAGAATAACATATTTAAGAACACACCACAACAATAACAACCCAAGAACATATTTATTAGAGCATGCAACAATAAAATATGTGAAAGCCATGTTCTTCTTCTTCTTTAATCTACTACAATTGAATGAAGCAATTGTTAAAGTTTATGAATGGTTGTTGTTCTATAAATTTAATCAATCATTCTAAATAAATAGAAAAAACAAACTACTATTGTTGAGTGAAGCAACTGCTGAAGTTTCTATAGAGCTGTTGCTATACAAATTTCAGCAGTTGTTATAGAAATGTCAACAACTGCTATAGAAACTTCAGTAGTTGTTGTAAGTACTTTAACAGTTGCTTCAGAAACTTTAGTAGCTATTGTAAGTAGCTCAACAATTATTTCATTTATTCACAGCAAGTTCTGAGGAATCAACCACCAACACCAACCACAAGAACATATTTTTTTCTCACAAAGAGTACACAACTTCAAGAACAATATACTCTTCTCAACACACCATAACAAGAACAACCCAAGAACATATTTATTAGGACATGCAATAATAAAATATGTGAAATTTATGTACCTCCTCATCTTCTTTAACCTGAATCACCATTTTCATAAGAAAAATTGAAACTCAAACTATGAGGAAAAAAAATAGCTTTACCTTTAAAAAGTGTCAAAACTCTAACTGGGAGAGATAACAAGAGAGGTGAAGTGACAACAACTACAGCGACAATGATGGTGTCGGCAATGATGAAAATTGAGAGGAGGAGGAGGAGGAGGAGGAGGGGGAGGGGGAGGGGGAGGAGGAGGGGGAGGGGGAGGAGGAGGAGATATTATTTAAAATAAAATGGTTTGAGGAGTTAAAAGAGGGTGAGTTATTTTTTTATTTTATTAAAGCTTAAGAAGTTTAAAAAAATATATTTTACGCCGCATTTAACTTAATCACTAATTAGTAGGAGCTTTGACCTTGGTTTGTCAAAGTTGTCACCTTTTTTAATTTCAACATTTAATTGACACTCTCAACTCAATTTTTTCACGTAAGTCTCACCTTAAATAGAAACAAACTACAAGTTACTTTAACTCATGGAATTTCAATTTATAAACACTTTTTATTTGAACACATTTTTTTCTTAATATATTTTGTAACTCTTTGAAATACCCTTTCGAAGCTAAACCTCGCCCTTCATCTCTATCCTAATATCAACGTGTCATCCTTCTAGTAAAAGTACTTTTTATTTTTTTAAAAGAATTATTTAACACAAAAAGGATTTGTTAGTATTTTATATCTAACACTCCACCACTTATTATTAATTTTTACTCCCTCCGTTTCAAATTGATGACCTATTTTGACTTGGCATAAGTTTTAAGAAAAAAAAAATTGAATCTTGTGGTCTTAAACTAAAGATATATTAAATGTACTAAAATACCCTTTAATCTTGTGGTCATAAATATGTCATATGAAAAGTTAAAATTAAAGAGTTGCTAAAAAGGAAAATGGTCATTCTTTTTTAAACGGATTAAAAAGGAAGATAGGTCAAACAAATTGAAACAGAGGGAGTTATTTTTATCCAAATAGAAAAAAAATTATAAAATTAAATTTACTATTTAAAAATATTTTTCATCATTTGATACTTTATCAATTATTTTTAATGAGTTAACTCAAATGGTCTCATTGTTGCAATATTAAAGGAAAGAGATCTCATGTCTTCTTTTGGTCCTTTAGATTTAAAAGAGACTTATTATTTTCTCTTTTATGCTTTTTAGAACATTTCTTCTTCTTTTTTTGCATAATTTAAGAGAAAATTATTATATATTTGGTGTAATCTCACAAGTAAGGTCTGAAAAAAGTGGTATATATGTAGCCTTATTTCTACCTTATACAGGGAGAAAGGTTATTTCTGATAGACCCTCGACTCAAGTAAAGCATATCAAAATTAAATATGAAAAATAAATACAGTAGTGAAAAATATGGGCTCGTGGCCCTTGTTCTAGAAAAAGACTCATGACTTAATCCTATTCTCTTTTAGTTTTCAATCCTATTTGGAATAGGATTCAGATTTTTATTCCTATTTGGAGTTAATTTTGGCTTTAGGAGAAAGCACCAATCACTATCTTTAAATAAGAAAACTTGAGAGAATTATTCAATGCTTATTGGTATTTGTCTTTGAAAGACATTAGCACATAAGAGAGATTTTTGAGAGAGCTTTCACCAAGAGAAGAGAGAAGAAAATAATTCTTTTTGCTACAGTTTTACTCTCTGATCAGTCACCTTCAAATCACATTTGTCGGTTCATTTACCATTGAATCGGGCTGAAGTTTTAACTAGGTTTTTCTAAGATCTTGATATTTGATTTGAACGGTGAAGATTGAATTTAAAAGTCAGCATCATTCAGTTTTGAATTCCAAACAGAAGCTTTATTTTGAATCATTTCTCTTTATTTATTTTGTTGGTGTTGCTATTACTTCTTCGTGTTTGATGTAGTCATTCTTGAGAGTATTAATACTCTCTTATTGTTATAGTAGATTTATTTAGATCTCTGTAATTCTGTGATTATTATCTTTGATTTGAAAAGTTTTTTCACGTTAAATTTGGTGTTCTCTACTGTTTTCTATTTTTGAATTTGTCACTTTTTGTCATAATAAGTAGTATCAGAGCCTTGATTATCTATCAAGAATTTTCTGATGGAGGTGAATATGAGAGAGATGGTATGTTTAAACAGAACTAATTACAACATATGAAAAAGCAAGAAGAAAGATTTATTGTTTGTGAAGAAGATACATCTTTCCATTTTCACTACTTATAAACTCGAATCTATGACTTATGAAAATTGAGATTTTGAGCACCAACAAGTATATAGATATATAAGACAATAAGTTAAAGATAATGTTTGCAATCATATTTTAAATGAGACACATGCTAGAACATTGTAGAAAAAGTTGGAGATACTTTACCCTTCAAAAAATAACAATAATAAGTTGTTCCTGCAAAAGTAATTGATGACTTTTAAATACAAAGAGGGTAGTCCTATTTTTATCATATCAAATTTTTAAGGTGTCGTTGATTAACTGCCTAGAATGAGTGTCAATTTTGATGATGAGTACAAGGACTTTGACTTCTTAATACTCTACCATATTCTTGAAAAACTCTTCATATTTAACAAATTCAACTCTCGATGGTAAGGTGACTATAGAATATGTTAAAAGTGATGTATTGAATGAAGAAGGAGAAAATCTCAAGGATCATCTTCACATTCAGATGTTCTGTTTATAGAAGATCGAGGGAGAGATAAAATAAGAAATCCATGGAATAAAGGTAAAAGCAAGTCAAAGTTTGGGTATTAAAATTATTTATTCTATTGTTGTGGTAAGAAAGGACATATTGAAAGGTTCTATAATAAGCTAAAGCAAAAAACTAGAGAAGGAAAGAAAAAAGAAAATAACGAAAATAATATTATAGTTGTTGTCCGAGATGACCTTTTCTTGGCTTCTGATAACAACATTATTAATTTTGTATCTCAAGATACAACTTGGATAGTAGATTTTAGAGCTACATCTCATGTTATGCCGAAGAAGATTTCTTTTCATCTTATACTTTTGTTAATTCTGGAGTGTTAAAGATGGACAATGCAGGTGAAGTTAAGGTGTTTGGTGTTAACACAATTTTTTGAAGACTAATATTGGTACGATGTTAGTCCTTCAAAATGATAAGCATGATCCATATATTTCTTTAACTTTTGATCTCTGTAGAACAACTAGATGATAATGGCTACCATAATAACTTATTTAATGGCCAATGAAAGCTAACCAAAGGCTCATTAATTGTAGTTTGAAGAAGAAAGTATTCTAATTTATACGTGAAACAAAGATCTATCCTTAGTGACTCACTAAATCTAGTGAAAAGTGATACCTTATCATAATTATGGCACAAGAGGTTCTGTCATATGAGCGTGCTAAGAAAAAATTATTTGCTAATGTGAAACAAGCAAAAGTGAAAAGATGTGTCCATTGCTTAGCCAAAAAGCATAAAAGAGTTTCTTTTCACTACTATCCCCCTTCAAGAAAGTCTGAATTATTAGAGCTAGTATATTTTGACATGTGTGGTCCTTTTAAAGTGAAGTCAAAAGGTGATACACTTTACTTTGTGATTTTTATTGATGATCATTCTCTCAAACTTTGGGTATATCCTTTAAATGTAAAGATCAAGTACTTGATATTTTTAACAAATTTCAAGCCTTATCTGAAAGACAAATTAAAAAGACACTAAAATATATTCGTACTAATAATAATGGTAAATATATTGATCTCTTTGATAACTATTGCAAATCACAAAAAATTTATCATCAACAAACTCCGCCCAATATGCCTCAATTGAATGACTTGGCAGAGAGGATAAACAGAACTCTAGTTGAGAGAGTTAGATGCGTTCTTTTAGAGGCTAAACTTTCAAATTTCTTTTGGGCAGAAGCACTTAACACTGTTTCTTATGCTATCAATTTGTCTCCTGCAATTGCTTTAAATAGTGATGTTCCAAATGGAGTTTGGTTTACTAAGGATTAATATGATCACTTGAAAATCTTTAGGTGTAAAGCTTGTATACATGTTTCAAAAGATGATAGATCAAAGTATTAAAACTAAGCAGTGCATTTTCATTAATTATAGTCAAGATGAACTTGGGTATCATTTTTATGATCCAGTTGATGCTAAGCTTATTAGAAGTTGTGAGGCAATATTTTTTGAAGACCAAACTATTGAACATATTTACAAGACCGAAAAATAGATTATCAAAATAATGAGAGCTCAGTCGATGTTGATCCTATTACAAATATATCTATTGCACATGAAGGAACCAAAGATAATAATGCAGATGGTGATCAGGATCAAAATGATCATCAGGGTGTAGAACCTATAGATTCTCCTATTAATAATATTGTGGTTGATCAATAACCAACTCCTGCTCAGGTTACTACTTTGGATGCTCCTGAAATCTCTCACAGAAGATCTACTAGGAAGAAGCAAAACTCAACACGTTATTCTCATAATGATTATATACTTTTGACTGATATGGAAGAATCTGAAGATTATGATGAAGCCATGCAAGATACTCACAAAGATCAGTGGTAGAAGCCATGGAAGATGAGATAAAGTTACTTCATGAGAATGACAAATATGAGTTAGTGCAATTGTTGAAAGATAAGAGAGCTTTATCGAACAAATAAATTTTTTGAGTAAAGTAAGAGAAACATACCTCTGCGCCTAGGTATAACGCGAGGTAAGTTGTTAAAGGTTTTGGCTAAAGGAAAGGAGTTTATTTTGATGAAATTTTCTCTTTTGTTGTGAAAATGTCTTCTATTAGTATGGCTCTAGGCTTAGCCGCAAGTCTAGATTTAGATGTTTAAAAGATATACATTAATGACAATCACGACAGTGGTGATTGTAGATAACCATGAGTATTGTTGAACTTCGGCAAGTATGAAGCCTGTCAAGAGTTCCTCCACTTGAAAATCCATTTGGTCACTTGGCTGGAGGGGGGTTTGTTAGGTCATGACCTTTGTTCCATCCAAAGGCCCATGACATAGTCCTATTCTCTTTTAGTTTCCAATCCTATTTGAAATATGATTCAAATTTTTGTTCCTATTTAGAGTTGGTTTCGACTTTAGGAGGAAGCACCACTCATGACCAGTTGGTTGTGCCTATGTACACAGGGTCGATAAGCCAAAGTCACCCGGAAAAGAAATATGGACTTCGACCATAAGTCATTGAAAGAGAGGTATTGGCCCCACTCTCCCTCAAAAAAACCTCGAGAGTGGTCTTACCACGGACACTACTCCTAGACATGGTAAAAACACAGGAGCGAAAGGAGGAATGAAAAAATCATAGGCGAATCACTGTGAGCAAAAATGATGCAGTCCCATCAACTACAAGGATCAACAACATAGAAGCACCACACTTGTCTGAATACTGTTTCAATGTAGACATTGTCAGTCTGATAGCAGCTATCCAACAAATCAAGAACGTGAGGTGGCCAAAACCTACCAGGAAAGATCCCATCACACAAAAATCTAGGCTAATGTGTGAATTCCATGGTCCCATGAACATCGCACTGAAGACTGCCACCACTTGCGAGAAGAGATGGCACGATTGCTCAAATAGTAATCACAGTAGCCAAATTCATCCCCTGAGAATGAAGAAAAAATGAAAGATTCATCAAAATATTAGGTACTCGAAAGAAATGGAAGCAGAAGACAAAATATATTGGGTGCCGAGATACTTCATGGTACCCGAAGAATCAGATGCCACCCAATCTTCGGTGAAGGAGCTCGAGCAAGTACCCCTGCTCACCCATCACCCAGAAAAGAAGGTAAACCTGGGGACTATAAGTCAAGATTAAGTTGATCTCCTTTTTTTAAGAATAACTCCGACTATTTTGCATGATCGCATTTAGATATGACAAGTATTTCGCTGGAGGTCGCCATTAAAAAGCTGAACATAAACCCTGAGTTCACACTGGTAAGTCAGAAAGTGTCCAATATCAGAACTCATAAATAAATTCATAAAGGAGAAAGTGGGCAAATTGCTTAAGAACGGCTCCAATCGAGAAGTTAACTACCCCAAATAGCTGGTCAGCATACTGGTTGTACCTAAAAAGGTAACAAATTAAGAATGTGTGTTGATTTTAAAGATATAAATAAAGAATATCCCAAAGATTCCTTTTCTTTGTAGCATATCGATCAAATATTGATACAATAATCGGGCACGACATGCTAAATTGTTTTGATGCGTATTTCAATTACAATCAAATAAAGATAAATCTAAAGACCAAGAGAAAACTTTTTTATCACCAAATATGATACTTACTTCTATAAGATAATGTCTTTTGGAGTTTAGTAACTAGTCATTGAAAATGTGCGTTGTACGTTATATCCTTATTAATTATCAAAATATGTGCATAAAATTCATGAAATAATTTAGTGTTTTAAATTTTCTTCTTGGTCTTATTTTTCATTTAGTGTTTTAAATTTATTAGTTGATCTTTTTTCTTGATCTCTAGACGAAGGCATTACATATGCATAAACATGCCAAACTTTGAGAAAAAAGCTGAGAGAAAAAAATAAAAGAGTGTTACAAATTAAATGGAAGAGCCCAATCCAAATGACTAGTCTGATAGGTGGGAGAATCCATTTAGCCTATAAACCTATTGGCATTTCTCTATTTTTTTTATGAGGGACAATTGGTTCACAACAATCGCCCCCGCTTGAGAACCAACGACCTCGTTGGTCACGACTAGCCCAGTTGGTCACGGCTAGCACCCTTTTTTGGGTCCAGGCCACCACTCCGAGTTCTCGTTGGTCACGGCTGGGCTCAGTTGGTCACAGCTGGCACCCTTCTTGGGTCTAGGCCACCACTCCTGGCGCCCAGGCCACCACTCCGAGTCGTGGTCTCCACTCTCAATGAAAGCACCAATGTTACAAACCAAATGGAAGAGCCCAACCCAAAAGACTAGTCTGATGGGAGAACCCGTTTAGCCTATAAACCCATTGGCATTTCTCTATTTTTCCGATGAGGGACAATTGATTCACAACAAAGAGGTTTAGATATGGTTTATAATTCTTTATTTTTATATCTTAGAGATCTTCATTTTTACAAATAAGAGATTTGAAAAAATTATTTTCTTCTATTCAAATCGTAAAAAGACAAGAGATCTCATTTGTCAGTTGGGAGAAATGGTTTTCTAGTCTTTCTTTGCGATTTTTTTTAATTTTATGTTATTTTTACCAGAGACTTTTATTTTTATATTTAATAAATCTTCATTTTTGCAAATAAGATATTCGAAAAAGTAATATTCTTTTATTCAAATTGTAAAAGGACAAGAGATCTCATTTTCCGTTAAAATATATGTTTTTAAAATTAATACTTCAAAGTAAAATATACTTACTAAATTAATTAAGGTATTTCTGTTCTTTGTTGCTTGTTTTCACCATTATTGAAGATTATTTTGAAGTGCTAAAATTACTTTCTATTCACGATATCTGTAGATTTCAAACTATTATCTTTATAAGTAGACTCTGCATGAAAGGAATAAAGGAAAAACATACTTTTCTCAATGGTTAACTCTATGTAGTAGATGCTAAACTTATCATTTGTTAAAGAAAATATTGAAATAATGTGGAGAAAATACTAAATATATAAGTGCACTATAAGAAAATTTAATTTGATGAATAAATGGCCAGGTTATTAAAGACCAATTAATGTGTAACTAATCAATCTTGAATTTAATTAAGATACATTGGTGTTTGGGTGACTCATGTTCATATTTTGTGAATATGGATATATTAATTGTAAATTTTTTATCTTTAAAAATTGTGCAGCAAAATAGTTGCTAGAAATCTATCTTTACTGTAGCTTAAAAAAATTAATGATAAACTCGATCTCTTAGAAGATATTCTTTAGGATAGTTCTTTAACATAATTATTGTATATTATATCTTTTATTGATCCGAATTAAATATTAAATTTCAAATGTGACTATTTTATTTCTTACGTATACTTTTTATATATGCACGATCTTTGCTAACCAAAAGATAAGAAAAAACGAATAAATATTTTGTCCAAATTCAAAAAGATGTCGAAAGGCTGGAACAACTTCATTTTCACCATAGCTAAAAACAAAAAAAATGACATTAGCATCTAAGATGGTGGGTTAAGTAAACTAAGATGAGAAATCAAACATAAATATTTTTTAGTTAAGACTATAGAGTATAATATTGTTTCATTCTTATGAAGAATCCTCTGGAAATTGATACAACAAAGGGGAAAATGTATGTTAGTGAGAATGTGAGATATTATTCTCATTAGCGATTTTCTTGTATTACTGGCTTTTTCCTCTTTATATGTATATTCTTAGAGCAATTTCATAATTTGTAAGAAGAAATATCCTTGAAGGTGATTTTAAGAAGGAAGAAAAAGAGAGCTTAAGTAATTGCCAATCATATATTTTCTCAGTTTAAAATGACTTTTCATATGACTTACTATCAATGACTATATAAATAAGTGATTACAATCCTTCAATTACAAGAATTAAGGTTTACCCACTTAATGCAAATAATCAATAAGTATATGATTTTTTTTATACATTGTATATGAGAAGATTTTTTCATGTACGTTCATATATATTGTATATACTAATATATAGAAGAGGCTTGGAAAGTTGCTGGCCGTTGTCCTGCCAGCTTGCCACCAAGCCTCTTCTTGGTGATTTACTTTCTCTGTTTTAATTTATTTGTCCTATTTTTTTAATTTATTATATATTTAAAAATTATATAAAAATTACTATAAATTATAATAATTAGAAATATATAAAAAATTTAGTTGACTCTCGAAATTTATCTGTGCTACATAAATTGAGACAGAGAAAGTAACATATATTATTTGAAAATAACGTAAAGATTATTATAAATCACAATAATTAACAACTTAAAATATTTAACGACATATAAAAAATTTGATTGATTCTCCAAATTCTATCGACATCACATAAATTGGATAAAAAAGTAACATATATTATTCAAAAATTAAATAGAAAGTACTATAAATCACAATAATTAACAACTTAAAATATGTAAAACCTATATAAAAAATTTGATTGACTCTCCAAATTTTATCAATGTCATATAAATTGGAACAAAGAGAGTGGCATATACTATCTGAAGATTATGTGAAAGTATTATAAATCACAATAATTAACAACTTAAAATATTTAAAAACCATATAAAAATCTAAAAACAATATAAAATAGGTTAACTCTCCAAATTTCAATAGTGTCACATAAATTGAGACAGAGAGAGTAGCATATATTACCTGAAAATTATGTGAAAGTATTATAAATCACAATAATTAACAACTTAAAATATTTAAAAACCATACAAAAATCTAAAAACGATATAAAAATTAGGTTGACTCTCCAAATTCCAACAGTGTCACATAAATTGGGACGGCGAGAGTATCATATATTATCTAAAAATTATATAACAAGTATTATAAATCACAATAATTAACAACTTAAAATATTTAAAAATCATACAAAAGATTTGATTGGCTCTCCAAATTTCATCTGTGTCACATAAATTGAGACAAAAAAAGTAGCATCAAGCACGGGCTCTTGCATCTAGTATATTGTATATGAGAAGAACTTTAGCATCTCCATAAATAGATTAAAACGTAAATTTAATTTTTCACAAAAATATTTCAATGGTAAACGTTTTGGAATTCAGAAATTTCTTTCTTAATGCATATAAATGAAAAATGATGTTTCAATTAATTGGGTATTACTCTCTCCGTTTCTAAATAAGTGATCATTTTAAATTGAGTACACTATTTAAGAAATTGCTTACTCCTAAAAAATAAAAGGTATTTTTACTACCTTACCCCAAATTAAATTTTACTGTACATTTAATGTGATCTTTTCTAATTAATGATTTTTTTTATTATGTAAATAAGAGCAAATTTGAAAGAATATAATCGATTTATTTTTGAAAGCCTAAATAATCACTTATTTAGGAATAAAATAAAAGGACAAAATAATCACTTATTTAAAAATGGGGAAGTAATTGAACTTATTTTTGCAACTGTTAAATTATCCGTAAAGCACAATAAATCGGTTAATAGTAAGTGATTGATTTTCTATTAATTATTTTATTTATCATTTATTGAAAGATAAATTTACTATTTGATATAAAAAATATTAAGTATACAAGTAGTGTTAACTTAAGACGAGGGATGATAATGTCGTTCAATATTTGATTAATATTTTAATAATTTAATTTTTTAACCTTTTTTGTTCCTACATTTAGAATCGTATAGATGGATAGATAGATACTTGGATAAGAAGTCATGACATCTATTTTTAGGGTTGGGCATATTTTGGCTCAAACCGAAAAAACTAATCGAACCAAATTTTTTGAAATTTTGATTTCGATTTTTTGGTTAATTCGGTCGGTTTCGATTAAAAAATTTAAAATTTTGAAAATTCGGTTCGATTTTCGATTTTCGATTTTTTTTAAAAAGAATTCGATTAATCGAAAAAAAAATGAATTTATCCATATTATGGATTGGCCTGTGGGTAATATTTATATAGGGAAAAGGACACCAGGTGGCCACTCAGCCAAATAAATTTCACAAAAAGTAGCCATTTCAAACTTAGCCACTAAATAGCCAGTCGGTCATCTTAATTCCACTAAGTGGTCATTTTTACTTTTTTGGGCCAATTCAGCCCCTTTCTATTGTTTTTTTTAAAAAAAATCGCTACAATTTTTTGGGCTAAAAAATCAGTTATTGTTTAAAAATTAAATGTAATCGTATAGAAATTATATAATTATTATATAGAATATGTATATTTTATAGGATGTGTATAAAAACTGTATAGGATGTGTATCAAAATTGTATAATTGTTGTATAGAATATGTATATGTATAAGATTTTAATAGAAACTGTATAGAATGTGTATGAAAACTGTATAATTATTGTATATAGTATGTATCTGTGTAGGATGTGTATAGAAGTTATATCATTGTTGTATAGAATATGTATAGGTATAGAAATTGTATCATTGTTGTATAGAATATGAATATGTATTGTATCAATATGTATTATATATGTTTGTGTTGTATATGTATCAATACTTTAGAATAAAAATATTTTCTTAAAAAAAGCAACAAAAAAGAGCAGAAAAAAAGCAGTGAAGATTTCTCAAAAAAAAAATTTCAATAAAAAAAGTTTCTATTTTTAAACAAAGCAGCACAAAAAAAGAAACAATAGCTGCCAAAAAATGTAACAAAATTAAAAAAAATTAAAAATAAATAAGCACCCGCCGTATAACCAAATATACTTAAATAGAGCAACATAAAAAGAAAAGGATCAAGCGAAAAAAAAATAACAAAGAAAAACGAACAAATCAGCGAAAAGAAAAGGAAAATGAAAAGCAAGGAAAAGACAAAAAAAGCGGCTACAATTTGGAAATAAAATTCTTGGGCCACTCGGTGAGATTTGTTTCAGCCGAATGATCATTTATGTCTTTCTCCCATTTATAAAGTAATAGCTAACAACTTTTAGATTTCATTCATGCTTCAAAATTATTATTCTATCCTCAATCACTATATACTCCCTATTACTCAGCCCACACCATCACTGGTCCATGAGTGACCCAGCCCAACCTAAATCCCTAAACCTAATACAATATACATTATACGAGTTCGGAGCCTAAAGGATAATTTTTTTTATCAAAAATTTCAACGGGGTAACTAAAAAAGAGATATAGACCACATGGGCAAAAGTGTGGGCACCTCCACGCCTTGTAAGAAAAATTAATGTACCGTTACTAACGAGGGGATGGCGTGAGTGGCAGAACGCTTTACAAGGCGTGGCCATCCTCACGCCTTCTCTCCTCTATTTATCTCCCCTGACATGTCAGCTCACTTATAAGGCGTAGAGAATTGTACGCTTACTTGCCACATGGTTTCATATGTCAATCATATATTTGTACATCATCAAATAGTTTAACTACGAAGATTCTTTCTTCCATCTTGAAACGATTCATACATGGAATAAGACTGTGAAACCATGTCTGATGGCATTTCTCAGATTAAGCAAAGTTGAGAGTGCATATCTTGTTTCAGGATGCAATGTTCCACTATGAGCTTGTACCATATTTGTGAATTCATTTTGTTCAAAAAGAGCAACTCATTGAACTTAGAGCTTGCTTGTCTTTCAATAATTGTAGGTAGGGGTGTTCACGGTTTGGAGCAAAATCGATCTAAACCGAAAAATCGAACCTAACCGATTAAATAAATTAATTTTTATTTGATTTGGTTTGGTTTGATTTTACATTTTTAAAAATCGATAATATTTGATTTGGTTTTGATTTTGTGTAAAAAATTGAAGAAATAACCGAACCGAACTGACAAATTTACATACTCCCTCCGTCCCTTTTATGTGGCACACTTTCCTTTTTAGTTTGTCCCAAAAAGAATGTCACCTTTCTATAATTAGAAAAAAAATTAACTTTGAAATTCCCCCTTTACCCTTAATGAAATGATTTACAACCACACAAATATTCAAGGATTATTTTGGACCACAAGTTTCAAAAGTCCTCTTTTTCTTCTTAAACACCGTGCCAAGTCAAAGATTGCCACATAAAACGGGTCGGAGGGAGTATATTTTTTATAATTATATATACATAATATATTATTTTTTATGAATATTTTTAAATATCTTATATATGTTTTTATCAAAATTTATTTATAATTTAAATATCTTGTATTAGATGTACGTCATGTTAATGTTTTATATGGTAATCTCATGATTTATTTTTTCTTTTTAAATGAATTGTTGTCTTTTTTCCCTTTTGAATGAGCCTTTTCTTTTATTTTTGTGTATGATTAATAACTAAACCAAATCAAACCCAAATCGATAACAACCAAACCGATAAATATATATTATATTTGGTTTGGTTTGATTTTACTAATTTAAAAAATCAATTATATTGATTTGATTTTGATCTTGATCAATATCCGACCCAAATCGACTCGTGAACACCCCTAGTTATAGGTGAATTTACTTGTACTTTAAAGCTTCAGCAGGCTATACCTTATTTAAAGAAGGCATATGGTGACATCATGCACAAAGTTTTGCCCGTGGGACCTGATACTTGTTCTGTGGTGTCCAAACTATTAAAAGAAGAAAAAACTGAAGCTAACATGGCAGGGAGAGTAAATAGAGGAGAGAAAGCGTGAGAACGGCCACGCCTTGTAAGGCGTTTTGCCACTCACGCCCTTTAAACGTCAGTAACGGCACGTTAACTTTTTTTGCAAGGCATGGAGGTGTTCACGCTTTTGCCCATTTGGTCTATATCTCTTTTTTAGTTATCCCTTAGGAATTTTTGATAAAAATAGTTGTCCTTAAACCAAAAAGGACATTGTATGTTATCCCCTAAGAACTCCTATTGAAGATTGCAAATATTTATCAAAAGCTATCAAGACTACAATTAACCGAACTCTACATTATACACTCACAACTTCACATCAGCCTCCCTCTCTCACAATCCCAGCCCTAATAGCCACACCCTCTCTCTCTCTCTCTCTCAGACAAATTTTACACTCCCTCTCTCACAAATCGGCAATCGCCGATTAGAACCATAAGTCCACCTCCATCGTCGACGGCCGACCACCTTCGTCGACCACCTCTAATGTTACAAAAGTGATTTGTTATAATCCCTCCGTCCCAATTTATGTGGCATATTTCGGATTTCGAGATTCAAACAAGTCTATCTTTGACCGTAATTTTTTTATATATCTTTTAAATATTTTGAATTATCTATTATTGAGACTTGTAGTACTTTTTAAGTAGTTTTCAAATATATAAATTTTATTGCAAAAACTTACAGATTGCATGTCCAAATTCACGGTCAAACTTAAACTGTTTGACTTTCGAAAAGCGAAAACTGCCACATAAAATGGGACGAAAGTAATTTTTATCTAGTTTTTTGAAGTTTAGACTGAAATTTAAGTCATCTTTTTGTTTGTGTTTGTTTATGTTATTGTGTGGATTGCTGCTATGCTACTGCCTACTGATGCCTTATCTTAATTAATATTAATGTGTTAGTGTTAATTTTTGTTTAAGCCATGTGAATTTTTTATTTCAGTTTTATAGGCCTAATACAAATGATACCTAAATCGAAAAATCAAATCAAAATAAATCGAATTTATTTTGGTTCGATTTCAATTTATATTTTTATCAAATCGAAAAATCGAACCAAAATTTCATAAACCGAACCGAACCGATCAAATGGCCAGCCCTATCTATTCTCTACACAGTCGCTCGCCATGATTATCATTAGACTAAGATTTCATTAGCTTCGTATGAAGACTGTTGCCTCGTTCCTCCTCCTATTCGGGCTGGCGCAAGTAATGGTCAACCCCATTGACAGTGTCACCGGCCCTTTTCCAGTCCGCCGAGAAGTCTACGGAAACGGACGGATTTTTGACATTACTCACAGAATAAGCGCTGATATGCCGTCATACGTGTCTGAAGAAGGGCTCGGCCAGTTCATGTGGCTACCCAATAGCATGAAGAATGGGTCCCTGGCTAATAACTCTGTGATGAAATTACCCACCCACACAGGCACGCATATTGATGCTCCTGGTCATGTCTTTGATCATTACTTTGATGCTGGCTTCGATGTCGACACCCTTGACCTCGACGTTCTCAACGGTAACTATCAATTATCTCTTTGTCTCCCGCACTCATACACTTTTGACTCCCAGTTTGCTTATCTCCATTGTTCCACACCTGAAATGTTTCAAGTTTTAGTAGGTGTTTGATATAGGATTTGGGACCCAATTTCAAATTTTCATTAGAAATCAGTTTTTTTTTTAAAAATAATTAGAAATCAACTTTTGTTTATGAAATCTGTACGAAATTCAACATCAATTTCAAATCCCAAAAGGGCCCAAATTCCATAAGTTTATATTTTGTAAAAGAAGGTGTGGAGGGCCTAGATTAGGGTAGAAGGTTAGTAGGTTGGTTGGCTTCTTTGTAGGGAGGAGTGTGGTGTTTTGTTGCCTTTTTAGTAGTTGTAAGGCTACACTTGTAGCTTTTGTTTCATCTGCGCTGGCTACTTGCTAGTGCCTTGTATAATTAGATTATTATATTATTTTATTGTAGTATAGTTTTGTGCTTATCTGCTGTTTTGTTTATTGGTTTTATATCTTGGACTCTTTTGAGCCGAGGGTCTATCGGAAACAACCTCTTTACTTCACCCTAGGGTAAAGGTATGGTCTGCGTACATTCTACCCTCCCCAGACCCCACTTTGTGGGAATATACTGGGTATGTTGTTGTTGTTGTTGTTGTATATTTTGTAAAAGAAAATTTATCATTTAAAATTTTGTAAAAAAAGACCCATGCTCAATGTGAATAGACTGTATGTACCATGTGAAAAGATTATATTACAGAATAGTTAGTTACTACTATTGTTGATTTTTTGAATTAGTGAACCTTTGTAAGATTATGTGTATCTAAAAGCTTGTAATAACATGTAATCGTAAATATTTATTTATAAAAGTAACATGGAGACATGTGATTTATTAATGTAGCGCCTTAGGATATTCCGATACCTTGTTTATGAAGTATGAACTATGATTTGCTCACTTTGTAAGATTATGTGTATCTAAAAGCTTGTAGTAGCATATAATCGCAAATATTTATTTATAAAAGTAACATGGAAACATGTGATTTATTAATGTAGCGCCATAGGATATTCCGATACCTTGTTTATGAAGTATGAACTATGATTTGCTCACTTGGTAAGATTATATTAGAGTCTGAAATGTTTTGATAGTTTTCACTAATTGTGGGGTTTTCATGTTTATAAGAAAAAATACAACATAAGAAATTCAAATTGCATGTCTAAACAAAATTTCAATTTCAAATCAACCTGACTGATTTGAAATAATGTCCAAACAAGTCCTTATTACTCTGATTAGGTTTTAACTGCTTATTGTTTTCCTTAAGCTTTTTCATAGATTCTTTGACTAGACAGCAACTAGTACGGAGTCTTCTTATTCTGGTTAAATACTTGTATGTCCTTCTAGAAATAAGTGTGAGTTGGTGGAAGGCCTTGAAAGACTTACTTTTTTCTTTTTTGAGAGGAAGAACCAGAGAGCTCGAAAGAAGAAGTTGGGGTCTTGGGGAAGACGACCTAGAAGATCTTTCAAAATTTAGAATATCTTTATAGCTCTATTTTATAATTTTGGTTTTTTTTAGCCGAATCCCAACACCCGTATCCGTACTTAGATCCGTACCCCCCGAATCTTAAAATTTAAATTTTGCGGTCAGATTCGCATTCATGTCGGATACCGCACCCGAGTCCGAGCAACTTAGATAGAGAGGAATGAGTACAAAGGATTCGTATAGTTGATCGAAACTAGTTTCAGATTAGGCATAGACAAAGATCACCATCAGAATTTAGTATTTAGTAAAACTTTTGGAACCCCTAAACGTCCTGAATGAGTATTTAGTGAACATGTGGAAACTCCTGAAATTGAAATGATTGTCATGTTCCGAGATTTTTTTAAAAATATTTTCAATAAAGTTCTATATATTTTCTGATTTTTGCAATAGGAAAAACTTTACATCCTTTGACAAATATCGAAATTTGAATTTGACATGAAAAAAATTTCTCTAGTGTTTGAATGTAATCTTGATTAATTATGTAGAGCATGTTTGGATATGCTTGTTTTAAGCTGCTTTTAAGCATACACTATTAAGTTAAAAATCCCAGCTTTTCACTTTTTAGCTTTTTTTGGCTTAAAAAAGTGTTAAGAAGCACTTTTTTAAACCTTACCCAAACACTATAAAAAAGCTTAAAAGGTATTTTGACTTAAAAACACTTAAAATAAGCCAATCCAAATGGGCTCTTACAATTCTGAAATAAAAGTGTAAGGTTGATTTAGTTCAGAAGGTTTTTCTATTGCCCCTCTGTAAGAGTACTAACTACCTCTTTAGCTGGGAAGAAAATCTCATTTCTTTCTTGGAATTAGTGTATGTTTTATATTTTGATGTTTTTGGTATGAGAATATACTTAGTTGGTCTAGCACTCTTAGAACAGTTGCTAAAGTTATCCTTCTAATATTGAGAGGGGTTGGGCTGGGGGGTGGGGTGGGGTGGGGATAAAGTGGTGCTTGGGCACTTCTGTGAACCTCGGCTTATCCGTTGGGTACATATGGCAAGTTATTATCCTATTATGGACGTCATTATTTGTATTATCTTTTGGATTTGAAATGTGACAAAGCTATTCACTTTATTGCTTCTTATTTTAAGACGCATATGATATTCAAGTTTTGTGTTCTCTCTAGTAGTCTTGACATTAATATTCTGATACAATTAAGTATTAGATAATTTTTGCATTGAAACTATGCCATTTTTTTCCCTCGGATAAAGCTGAAACTAGTCTCCTTCTCATGTAAATTTTTCTAGAATGAAGAAGTGACCATTTTTGTTTTTCTTCATTGGGAGGATTTTTCCGAATTGGGTAGTCTTAGTTTGACTTGGTATGCTTGATAAGAAATGAGTCAAAAACATTAATTGATTAGCAGCTGTTAAGTAGCTGTCTCCTACATGTTGACTTATATAAATTTTAAACAAATTGTATATCAAAAAACAATTTTGAGCCTCCTGTCAAAATGTCTGCTTTGCATTCTGATGTCTGGTCAAGTTTCTCAGTTCTCTTCAGCATTGACACAACTTCCTATGTATTGTGTTATGGCTTCAATGTTTTTGCACATCTTCCTTCATTTTCTTTGGTAGGTATTTGTAACTATATTTTTTGATTGGTACTAGTGCACATTTTCACAGGTTAGTGATAATTTCTCACTCTTATTGACAGGCCCTGCATTGCTGGTCGATGTTCCAAGAGACAAGAATTTAACAGGTATATCTGTTCTGTATATATCTTTGGTGATGGTATTTTTGTATTTTAATCTGAATTTCATAATCCTGAAAATGTGATCCAGTAATTCGCCACCACTATGAAGTTCTATCACTTCTACCACATGCCTCTAAAAAGAGATGTACATCTTTATCGATTTGCAGATTTGGTGTTGGGATTATGCAATATCGTCATAACACTAGATGTGAGGGGAACTAAAAATGGAATTTTTAATCTGCAGAAGTGAGATTATATTTTTAGCTAGATTCTCCCATGTTATGATGCAAGTCTTTCTGTAATTTAGATCAAATATATGAAGTTTTGATACTATGTGTAGGAATCCGATGTTCTCCTTTGTTTGACAAGAATTGTATTTTTCCAAAATCTTTAGGTTCTAGATTATAGTGAAGGGACAAATAATGGAATTATTATTTAGAAGAGTGAGGATGAGAGTTGAGACCATACACTTGTATTCATGGGCAAAATGGGGTTAAATTCTGATTAATATTCATGAACCTTCTTGTGAAATAAAGTTCAACTGTTACCACTGCTGCGACTTAAACTAAGCAAAGATTAAGTAAGTATGGTCTTATAATAAAATGATAATGTAATTAAAGAAATTGATGTAGGGGAGGAGAGTCTGGAGCTGGGGCGGGTAGAGAAGGAATAAAAGAGGTAGATTTACCCTCCTACCTGGCCAGATTAATACAGTCACCTGACTCTGGATTTTCAATTTAGGGGTAGTCACGATAATTGATGCCTAGAATAGTAGTCTAGCATAAAAGAGTAAACCGAATGAGCGAAAAGTTTCAACGCAGAATTTTTGTAGAATAGATGACTATTTTGTTCCCGGGCCAAATCAGTGACACGAGATGATTAAAGGTTTGTTTTGGTGTAGAGATCTTTCCTGAATGCCTTGGTATGGTGTTGATTCTGCACTTGTTTCAGTCTTCTCCCCCCTTCCCCCACTCCACCCCCTCCTTCTTTCTGAGAGGAGGTAAAGTGAACCTTAAAAAGGTACAGAAAGGGTAAGTTACAGTTGGTTATCCTGGGGGACCAATTATTCCTGCTTTATTGTCTTATGTTATTTGATTATTAAATTTGTCACTGCAGTAGTGTATGAGTAGACTTGATTGAATAGAGGTGTAAAATCTCATCTTTCTCTAGCTTGCAAACATTATGTTTTGTGCCACAGCCGCCCACAGCAATGAGAACACTCTGTTGCCTATGTTATGTTGGCTAACTCTGATTATATTACTGGTGTCTTTTATTCAGCGGAGGTTATGACATCCTTACATATTCCCAAGGGAGTGAAGCGAGTACTTTTCAGAACTCTAAATACTGACAGGTAATGGCAAATTATCTAAGACTGCGCTTAAGTTGCATGTATTTGATTGATCTGAGCTCTACTCATTGTTTTTACATCATACATAACTTGTTTTAGCATTGTTCTTACTGTATGTTAAAGAAAATAACTGCTTCTTAAAAAATTGTTGCTTGTATTAAAGTTATGGTTATTGTTTCTCCTTTCTCATCACTAATGCAATTTGAGTATTTCCAGAGATTTTACACTTTTCTGCACATCCTCGAAGGATAAGTCCATGGTATAGTCTGCAGTCTCAATTTCTAGCATATATTCCTATAGACTAAGCAGAAGCAAAGTACTTCTCAGGTTTTAGCCAGCAACAAAACTTTACTAGGGTCCGACTTTAAGTACTCAACCAATAAGCTGTACACTTAACTGACCTCTTTTTTGATAAAACACGTAGCTGACCTCTTATATGCATGATCCATCTGAAATTCTGAATATACTTCTGAGGCCCATATTATCCTTTAATCGTGAAGTTAGAGGCCCTCCAAGTTATGAACATCTTTTTTTGTAGTTTAGCTGCCTCTTTAAGGGAAGCAGTGGCCACAAAATGCTCAAAGCAAAAGAGGTTGCCTATCTACCACATTCAGTGGCAAAGAATGAGGTCTGCATTCAGAAGCCTAATATACTTCACGAGAGTTTTTTCTCCCTTAAATGAAATGGCTAGGTCCTGCCCCCCCACCCCTCAAGCATGTGGCCTGAGCTCACGGTGCTCAGGTTTGTGGTTGATCATCTTTGCTTTGACCTATTTTCCTTGTGGACCACCGACTTCCTATAGTTAATTTTCATATTTTAACCATTCAACATATGCATTACCCCATGTCAAACAAAGAAAAAAGTTGCAAGAAGTATGATGTGCTAGCTTTTCTTTAGCCAAGAGTGGATGTGGTTTAATTGATTTTACTTGGATATACTGTTATATTTGACAGTTTCTTTTCCCTTAAACTTCCATTAGGCGTCTTATGTGGAAAAAGAAGTTAGACACAAGCTTTGTGGGATTCATGAAGGATGGTGCACAGTGGCTGGTGGATAACACTGACATCAAACTTGTTGGTGAGACATGCAATACCACATTATTTGTCATAAGATGATATTCGAAGGAAATAAGTGATTGGCTTTGACCTTGTTATTTGTGAATGGAGTTGTGGATTACTGGTTACTCGAATGTTTTGTGGAGAAGTGCTCTACCATAATTGGTTTACAAAGAGTTCAAGACACCCACATGGTTGATTACTTCATTCTTTTTTTCCTTTTCCTGCTACACCTAGCATTATTAACTACTATCTCAAGGCTCAAGCTACCACTTTGTTTGTGTAGTCCTGAGCGGTGTCCACATTTTGGTGTCTGCATATATTTCATGTACCTCGATGAGTATCACCTCTTATTTTATGGTACCTAGAGTTATTGGTCAAAGTGTTTTCTCAGCTTGCTCTTTCTAGTGTGTCCTTATCGGTGTGAAAGTATCCTTATTGTAAATATTTATTCTGAATTAGATAATATTATTTTGCATAGATCTAATCAATAATTTATGCTTCACATGTCACTATACCGGAGGGTAAGAATATTGAACAATGAAATCTAGCGGAGTTAGACTCTTATTTCTCTTTCTTCAAATCCAGCATGACGTGTGAAGAAGCGACCCATCAAAGAATGTTAGAAAATGCTGTTTTGAAATTCAATTATTCCATGATCTTTCCTTCGGGCAAGAAATTATATGTTGAATAGAGGGGTACTCCTTCTCTGTAGAGAATACAACACACTGAATAAAGGAATCAATGGCACGGGCATGGGATACACAAGCAGGGGAGCCGATTTGACCGCACAGACCAAATGAACAAAATTTATTTAAAGCGAAAGGATATTGTAGAGAACTTTTTAAGAGAATTTGCACACATGCATATAGGTGTGTACTATGTGCCATGTCCCTCCTACTAATGCCAAAATTTGGATTGGTGGTCAGAAAACTCGAGACAAATATCTACTATGAAATGTGACTCCATATATCTTGTTTTATCCTATACTGGATTCACATAGGCCACGGTTCATGTATATTCTGTAGCCTCATCTTTTTGTCACTAGTAGTTCCATTCTTGCCTTCTGCCGACATGTTTGACTGGCCATAGTTCTTATAAAATGCCCTGGTTTTATTCTTTCTTTTCCAAACTTTGCCGGCGTTTCTGCAAATCTTTAAACTTCAATTTTCTTTTCTGACTTTACCCTAAAGAGACTTCTGTGTAGAAGCTGCATTTCCCATGTAATATCTTGATCTGATTCAGTTTAAGAAGAGGTCATAATATGTCATTTCCGTTCGCATCTGCATACATTTTAGTATGTTTCTCATTTTTGAGTCACTGCCTGCACCCTTTACCTTTTGTTATATCAGTTGGTTTACCTTACCATCTGCAACCAAAGAGTGTGTTTACATGTTCCTTTGTGCATTAATGTCAAAACTTCTTTTTATCAATTTTGTTGACGCATATAAAAACAGTGACGGTATAGAAAACAGCTTACAATTCTCTATGGATAATTGTCCATTGTAATTTAAAATCATGCATATAACTTGGAGGTGGTAGCTCCAGGGCTTTGGTCTAGTGGTAAGAGCGTAACATGTGATGTATGGGTTAGATGCACATCAGGGGGTCGAACCCTACAACATACAAGAGCCTGTATTAAGTTGAGAATGGTAGAGGGGTGGGCCCATTATCCTCCGAGTTTCAAACTGTGCACCACTGTCCTCGGTGATTTCTCGGTTATCAACAACAAAAAATGGTTGGAGGTGGCAACAAGCCTAAGATAGATCCATTGATTATTATGAATTAGGTCAGGTTCTCTACCTTATGTTTAGTGGAACATCACATGAGAAAATCTGCAATTTTTTTTTACGATGAGAAAGTTGTTGGACCTGCATGTGATTTAATAGCAATTTACTTGATACTAAATTAAAGGGTGATATTTTACTACCTGATTTCTCTTTAAGCATTATCTTCTTGTAAAGGAGTGGTGATTTCTATTTAAGCATTATCTTCTTGTGATGGAATGGTTAGCTAACCTTCCCTTATATATTTTCCAGGAATTGATTACTTGTCAATTGCTGCGTATGATGATTTGATTCCTTCTCATCTTGTTTTCCTCAAAAGCAGGGTAAGTTAGGCTAATTTGAACCATTTTTCTCCTTTCTTTAAGGGACTGCAGAAGGAGAGGGTGGGAGGGGATGTGGTGTTATCTCAATTGTTTAGATATCTCTGTTTTGAATTCTTCTTCAAGATGCAAAGTTTTGAGATTCTAAGCAGTGGTTAAATAAAAGAATATTTGAGATTCTAAGCAGTGGTTAAATAAAAGAATATTTGAGATTCTAAGTATTAGGAAACTTTTTATCTGGAATTACCTGATTTTCTTTGTTGTCTGGAGAATGACGATTCGTGATTTGCAGAAGAAAGGTGTTACATTTAAGTGTTTATTAGCATGAAGAGAGAAGTACTGACCAATTGAAGAAGTTCTCCTTCATTGGTGAATTGATTCTGAAGCTCATATGAGTTAACTTATTAATTACCAGGAAATTTGCTGGCCTTGTTTGAGCCTTGGTCGAACTGAAAAAATTTATTGGGCGAGGGCCTTAATAGCCTTTTGGGCTGCCACTAATTGCGTGTAGATTCTAGTAATCTAGTTTGAGCAATTGTTGGAGTTCTCTGACTTTTCTATACTGGATGAGTTTGAGTTAGGTGTTGTCTGCAAGCATGTGTGTTTGTCAGAGTTTCTTTAACCTGCAACGCTGTGTATTGAAGGCATTTGGATGGCAATACACAGAATAATTCAGTCTTATCTTGCGGTAAGGTCAAATAGACGAGGCCTTCTCCATCCTTGGCTGATTTCCCAAATGAAGAAAAAAGACCAAGTATGGAACTTCACATAGTTTAGTTATCCAAAAGGACTATACATGGAATAAAATGAACTTTTAACATAGATTGTAACAAATATATATGCTGTTTTCTTGGAAAATATACTGTTAATGACCCATAATGTGATCTTTGTTTTTTAGATGCCAATTGCCAATTAGATTATTTTCCTTAAATAGATGAGCAAATTGTAGTTGGCGTTTCTACTGATCCTTGATTTCTAGAGTCTGACATTATTATTAATTGGTGATTTTGTTGAACATTTACTTGTATTGATGCCTGTAGAACTCCTGTTCAAATCTTACCACGTTTGAAATGCTCTAGGAAATCATTGTCGTGGAAGCATTGAAGCTTGATGATATAGAACCTGGAATATACACTGTACACTGCCTTCCCTTAAGGATGCTTGGTGCCGAGGGATCACCTGTTAGATGTATACTAATTAAGTGATGCTCTCCTTGCTACCTATTCCAACCATAAGGTACATCTTTCAGTACTCTGCACAGAATGTGCTAATTAACTTCTATCCTGTTTAGTTCAATGAGAAAAAACATTCTCATTTTTGCGTTTAAATTGTTCACGAGTCACGTTCCTACTTGTGCTCGGTTGGTTGTGTTATTGGATATATTTGATGTAAAGATGAGCGGATTGCAACATTTGTAGCTACAGCTTAAACCTGTGGAACTTGGAATATTTGTGTGGATTGTGGGTCACAAGTTGCGAAGGTGATATGCCTTTTCATGTTCACTTGATAATTTGCAGCCGGAAGCACCAGAGATATCTTGGAGTGGAAATAAAGCACTACACAAGGGGACCAAATTACAGAAGGAATGCTGCTTATCACTTTGGCAAGCTTGGGCTGGGCAGATGATGTAGCATTTGTAAATAGTTGAAGACTTGAAGTGAGTGTAAGCTCCCTGACCACCTGTCTCATAATAGAAAGTTCAAAATAAACCTTGTGCATATGTTTTAGTTTTATGGGTTTGACAATATACAGGAAGAAGATAACTATATTTTCAACCACTTGGTAGTAATTGATGAGTGTATTTGCATGTATATTGGACGAGTTTCAGACTATTTATGAGCTTGTAAATAGTTAAATGTGTTTGGGTTGGATTAGTGCAAGATTCTTGGCTTGTAATAAGTAGAAGGTAATGCGAGGAGAGAACAAAAGAATAACATTTACCCCATCATTTACTATAAGACAATAGGCTAATGTGTGAGAATTGTCTAAGATCATATAGCAGATACAATTTTGTTCTTTCCATCGATGTGGACACACACTTCTTTCTCATGCCTAGAACTGGACATTAGGAGCATGACAAGCCTAACTTGAAAATTCAACGTTGGGTATACCAAAGTTAGGATAGATAAATGTAGTATAAAAAGTAAGGTGTGTGCACAACCTTCTTTAATCTGGTGTTTGAAAGCAAAAGTGGTATCTGTACCACTTCGAATTAATTTAGGGAGGTAATAATATCCCAAAATTTAAAGTTAATTGAAAAAAGGGCACAAGTTTGAGGACTCTCTATGTATTGTATTATCCGATTTTTTGATTGAAATGGTGAGGAACAAATTTAATAAACGGGTTTGTCAGAATTGTTGTAATCAAAATGGCGAAAAATGGCTGGTGGACCACCTTAGTGTGCAACTTTTATGTTTAAAAACAAATGGCTCGTCAAATATATTTACACTGAAGGTGCTCTAGTATGCATGAGCTTTTAGTGTATATTTTAAATCTTGGAGAAAGACTCACCTTTTGCAAAGCATCTTTAGTGCATATTCTAAAATTCGGATAATCTAAAAAAGTATCTTTTATGCACTAATGTGACCATTGAAGATAGCTTTTCCAGACCCTAAAGGCTCATCATGGTAAGACACCTTAAGCCAAATTACAAAAACGTCTTTATCTTAAAGAGCTTTCTCCATAAATATCAACATCTTCATTTCATCCCACTTTTATCGGATGCTTTCATTCACCATTGTATTTGTGAACACCTAATTTTTGACTGAACCTAAAAGTTTTTGTTGTGGATGCTACAGATCCTGGGGGTACAAATGTTACTTTTGGTGCAACAAATATAATTAGGAGAAGTTCCAGGGTGAGAATGAAAAATAAAAGACTTGGTGACTACATTGTAGATAAAGGCTAACGGCAGTTGTGGTGCTTTACACGGGAGAAGTGATCCATTATCAGTTACAAAAAGAGCACTCACGTACTCAGTTACAAGTTGTGGATTCTTTGATTATTCTCATCTCCTCCCTGCACTTCTTTAGTCCTCTCATCTCTTCTTGTTTGTCTATGTTAACTTTCTTGTAATTGCATTCTAGTTGTTTCATTGAACAATTTCAAGTTGTAATTTGTCGTTATCGTTTAATATATATAATCAGTTGGTTTGCATTACTATATCTTGTATTTGAATCGTAGCATCTGCTACATTGGTGCTTTCATTGATTTATGTCGGATTCTACATTCAAGACTCCGGCTATTTCAGAAATTGGTTCTAAGGCTGCTGTAGTGTCAGACTTGGGTTCTAATTCTGAGTTAGATGCAATACGTTCTGCTATAATTGATTTGGCTACGCAACTTGCTTCTATCAATGCTCGCTTACCGTCGTTGGACGAGTCTCATCTCCATCCTATTGGTGAGCCCTTGGAAATCTTGTGCAGCCATCCGTCGCTACTGTTTCCTATCCGATTCTTTAGGTTAGATGGTGGTATCAGCTTCTTTGAAGCTCAATCCATGGACTTAAGGAAAAGAAGAAGAACAAAAAGCGGTAACACTTAGCTTCGACGTGAAGAACATCGCAGATCTTGAGGGCACAGCTCATCCATCACAGAAAAGAGATCTATCCTTGGGAGAAGATGAAGAGATGAAGTTGACTTTCCCTTTTTGATTTGATTCTATTTCCGCATCTGTATTTTGTTGATTTATGTTTTGTGATTTGGGCCAGGCCACTTTTGGGCCTGGCTTTGTAAATATTTGACCTTTTCTTTTTAATAAAAGGGCTTCAAGCCCGATTTTAATTTTTTTAAAAAAACTATTGGTGAGCCCTTGGTAACCCAAAAAGCCGCTTCGATGATGGTGCATCTTGCGCATCATAAGACGGCTCGTGTGGAATTGGTCGTTTTTTTGGCGGTGACCCTGAAAGTTGGATTTTCCAGGCTGAAGGATACTTTTAATTTTATTACATTGTTGATGAGGAGCACTTATCCTTGGCTTCCTTTTATCTGGATGGTGCTGCATTGATGTGGTATCGATGGTTATTTTGCAACAAGCAACTCAGTGATTGGACCTCTTTCGCGGATAAAATCTTATGGCGATTTCATCATCGTCATTTGGAGACGCCAGAGGGTTGCTTGTCAAAGATGCTCCAAATGTCGATGGTTGCAGAGTTTCAACGCCGATTTGAAACAATTGCGAATGAGTCTGTAGATTTGCCTGAGCAGTTTTTTGTTCGCTGTTTTACTTCTGGGCTGCGGGAAGACATAAACTCATCTGTTTTAATTCATGACCCTAAAACACTAGATGAGGCCAATAAAGTTGCCTTATTACATGAAAATCGGATAGCTGCTGAAAAAAGGCCTTTTCAACCTGCTTTTGCCCTAACCCAACCTCTATTAACCACACCAACTACTTACTCTCCATCACATAACCTGACTTCCAAGCACACCAGTATACCTCTTTCTACTCCTCGCACACAGATAAACATCAATCGTCCACCCATTAAATGTCTTTCTTCCGCTGAGATCCAGCAACGCCGTGAGAAGGGTCTATGCTTCAATTGTGATGACAAATACTCTTCTACCCATAAGTGCAAATTTAATCCTCATCTGCTCCTAATTATAGATGAATCTCTTTCGAGCCAAATCTTCCAAACTTGTTTGTTCCAGATGATGTTTTGGCAGAAGAACTACAACTATTGGAAGTTCAACAACATTTGGCTATTTCTTATCAGGCTTTGGCGGGTGGACATTCTACTTCGACCTTGCGCTTCAAAGGATACATCAATGGATCTCCTGTGCATGGTCTTGTTGATGGGTGCGAGTACCCATAATTTTGTACAGTCTCGTGTTGCAAGTTTTCTTAATCTTCCAATTCAGCCGACCCTAAATTTCTCTGTTATGGTGGGCAGCGGCCAACGAATGCTATGTGAAGGAGTAATTACAAATATTCCTCTGACTATTCAAGGATGTGAACTAGTTCTAGACTTGTATGTGCTTCCGCTACGTGGGTCGAAAGTGGTTCTCGGAGTATCATGGTTATCTACTTTGGGTCCTATTGTCACGGACTATTCTCAACGTCAAATGAAGTTTTCTATTGGTGATCATCAGTATAGTTGGGTGGGTGAACCACTTTTGGATTCTCAACTAGTCCAATTACAGAGCTTGCGCCGTTACTTGAACACTGATGCAATATCCTCTTACTATTGTTTGATGTTAGTCAATGATGATCCACCCATGTCTACGGATACTCCAAACGAATTGGCTACACGTTTATCGTCATTTGACGATGTTTTTAAGAAACCTACAGGTCTTCCTCCATCCTAACCTCAGGACCATGCCATACATTTACAACCCAATTCGGGTCCTGTCAATGTCAAACCATACTGCTATCCATATTTTCAAAAACAAGTGATGGAAAAATTAGTAGCTAAAATGATTCATGATGGAGTGGTTCGTCCCAGTACCAGCCCATTTTCATCTCCTGTTTTGTTGGTTCGTAAGAAAGATAGGACATGGCAATTTTGTGTGGATTATCGAGCATCAAATGCAATCACTATCCGAGATCCTTTTTCCATCCCTACTATTGATGAGTTGTTTGACGAGTTGTATGGTGCTTGTTATTTTTCCAAGCTTGATCTTCTTTCGGGATACCATCAGATTCGTGTTCGACCAGAGGATGTGGATAAGACGATATTTTGGACGTATGAAGGGCATTGTGAATTTCTCATTATGCCTTTCGGATTGACAAATGCACCATCAACGTTTCAGGCTATAATGAATGATGTTTTTTGGGGATATTTATGAAAGTTCGTGTTGGTATTCTTTGATGATATATTGATATACAATCCGACATGGGACTTACATTTACAACATCTTAAGCAGGTTCTTGAATTGTTAAGGCAACATTCTTTGGTGGCAAAACGAGCAAAATGCTTATTTGGACAAGCAAAATTAGACTATTTGGGACATCTTATTTTGCAGCAGGGCCTTGAGGTTGATCCCATCAAGATATCTGCAATCTTGAATTGTCCAACGCTCAAGAATGTCAAGGATGTTCGTAGTTTTCTTGGGTTAACTGGTTATTATCGTAGATTTATTCATAAGTATGCCATGGTGGCTGCTCCTCTGACTGATCTTCTACGAAGGGATGCCTTTATTTGAAATGAACAAACTCAACTGGCCTTTGATTCTCTTAAACAACAGGTGGGTTCTACTCCAGTCTTAGCACTGCTTAATTTTGCTGAAGCATTTCAGATTGAGACGGATGCATAGGGGGTTGGAATTGGTGCTGTACTTTCTCAGAAAGGTCATCCAATAGCTTATTTCAGTCAAAAGTTATGACCACGAATGCGGCGTGCTTCTACTTATCATTGCGAAATGTTTGCAATCACACAAGTAGTTGGTAAATGGAGGCAATATTTGTTGGGACGAAGGTTCACCATTTACACTGACCATCAAGCTCTGAAGGACCTCACTAGTCAGGTGATTCAAACTCCGGAACAACAAATGTGGCTCAGTAAATTGGTTGGGTATGACTTCTCCATAGTTTATAAACCTGAAAAACTGAATGTGGCTGCAGATTCGTTTTCCCGTTCTCATGGAGCATCCCTACTGGCCATTTCTTCGCAACAATTTGATTGGGTAAATTCCATTAGCGAGGCAAATGCTAATGATTTTGAATTCATAGCAATACAACAGGGGTTGCAAACAAATCCAGATGATTATGAAGACTATGTTTGTCGGTACTGTTTTTAGTGATTAAATATTTCTTTTAGGTCTAAATTAGATATTTTGATTTTATCATATTTTTTTAATAAGTTTTATTTTTTTAAAAAAAAAACTACAAAAAGAGTCATAATTTAGGATAAGTTTTGTTTTTACTTTTCAAAAGATTTTCTTTTAAAAAAATATATAATTTTTCTTAATTTAGGTTTTATTAAATAACATAGTGATTTTAATATTTTCTTAATCGGACTTTTAGGACTAACTTTTTAACTTTTCTATATTTCTATTAGTTTAAAGTAAGCTAATATTTTTATCATTATATTTTATTTATATTTTTTTTATTACAAAAAATAAAAATCCTAAACTACCCAACACCCCACTAACCCATTCACCCACCTGCACGTCCCTAATTCCCAGCAACCACATGACCCATAATCCCTTCACGTTTCCCCTTCCACTCACAACAATCTGCACAACACACACCCATATAAACATATACACCCCCACGCACAAAGGAGGAGACAATAGACAACACCTTACAAACACCCAATACAATACCAAGACAAGAAAAACACACACTACAGAGAACACATACAATACAATACACTATCAAACAAAAAAAAGGAGGGCAGAATCTAGAGCAAGGAAAAAGAGAAGGAGAAAGCATGAGAGAACAAGAAAAGAAAGAAAAAAGGAAACTTTGAGGTTTTATTTGCGGTTCCAAGTTCATAGCTCTTGAAAGTTAACGATTTGTTAACTTTGGAAATCAGTAAATCATAGCGGCTTTTGTTATGATTATTTTTCGCAAGAGGTAACCCTCAATCTTTCTTTGTATAATGTAATGTCGCGATTATGCAAGACTTAATCCAATATTATGAAGTTACTCAAATTTATGTGTTTAACCTATTAATATATATATTTTCGATGTTATAGTATGGAGTATGTTCATAATTTTATATTGTTAAATTCAGAGTAAAATTGGTATAAGAAACAATTGTTTTTGAATGCTTAAGCTAAATTATGTCCTTAAGTTGATTAAAAAAAATATGCAACCACGTAAGCAGTAAAGTTTCAATGGCCTAGATTTACTCCATACTAGTACTATGTTTATTATGTTTTTTATTCATATTATAATAAATAACAAACACAAAAAATGATAGGATTTTTTTTTCTGAATTAGGGGTCATATAACTCATTTTTCACTCATCATTCTTCACGTAGGGGCACATTAAAAAACATTTTGCAAAAGCTTAATACATAAATACGTGACTATACTTTTCACTTTATTTTGACTTATAAGTTGAGATGCCCGAAATCCCATCTCATCTAATTTTTTAGATTGGCCAACTTTATTTTTACTAAAATCAAATGAGAAAAAAGATTCTTTTTGTTTACGATTCAATTCACTTTGTATAAAATTTACATAATTTTATCTTAAAAGACGATGTACTTTTAACATGTGGCACAATAGTATTTTGTTTCTTTTTCTTTAGAAGATACTTATTTATTGGATAAAGAATAGAAAACAAAATTGAATTAGTAATAAAACAAAATCTTAGCCTTTAAATTCCTAGAACACACGTGATAACTAATGATGAAGTCGGAAAGCACTGCTACCAATAATTTATTTTAATAAAATTAACTTACCATTTTGAAGTCGATTTGATTTAATTGGGATTGCTAAACCTTAAGTATGCTACATGCTTATTTAGATTCGGAAAAGGCGGAAATGATCCATAAATGCCTCAAAGGTACGAGAAATATATCAAAATTCATGACAAGACTGAAAAACACTGCTACTGATAAACCACACATTAATATAAATAAGACGGTTCGAACAAGTTTAAAATAAATCAAAGAAGGCAGGACATAAGTGATTTCAGGCTCATAAGCATAATATATTCAAAAGATTAATTCATGTCAGATATAAGTCAATAAAGTAATCGTGCTAGAACCGTGAGACTCCAGGGGTGTCTCACGCCTTTTCCTCGGTCAACAGAATTTCTTACCCAAATTTTTAGTTCGCAAACCAATAAATTGAAGAGTTAATTTTTTTATTAAGGATCCAAATAAGACGACTTGGAACATCAAAACTCATTTTCAAGTGGCGACTCTGTAAATAAAATATTTTTTTTTCAAAAGGTCATTTTAATTGAAAAAACTCTTTCAAATTACTCTTTAGTGGAGTGGGTAAAAGGAGGGGTGTGACAGATGGAGAATCCGCTGAGGATAAACAAAATTTGAGTTTTTATATTGACTTATTTGACTTTTATAAATTTTTGAATATTGTACTTGTTGGCCTAATGTGCTATTTGCCCGCTTATTTACTGCTTTGATGTTGTTTGAACTGTAATATAAACTGTCTTTTCTTGCGCATCCACCTGAGTCTTCTGGAAGATACTTTACATTCAGAAACACGATCTACGCTCCCGAGCCTTGAGATACCAGAGATGCGGCAACGCTCCTGGGAAGAATTTTATAGTCACACATATTATAGGATGGGAAAGACCAATAGTTAGGCCGGAAAACCCTGCTACCGGTATATTGTTCCTACCCGACTCGAGTTCTTCACTCGTTTTACAGGCAGTCTAGATACTTACTCCATCAGGATGTTAAACCTAGTAGAACAAGACTCATGCAATAATTATCCCTAATAGGATACGCTTTATCTGCATTATGTGCATTTGACTTAGTGGGGCTCGGCACAGAGTTCGAGTTCATCTAGAATATGTATCCTCTTTTGAGTCTATTATGTACATTTTGTGCTACTCATTGCATTACCTGAAATGATATATTAAATGTTGATCGACTTTAGGGTGAATTCATTAACGTAAGAAGGGTGACGATTGCCCTTTAATGCCCATTCTTTATCAAAACCCAATTGAGATGTGATGTTTGTTTTCACAAAACAACAAAAGAGTTTTCTAAATAGCCGAGCATTTTCCGCAATCTTCATGAACTACGCATATCTGATTTTCACTCAATAAGATACGTAGGCAGACCTTCACGGGTTCGGTGATCTAAGTTTAAAAAGTTCAATTTTTTTTAAATCCTCATTCAAAAAATTCAAACAAAAAAATTTATTTTTCCTTATTCGAAAATCCAAAAAAAAATGCTACTTAACAAAACAAAATTACGAACTACACACACCAGATTCTCACCTTAATGAGATACGTAGGCATCCCTCCTCGGGTTCGGTGATCTTTTTTTAAAAATTAAAAAAAAAATTAATCCTTTTTCAAAGAAATAAATAAATATTTTTTATCCTTATTAAAAAATTCAACAAAAAAAAAGTTTTCTTTCTTCCTTTTCGGAAACCCAAAAAAAAGTGTACTTATTGCATATCTCAAAAAAAATTTGAAGTACGTCTGACTGGATTCTTGTCTCGATGAAATACGTAGGCAATCCTTCTTAGGATTCGATCCAAAAAAAATTGAAAAAATATTCTTGACTTAATTTGTACCAACATATTTAGAAGTGTACATGAAAAAAAATATTAAGTGATTTTGACATGATAGAGAGGATCAACTTTGTTGTGAACTATAAATTCTTTTGGTACCTCTTATTTATACTTAAATGATACTTGCAAAATTCTCTTGCTAAAGTCAGGGTTTAAAATGAATTCACCTTATTGTTTCATGTGCATTGCATGATAAGCTTTAGATAGATAATTCAATGACATTGTTTTGTTGTTTTAGAACTTAGCCCGAATATTTATTGAAGTAAAATTTTGAGCAACACTTTGACTTGAAAATGTCACGACCCAGACCATCGTGAGTGGCACCCATCCAACCCCCGGATGAGCGAACCAGTAGAACTCAATCCTTAGCATAGCCTAACAATCTAAAACCAGTGTGCAAAAAGTAAACTAGCAAACAACATAAATAATTCAACTCTATTAAAATTTAACCTGCGAAAAATCTCTCCCTAGAATCTGAAAGTCAGCGTACCAAACACTACCAACCTAGAGTACGGGGACGCAACCCCAAATAAAAAAAATAGTCTAAGTCCGAAACAAGTGGGATACAACTCAAATAGATAGACACCAAGGCAGCTTGGTCGAATAGCTCACCCTTGATATCTCGAAATGTCAGGCCTACATGTGAGGTCGTGCGTCAACCGCCGAAAGATTTTTTGTACTCACAAAAAGACAAGCAAGTACAGTATCAGTACACAACCACCGTGTACTGGTAGGATCATCAGCCAATTCCAAATAAACAGTGTATGAACAGTACAAAAGTCAAGTAAGAGTACAAAAACACATAAACAAGTCAACATATATTCCTAGATTACAAGTCTCTCCATAACTTGTCCCCACATGTAAACCACTTCACAACTATGATCAATAATCCACAATAACAACAATTATACCGTGTTACATATCCCGGATCCACCCTGGATCCCCTCTAGACAACACCTAAGTGCCAAACATACAATCCGGTCTACACCAAGGCCCAACTCATAAATCAATGTAACAACTCGGCCTCTCAAGGACCAATAATGCACAACCACAATTTATAAATACAACCCGGTCCACTCAGGAAACCATTAGTAAAGATGCAACAATACAATAAAGTAAACCCGTGCCAGGCGTGGTACCCGAGTCAACCGTTAGTATATCTCATACTAGGCGTAGTACCCGAGCAACCGTTAGTATATCCTATACCAGGCGTGGTACCCGAGCCAACTGTTTGTATATCTCGTACCAAGCGTGGTACCCGAGCCAATCAAATGTCACATAAATCCACAATCACAATAATGAATAATCAACACTTGTAAACCAACAAGCAAAACACCTAGTTCATTTCACTAGACTGAAAAACATGATTTTGGACATTCTTAACCATTCCCTAAGCAATGCATACCACAGAATTACTTAGACATGAGTACACAAACACACAATGCATACATGAATCAATAACCATCACCTACCTCGAATAATCAAGCCCTACAGTGCCGAAGCTTTTCATTTTTCAGGATCCTTTGCTTGTTCTTGGTCTAGAAACAAACACATAAACATTATAGTTAATTAACTGGCCTAAATTACCCGGATTATACACAAATCCTAATCCCCAGGCCAAACCATGATCATTCCAACCCTTTCCGGGCTTTTCCGCTATTAATTCACCTAAGATTATCATTTATACCGATACATTTAGAGAATTAAAGCTTGGTGATCAGTACCCATTGTTGACACCCAATTTTGGCTCTCCGTGCTTAAAATTAACGTCTTCAGGTTTCCTGATCGTTAAAGAGCACAAAATACATTTTTTACACATTTTTCATGAAATATAATAATTTATTGATAATCATCCTTATTTTAGGAATTTTATCAATTTATTGATATATTTTTATTTCTCACAATTTATTGATAATTATCCTTTATTTTGTAAATATTAGGATTTTATCAATTTATTGTCATTATACAGTTTTGACAATCGCAATATTTTTTACAGTCATCCGCACACGTACACAATACAAATACTACAATTTCAATTATTTAAAACACATTACATTTTTTTTTATCACATACCAATGCACACATTTCTGTACATTATTTATATTCTCTAATACATTCCGCAAGCACAAGAGGTCGGAGCAATTAATTCTAATACGCAGAGCAACGAATCAGTCAAGTCAAGGTCTTGTCATCTTTAATAAAAGTGACATTTGACATTACTGAATACGGCTATCGTCCTCTAGTTAATAACCTTGTGCATTGGTTAATAAGTTGGGTCAAGTCAAGGTCTTGTCACCTTTAATAAAGGTGACATTTGACATGACTGAATAGGGCTATCGTCCATCGGTTAATAAACTTTATACATTGGTTAATAGAGTAAATAATCTATCGGATAATAACTAAAAAATAAAAAAAATTAGTCTTTTATTTTTTGGACAAAGAGGGGATTTGTTTTGTATTATAAAAGGGGGGAGGGGGGCATTTTATTTGGGGGGACAAAATATACATACACACATTTACATACTACACACACACACCTATTCTACACACTACACTACACACACACACCCCCATCTGATTTTGTTGTTCTCTCTCTCCCTCTCACGGCTCTCTCCTCTCTATTGCTTCGCCGGAGGTGATGATCGGCGAGCTCCCGACGGGTCACCACCCCATGACCCTTGGAACTCCGGCGAACTCACAACGCTGGAGCACTCCACCACCAACGCCCCTCTCCTTTTCTCTCCCTTTCCCCTCCGTCTTGCCGCTGCCACGCCGGAAAATATGGCGTTGAGGTCTCTAAATCTGACCGGAAAGCTCCCTCAACACCACAATCCCCACCTTTCTTCTCCTTGGCCGGATCTATCAGATCTGACCGGAGAAAACATCTCCGACTGACTGGATTTTGTTGAGATAATATGTCATTTTGTATTGTTTGCAGATCTGGCCGGAGTTATTATTTCTCCGGCGGCGTTGGGTGTTTTTCGGCTACTTATGTTTATCTCTGTGTTGCTCCTGTATTTTTGTTGCTGTTTTCGGATTATTTTTGTTGCTTTTGTGCCATTTTTCACCCGGAAAATTTACTCCGGAGATGGGTTTTTGCTCGGTACTGTTTTAACCGATTTTGGGCTGTTTGGACGATTTTGTCCTTGCTCTTTACTATTTTTGATATTACACTGATATCGAACAAATACTACACTGCATTGGCCAATGAAAAAACTCCCGTCGATTTTTGAGGCCTCCACAATAAAAAAGACGGATACATATATACATACATAGCGAGAAAAAATAAAGTTTGGGCGATGACGAAATCTCAATATTACAAAGACAAAATAAAAAGTTTTATGATTCGTATCTTGGCGAGGTGATCTCGGGTGGCCAACCGATGTTTCGCAGCCATGTCGTATCTAAAACTTAGTACAACTACATATCCGAGCCCATACTATAATAAATTCTATTTTCCTTATATTTACATACATATATGTATTTCTTTAACTTATTTAAGTAAATATTTATTTGTTATTGAATTTGTTTACTAAGTGTTTATACAGGTACGTGAAGATACTTCCGAAGATGACAATTAAAAGGGGTTTGAAAGTCTCTCTTCAAAATTCATCGCTTTATTTATATTTTTGTAATTCTTGTAATTGTACAAAAACTAAAATATAGTGAAAACTTTACTTTTGGGGTGTCGGGTGGGAGTGTCCCTTTATTTACTTATCTATTTTACGCGCTTAGGCAAAACTTTAAGTCGTAAATACTTTTATAAACAAATTAATTTAACTTAGATACTTAAGTTAATTAATTCATATTTTTACATTACGCAAACATTAGGACGTCTTTTCTTTTCTTTTCCTTCTAATTAGTTTACTTAAACTTTACAAATAATCCTTTTACACATTCTTTTGTTAAAAACACTTTTAAATTAATATTTCTTTCTCATTTTTAAACTCATTTTTTTTCTTGCAAAAGTGAAACAATATTTACATAATAAAAAAAATGCAAGTCAATCGATGTAATTATTGTACAATCTTTTCAATGCTCCTTTTACATTCTTTGCTCAATGTATTTAACATACATTACTTACACATTTTCTTTATATATATTTCGTAATAGTATCTACTTATATTTACACATTTACATACTTTTCATATTAACAATATACATTCTGTTACACTCTTTTGTATACTTTCTTACATATAAATTTTCATACATATAAATTTTCTCATACATATAAAAGTACATTTTTCATACTCTTAGGCACATATTTTAAACTTGTATACATATATTTTCTTTCATATTTATACTTTTTTACAAAAATGATGTTTTACCTCCTCTCTCTTTAAAAATTAAGTTTAGTCAGGTACCACATTTGTGGATTCCGAAGGATGCCTAACACCTTCCCTTCGGAATAACTTGAACCCTTACCTAGAATCTCAAATGGTTTTTCGCAGATTAAAATGCGAGTCATACATGTCAATAATAAAAAAATAGGTTTCCTTATTTTCCTTAAAAATTGGGTGGCGACTCTGTACATAATAAAAATTCTTTTAGAGTCCACAAGTTGTGTATCTAACCTTGGTAAAAATAGGGCATGACAGAATGGCGACTCTGCTGGGGAATAGAACCAGGTTCTAACCATCATAGACTCAATTTTTTAATTGAGGGAGGTATTCCTATTCTCACGTTTTTCATATGTTGATTATTTAATTCTTTAATTATTTTTTGCACACTGTGAATTGTATATGCTATTATTTATATTGTACACATAAATTTTCTTATTTTTTCTACATAATTCTTTGATTCATTACTTACTTTATAGTGTAGATATGCATTCGAAATACTTCTACACATTATTTATTTAATTATCACATCGTTTCTATTGAGTCTTGGCCGTACACTATCACACACTGTGGTTCACGCGAGGAGTGTTTCACTCCTCCAAAACTTCTTTGGATTCCTTAGCTTCAGAGTCGGCGCGTTTAAATTACTATGCGTCTTCTCGCAGTTGTCCTAATATTCTTTATCAGCTTAGGTTAATCTACTCTTAGAATCCTTAGGCCGTTGTACATACGATCGTTACTTTAGTCGAATGAATTTTTATTCTTTATTTGTTATATATTTTTAATTGATACTTGCTCTTTGATTATTATATATTCTGCGTTTTTATATTTTTGTGCATACTTTTTGGTTTATACATATATGTACACATGTCATCTTCGTCCTCGTCCATTTTGTCTGACGATTTTGGTTGACTTGTGTTGAGCCTGGGACCTTTTCAATCCCCCACATTCGTTCTCGATCTCTAAGACCATCCTTCACAATTTATCATTCTTTCTCATATCCATTGTCGATCTTCAATTCCTCACATTCGTTCTCGATCTATAAGACCATCCTTCATATATCGTTCTTTCTCATACCCAATGTCGATCTTTACGATCACTCTTTTGGATTTCATCATTCTTTTTCAAGAAATTTTCAATACAGCCTTGTACATTCTTTTCATTTTTATACCGTACCTTTTTCTTGTCCAAACTCACTCATAGCTTTACTTTTTCAATACAATCGCTCAAAGTAATTATACAACTCACATACAACTAGGTATCTGTTCGAACTACGCTTGGACCTGATTCTTGTCCTGACAAGATACGTAGGCAACCTTACATAAGGGTTCGGTCTTTCATTGTTTCAAAATAATTTCTTCAGGATTTTAAAAACTGGGGCAAATTTTTGAAACAATTCAAATACCCTCTCCAAAGTCATGTTGACAGTGCAAATCAACAATTCCCTCAAATCCAAATCTCCCTGACATCAGTGTCAATATTGGCCTTACATTCAAACCTTCACTCGACTTTGATCCTAGAACATGGGACATAAGTTTCTTTTTCTCTCAATCATCGTAGATTATGAAATGTGACATTTTGGTCTTCACTTTCAAAATCAAGAGTTCAACACTCTACCAGTCATTCAATTCTTTCGACAGCGGCGAAGTAATATCAAATATTTGCCATGCTTCTCTTTCTTTGTAATATTTTCAGCGTATTAGAGTAGTGACAAAACTCTGTCTATCTTTTTACATCCGTCATCTTGATTGTCTGATCAAAGTATTTTTAAAGCTCATTGTCTGCAATTGGTTCCTCTCAGCCGCCTGTCACACCATTTTTCAAAAATAACCACCAGTTCATGACAATCATACATATCACACCCATGGATTCATTCTGAACTACGTCCTGACCTGATTCTCATCTTAATTCATCTTGGTGAGATATGTAGGCAATCCTACATAAGGGTTCGGTCTTCCTGCTATTCTAAAATGATTTTTTTAGGATTGCAAACTGGGGCAAATATTTTGGAACGGTCCACTGACGCTCTCAACCCTCAAAAAATAATTAAAAGCGTCAATCAATTCTCTGAAATCCAAAATTCAAGATTATCAATATCACTCTTACCATAATCTCCATTCGACTTTAGTCTCAAAATCTGAAGACCTAAGTCTCTCTTCAAACCTCTCAAATGTCGTAGGCCATGGAACTACGGTGAATCACTTTGACTTTCCAAATCTAAGGGTTCAACACAAGTTGGCTCATTTTCTTTGTAGGCACGCCTATCATAGGATATCAAGCAATAAAAAGAGAGGAGTCGAGTCTGAAGAAGTTAAATAATCTCTGAACTTCACATGAGATAACATCTGACCTCGAACTTTTTGAGGCATTCATATTCAATGGGACAGACAAATCAGGGGAGTTTTTGACCATGTAATTATATTATTATTTTTTCATGACTTTCCTACTTTCACTCCTTTCTTATTTCTTTACAGGAGAACCGTCCCCACTTAATCGGGGACGGACACACCAATGAGTGCCCTCGCAAGCAATCGAGAGGTCACAACATGTCATCTCCAACAACAATTGGAGACGATCACAACAATGGATGGTCCCCATAAATAATTGGGAAATCGCAACAACGATCATCCCCACAAACAGTCGGGAGACACTCTCATCGAGGACATCACCAACACCCGACATACGAGGCATCGCTCCGAGTTTGTCTATATCTTTGCATTATTTTTTATACATATTTTTATATTCGGTAAATATTTTAATTTTTTGCCTTATATTCCTTCTAGAGGTGAATTCTTTTCTGAACATACATTTACTACCGCATCTTCACGAACTACGCGAACCTGATTCTCATCTCGATGAGATACGTAGGCAGCCCTTCTTGGGTTCGGTATTCCTTATTAGAAAAACGAAAAAAATGTGTACATACATTTTAGTTCGTATCTTCACGAACTACACGAACCTGATTCTCATCTCGATGAGATACGTAGGCAGCCCTTCTTGGGTTCGGTATTCTTTATTAGAAAAACGAAAAAAATGTGTACATACATTTTAGTTCGTATCTTCACGAACTACGCGAACCTGATTCTCATCTCGATGAGATACGTAGGCAGCCCTTCTTGGGTTCGGTATTCCTTATTAGAAAAACGAAAAAATGTGTACATACATTTTAGTTCGTATCTTCATGAACTACGCATACCTGATTCTCATCTCAATGAGATACGTAGGCAGTCCTTCTTGGATTCGGTATTCCTTTAAAGTTTTGACTTGGTTGGTACCAACATAGTTAGAAGTGTGCATGAGAAAGAAACAAATGGTATGATGGAGAGGACCAATTTCGTGGTAAACCATAGATCCTTTTGGTACCTCTTAATCGCACCTTAGTGACACTCGAAAAATTCTCTTGCATGCATCTAAGACAAGAACAAAATCAACCTCATCGTTTTATGTGCATTGTGTGGCGAGCATTAGATTAATTCATTGCATTGCATTGTTGATCTAGAACTTGGCCTAAATGTTTGTTGAGGCGAAATCCTGAGTTACAATTGATTTGGGAAAGGATCGTAGGCCTTCTTTGACCCGATTGAGCCTTTCATAACCTACCAAATGACATTATCCCTAGCATTCCCCCTTTGAGCCTAAAGCCTTTTCTTTGAACAACCACATTTCAGCCTATACCTTTCTGAGTGCTTACATGCACTACCCTCTTTTGGCCCGACCTCCCTGAGTGCATTAAAATGTGCAAATTGTGGACAAAGATTCAAGATCAAAGATGCCAAAGGCAGAAGATGCAAAGTCCCAGAGGAATAAAGATGAAAATACGACTTCAAAGAAGGAGTAAAATTCCCCACAAATCAAAACATGGAGAAATCCCCCCCAAAAAATATATAATGAAAAACACTCCAACAAATGTGGAGAAATTTCAAAAAAAAAATCAAAAAAAAAACAAAAAAAACAAAACAAAAAGAGAAAAGAACTCCAAAAGGGGAAAAAGGACTCCAACAACGAAAAGAAGTCGATACAAATTCAAAGAAAGGGACTACGAGACAAAGAAGATCAAGCGTCCAAATGCAACAAATGTCAAAGCACAAATACAGTGCATACTCAAGGGAGGATTAGTCACTTTTATCCCAAATAATATCCTACCCATCCCCAAGCCTACATTACAAGCTAATAATAAGCCCTACATGATCCTATTTCAAGTGTTCTCACATTAGTGGATACTTACATGAAGGCCAAGCCTATGGTATCACAATTGCATGCATTGAACATCCTTCTGAGTGTGAGTGCACTTTTCAAAATGTCCTAAAATCAAAATACTCATATGTGTGAAAAATAGGACTTTATTTTGGTGAGGCACGTGAAACATGAGGAAAGGTATAATTCAAAATCTTTGTTTGAATCAAGAGAAACAAATCTTGTCGATACTTAGGTACGTCTGAGGTACCATTTGAAACTATTGGAATTACCCGAAGTTGATCTCGGTTAGCTGGGAAAGATGGTGGAATTCTCGTGCATAAGACTAATTGGTGGTACCAACTGAAAGTCAAGACACGATTTTCTTTTCAACATTCTTAAAAAAAAAAAAAGTTTTCTTCCTTTTACAGGCGCCCACCTTCTAATGCGGGTATTTACATCTCAGTACTTTTACAGGCGCCCACCTTCTAATGCGGGTATTTACATTTCAGTACATTTTATAGGCGCCCACCTTCAAATGCGGGTATTCATTAACGCTCCGGCACACAAACCAGAGTATGCATCAGGATCTTGGTACACAACCCAAGATTCCATTTCATTAACGCTCCGGCACACAAACCGGAGTATGCATCAGGATCTTGGTACACAACCCAAGATTCCATTTCATTAATGCTCCGGCACACAAACCAGAGTATGCATCAGGATCTTGGTACACAACCCAAGATTCCATTTTATTAACGCTCCGGCACACAAACCGGAGTATGCATCAGGATCTTGGTACACAACCCAAGATTCCATTTTATTAACGCTCCGGCACACAAACCGGAGTATGCATCAGGATCTTGGTACACAACCCAAGATTCCATTTCATTCAAAGCTCCGGCACACAAACCGGAGTATGCATCGGGATCTTGGCATACAACCCAAGATTTCATTTCATTCAAAGCTCCGGCACACAAACCGGAGCACGCATCAGGATCTTGGCACGCAACCCAAGATTCTATTTCATTCAAAGCTCCGGCACACAAACCGAAGCATGCATCAGGATCTTGGCACACAACCCATGATTCCATTTCATTAACGCTTTGGCACACAAACCGGAGCATGCATCAGAATCTTGGCACACAATCTAAGATTCCATTTCATTAACGCTTTGGCACACAAACCAGAGCATGCATCAGGATCTTGGTACACAACCCAAGATTCCATTTCATTAATGCTTCGGCACACAAACCGGAGCATGCATCGGGATCTTGTCACACAACCCAAGATTCTATTTCATTAACGCTTTGGCACACAAACCAGAGCATGCATCATAATCATTCTTTTTTCCAGCAAGTACACAATGTTGCATCCCCAGCGTCTCACAGCTCGACATTGGGGCAATTTTGAAAGAGACATTGGGAATATGTAAATGCTTCTGTTCCCAAATAGTCTTTTCCTTTAATTATTTTTTCCAGGGTCGTCCACCCCGAACAATAGGACAAGAGGTGATTTGCCTCAACTTTTGAACTACACCTGGCCTGATCTTCGTGTAATTCGAGGTATGTAGGCAACTCTAAATCAGAGTTCGGCCATATTTTTATCATAATTCTTTATCGAGCAAAATTGGCTTCATGTCAACGTTTTCGCCCAAAGATTCTTACATCATCTTTAGTCGAAAAGGGGCAAACTGTTGACACCCAATTTTGGCTCTCCGTGCTTAAAATTAACGTCTTCAGGTTTCCTGATCGTTAAAGAGCACAAAATACATTTTTTTACACATTTTTCATGAAATATAATAATTTATTGATAATCATCCTTATTTTAGGAATTTTATCAATTTATTGATATATTTTTATTTCTCACAATTTATTGATAATTATCCTTTATTTTGTAAATATTAGGATTTTATCAATTTATTGTCATTATACAGTTTTGACAATCGCAATATTTTTTACAGTCATCCGCACACGTACACAATACAAATACTACAATTTCAATTATTTAAAACACATTACATTTTATTTTATTTTTTTTATCACATACCAATGCACACATTTCTGTACATTATTTATATTCTCTAATACATTCCGCAAGCACAAGAGGTCGGAGCAATTAATTCTAATACGCAGAGCAACGAATCAGTCAAGTCAAGGTCTTGTCATCTTTAATAAAAGTGACATTTGACATTACTGAATACGGCTATCGTCCTCTAGTTAATAACCTTGTGCATTGGTTAATAAGTTGGGTCAAGTCAAGGTCTTGTCACCTTTAATAAAGGTGACATTTGACATGACTGAATAGGGCTATCGTCCATCGGTTAATAAACTTTATACATTGGTTAATAGAGTAAATAATCTATCGGATAATAACTAAAAAATAAAAAAAATTAGTCTTTTATTTTTTGGACAAAGAGGGGATTTGTTTTGTATTATAAAAGGGGGGAGGGGGGCATTTTATTTGGGGGGACAAAATATACATACACACATTTACATACTACACACACACACCTATTCTACACACTACACTACACACACACACCCCCATCTGATTTTGTTGTTCTCTCTCTCCCTCTCACGGCTCTCTCCTCTCTATTGCTTCGCCGGAGGTGATGATCGGCGAGCTCCCGACGGGTCACCACCCCATGACCCTTGGAACTCCGGCGAACTCACAACGCTGGAGCACTCCACCACCAACGCCCCTCTCCTTTTCTCTCCCTTTCCCCTCCGTCTTGCCGCTGCCACGCCGGAAAATATGGCGTTGAGGTCTCTAAATCTGGCCGGAAAGCTCCCTCAACACCACAATCCCCACCTTTTCTTCTCCTTGGCCGGATCTATCAGATCTGACCGGAGAAAACATCTCCGACTGACTGGATTTTGTTGAGATAATATGTCATTTTGTATTGTTTGCAGATCTGGCCGGAGTTATTATTTCTCCGGCGGCGTTGGGTGTTTTTCGGCTACTTATGTTTATCTCTGTGTTGCTCCTGTATTTTTGTTGCTGTTTTCGGATTATTTTTGTTGCTTTTGTGCCATTTTTCACCCGGAAAATTTACTCCGGAGATGGGTTTTTGCTCGGTACTGTTTTAACCGATTTTGGGCTGTTTGGACGATTTTGTCCTTGCTCTTTACTATTTTTGATATTACACTGATATCGAACAAATACTACACTGCATTGGCCAATGAAAAAACTCCCGTCGATTTTTGAGGCCTCCACAATAAAAAAGACGGTACCTGGGCTGCCCCCTGAACCACATGCTGCTCGGGCTCTATCTCCACGCTAGCAGCTCTAGCAGGTGCCACTGTTCGAGGGCGTCCTGGACCCCTAGCTGGAGTGGGAGGCTCATCCTCGCGTGCTGCCGATGATCTCGTACGAACCATCTGCGGAAGAATGAAGTAGAATAAATGAGATCTCCAGAAACTTCAAGGGTAGTACGCACGACACAGAAGCAATGAAAGAGTTAAATTTCCTAAAATGCCACTGTAGCCTCCCAAAGATTGAGTACGGACGTCTCCTCCCCGATCCGCAGGACTCTACTAGACATTGGCTCCTATACCGATGACACCGGTGAACCTAAAGCTCTGATACCAAGTTGTCACGACCCGATTTCTCGGTCATGATGGAACCTACAACCCCCGGTAGGTGAACCAATCCCTGTAGCCCAGAACAGCTAGTAATGGGCTACTATCTAACAAATAAGAGAACAAGACGAATAAAATAGATAATATGAATGTAAATATATACAAATGCGGAAAACTAAACCAAACCCCAAGACCTGGTATCATAGTACAGAGCCAAACTACATACATGGAGTACAAGTAAACCAAAACTATATATACAAATGTCTCTGAATGGAAATAGAGTACATGAAGCAAAAGATAAACTAAAGCTAAGCTCCGATCGCCAAGAGCCCACCTTCAGTCTGAAGTAGTCCTCAACAGATCTCCAAGCACGAATCTCAACGATCTACCAGCGATGGCCCACACTAGGATCTGCACCCAAAGATGCAGGGGTAGGGGTGAGCACCATATGCGAAGCATAAGGTACCCAGTAGGTATCATAGGCCGACTGGGCACATATAAGATAAAAGCGCAGTAATAGACAAAATAGAAGCAAGTAGTCACAAAAATCAACGAAAGGTACACAGGAACTAGCCCAGAGGGAAATCAACAGAACCACAGATGAGGCTAGTAGGCAGAATATACACACCAAAGGCACAGGTGAAAGTAAGAAACAACGCACCTGGAATCCTTGCAACAACAGTGTATACAAAATAAGTTTACGGAATGGACGGTATACCGGTAACCTCAAGTGTAAGAAGAAGAGAGAAAGAGTAATATAGGCATGCTCAGACATGAATCAA
>QJPP01003748.1:0-199954 GCA_003996215.1 Jaltomata sinuosa
TATACCGTCCTTTTCGTAAACTTATTTTGTATACACTGTTATTGCAAGGACCCCAGGTGCGTTGTTTCTTACTTTCACCTGTGCCTATGGTGTGTATATTCTGCTTACTAGCCTCACATGTGGTTCTGTTGATTTCCCTCTGGGCTAGTTCCTGTGTACCTTTCGTTGATTTCTGTGACTGCCTGCTTCTATTCTGTCTATTACTACGCTTTTATCTTATATGTGCCCAGTCGGCCTATGATACCTACTGGGTACCTTATGCTTCGCATTTGGTGCTCACCCTTACCCCCTGCATCTTTGGGTGCAGATCCTAGCGTGGGCCATCGCCGTTAGATCATTGTGATTCGTGCTTGGAGATCTGTTGGGGACTAATTCAGGCTGAGGGTGAGCTCTTGGCGATCGGAGCTTAACTTTAGTTTATCTTTTGCCTCATGTACTCTATTACCATTCAGAGACATCTGTATATATAGCTTTGGTTTATTTGCACTCCATGTATGTAGTTTGGCTCTATACTATGATACCAGGTCTTGGGGTTTGGTTTAGTTTCCGCATATGTATATATTTATAGTCCTTTTATCTATTCTATTCGTCTTGTTCTCTTATTTGTTAGATAGTAGCCCATTACTAACTGTTCTGGGCTACGGGGATTGGTTCACCTACCGGGGGTTGTAGGTGCCATCATGACCAAGAAATCGGGTCGTGACAGTTAGTTAGCTCAGGCACAAAATACAAGACCTTAAGGAGGTTTGGCTAGTGATACAGAAAATCCAAAGCAAGTGATGGCAATCACCTTGAGAAGTGAGAGAGATTTGATTGATGCACCCCCAAAGAAAAATCATGAGGTGCAAGAATAGTTGATCACTTCTAAGCAGACAAAAATACAGACTGAGTCCAAAGAAGCTGACAAAAAAGGAAAGTATGAGTACCTAATAAAAATCTAATTGAGAAGACTCAAGACATAACACCACCTCCATTCCCTCAAAAGCTTATCAAAGCCAAATAGGATGCTTATTTCAAGAAGTTCTTTGACACGTTCAGAGAACTTTATATTAATCTTCCTTTGTTAGATGTTTTGCAGGGAATGCCTAAGTATGCCAAGTACTTGTAGGATGTGGTGGCGAACAAAAGAAGGCTTGCGAATATTGAGACTGTGGCACTTACTGAAGAGTGCAATTTGGTGGGGATGAGCAAGATTCCTAAAAAGCTCAAGGACCTTGGGAGTTTCATCCTCCCCATACAAATTAGTGAAAGTAATATTGTCCAAGCTTTGAGTGATTTGGGGGAAAGCATCAATTTGATGCCCCTTTCATTGTTTAATACTCTTGGGTTGGAGAAGCCAAGGACTGCATCAGTTGTGCTATAGATGGCGGACAAAACTAGAGTGGTCCCCGAAGGAATTATTGAGGATGTTCTCATCAAGGTTGGTAAGTTCATCATTCCTGCTAACTTTATTATTCTTGATTATGATGCAGATGACAGGGTACCAATCATATAAAGACATTCATTCTTTGCTACCGGTGGAGTATTGATTGATGTTAGAGAGGGCACACTCAATATGAGATTGAATGATGAAGAGGTGGTCTTGAGAGAGTATAAAGCACTCAACACACCCTCACACTACAAAGATCTATGCATGATCATTGCGATGGAAGTGGATGAGTATGGGGTGGAAAAGAGCGTACCTCCAATTACCTCTTCAGACTCTCTCATGGAGCTGCCCGAATTAACAAATAAGCCTGAACCTGAAAGCCTTGAATGGAATCCTGAGAAGATAGGTGTATGAAAGCCCACAGACCTCGAGCTCGACCACACGAGAGGTCAAAAAAGAAGGAGAGGATGGGCCCCTAGTAAGAGGAAGAGGATGAGAGAATAGGAATAAGAGTTGTGATGTGAGTCATGCCTCGATATTAAATCAAGCACTTCTTGAGAGGCAACCCAAGTAAAGGTAGTATTTTTATTCTTTTTTGTTTTCTTTAGTATCACTTTTGGTTTTGTTTTTGTGTTGTATTAACAGGTTTAAGGAAAGTAAGAGTACCAAAAATCTTAGATAAGGAGCATAGAAAACACTAAGTGTAGGGTCCTCCGAACCTCGTTGATGGAATTGATGCTACTAGCTAGGCCTAGAGGCCTTACAGAGTATTTTGATGTTTACTTTTAATTTATACTTTGGGGACAAAGTATGGTTTTAAGTATGGGGTGGTAATCTTCCGATTTGTTTAGGGTGAAGTGCACTATAGGATTTATATCTTTATTTATTTGCATGTTTTTGAGTAAATTGAGAAACAAATTACAAAAAGATTTTATCTTTATTTGTTTTCAGTTTTTATGGTTGGTTTGTTTAGTAGAAGCACACTTTACCCACCCCTCAGTTTTTCTTTTCAGTTCTTTTCCAAGCGGGAGCCCTTTGAACCCAGTATCCTTTTTGATTTTTAAGAGTAAATTTAAATTTTTTGTCATTAGGAATAAATAAAGATGCTCTTGCTAGGTGCTACACATAATTACTTATTGCAGGTTGGTGTTTAATTCTATGGCATGATTTGAAAAATTGAATAACTACTGTGAGACACCTAGGCTCTTTTATCTGACTCTTGTTGGCTTAAATTTGAATTCGTACAATTGCTTTGTTGAGAGTTTGTAGGTAGCCTTCTTGATTTGAACATGTGCGAAGTGTGAGTGACTTTTTGTTATATTCCATGTTGTATTTTGGTGTCTAGAACTTGCCTCGTGTGTTTGCAAAGCGAAATAAAGAATGTTGAGTTTAAAGAGATGATACAGGCATTTCTTTGATAGACATGTTTTATACCCTCTTTATATATCCTCTGTGCATGACCTTTGCTAGCCCCGTTGAGCCTTTAGACTATTCTTTGGTAGTCTCATTTATAGCTTATTCCTTTTCTTTCAATTGCTCGCAATTTGTTCCAAAACTCCTAAGTACTTTAGTTGAGAAATTATGATGTTAAGGTGTGTAAAATTGAAGAAAGGAAAAAGTGAAGTGAAGCCCCAATGAAATAGCTTTTGGTGTATTAAAAAGGTTTATGTGTTGCTGGTAGGGAGTAATGTAATGAAAATAAAAATTGATCAAAAGAAGTGAATCATGTGTTAACAACAAATATTCCCTACTAAAGATGTGTAAGCGAGCTTAAAGAGATGCGGCAAAATGCAAGAGAGTTTGGAATGTAATAGTGGTGTAAAATAGGTTGGTTGGAGATGAGTTTAATGAAAAGTGTGATGTATTAATGCACTTAGGGAAGATAGTCACTATTCTTGAACAAATAGTTCCTACCCATCCCTTAGCCTACATGACTCCTTAAAGTACTACTTGATCTTGAGTTTTGACATTCTGATATTAGTGGAGTACTACACTACGGGCAAGACTATGGTTTATCTCATGTGACATGTGAATTCTTTGTGAGAGTGAGTGAAATTTGATTCTTACACCCATTCTTGTGATAATTTGCATATGTGTGAGTGAATGTGGGTAATTCTCTTGTGGTGAGGGCACATGTTTGATGATAGATAGGTGACTTATATGATCTCTTTGTTGAGTAATGTGCATGAGTTTTTCAACTGAGGAGAGTCAATTCTTGAGGCTAGGAAGTCTTGAAGTAGTATTCATGTGATTCCAGTTGTAATATGGCATACCGAATGTAGAACTTGCTATTTATGTGGTCGTTATAGTTCTAACTTGAGTATCTTAGTTTCCATAGGGATGTTGGAGTCTTCCTTAATTGTGATTAATGTAAAGAGTTGTTCAAAGAAGAATAAGACTTTAAGTGTGGGGTGGTGATCTTGGCGTATTTATACACCTAAGTGTCATTATCTATGTGTATTTAGCTTAGTTTTGAGGATAACTTGATGTGATATTGGGGAATATAGGTTGTATGTGTGTATTTTGCTTCTAAATTACATGTTTATAGTGTTTAAGGTTCATTTGGAACAAGTCAAGAGTCAAAATGATCAAATAGAGTTTAGACGAGAAAACTAGTGTCGCTAGCTTGAGCTATGCATATTCTAGTGTTCTTTGATGAACTCTATTATGTTGTATGGACTAATGTGTGTTATGAATTGATGTAAGATACCATTGGAGGATCTATGGAAGATAAATAAAGACTAAGACAAGCCTAAAGAGGTGTTGAAAGGCAACTACTAACCAAGGAACACGAAGGGAGGTGGATTATAATTTCCAATGAGCCTCCGAGATAAGGGCGTGTCACGCTAGTGTGTCACTGTGATAAGAGGGTGCCACGGACCTTGATCACCGTGATAAGGCCATGGCACGAAGCTTGGTCTCTGCAATATTGAGGTGCCATGGAGTTGGGTCTCGTCTGTTACAAGTTGTCCTACACTATAAATAGGACACTTAGCTTCAATTGAACACATTCTTAGACGTGTCTGGATTGGAAAGCACAAGGAGGAGGATGCCTTAGGGTTCTTATTCTCTTCTTTTTCATTACTTAATTCTTGTATGAACTATATCAATTTTATAATTGCAAATTAGATTATGAGTGGCTAAACACCTCTTTCTAGGGTTGAGGCTACAACATGATTGTTTAAGTATGGTTTTATAGTTGGTTTATTTGTTTATCTTGTCATGTGATTGTTCTTGCATTCTTATTTTACTATTCTAAAGCGTCATGAACTTTAGGATAAATCTAAGTCTCAAAATTAATTGACCATAGGAGTGGAGAGATGGAATGAAGAACGTAGGGAGTATGGATCATGTTTTTAATGATTAGATATTAATTGTAAAGGCTGATTTGCAGTTAGGATAGCGATATACCTAAACGCCCCACTTGGTTGATTAAACGGGAAGATAGTTTAATGCATTCGAATTAAAGACTCACATCCCTGCTCAACGATGTAGTTATGAGATTAATTTGTATAGATGACTTAGAGGATGACCATTCCCGAGTTGTAATATCAATCCTATAGATCAACAATCACGATAAACACCAACACCGACTAGAAACCATAGTTAAGCATGAATGTGCAATAAAGGCCTCAACCCTGGAACCCTCCATATATTGTTTACAATCTGAATTTAATATCGTCGTTATTTTTAGTATTTAGTTTATAAAAACAAAACTCAAACTCTTGGTTACGAATCACACTTATTTAATTTTAATAGTAATATTTAAGTTGGATCGTCAACTAAACACCAAGTCCCTGTGGGATTGATATTCGGCTCGTAAGGGCCACTTTATTACTTGCATGACCACATATACTTGCGTGTGCGCTTGGGAGCAACAAGATTCAACCCATTATTCCATTAAAATAGGAGGGTAAATTAAGCTTTAAGGTGTAGAGACTACTTAGCTTTCATGAGTAGATGACTATGAATCAATCTTGAAGACAAAGCACCGAAGCTTCAAGGTAAATCGCCTGTTGAATGGTACTTGATTAGATTTAATGAGTCTCCAAAGGACTAGAATCCCAGATGCAAATTCAGATGAGGATCTTCATCCTCCTGAGATGGCTTAATCGCATGGTGGGAAACTTCTAGGAGATATTTGAAGAACTTGAAGGGGAAAATCAGCTGAACTTTTCAGCTACCTACTTTCCTAATTTCTTTTGTTTTTTTCTACTCGGATATTTTTGTTATTGGACCAGGTCATTATTGGGCCAGGTTATGTACTCTTTCTTTTGTTTTTTCTAAATAAAGGGGCATCACCCGACTTTTAATTTAAAAATAAAAGAAATATAATTATATGTTAGATTAAAAGTAATGATTGACTTTATCTGACTAACATAATTGATAACAAGATATCATATTATGGATTACATCTTGTTAGATCATTTAATTCTTGTCATTGCAAGTTCTGAACTATCATAATACTTGAAATGTAATTATATGTTAGATTAGAAGTAACTATTGACTTTATCTGACTAACTTAATTGATAACAAGATATCATATTAGGGATGACATCTTGTTATATCGTTTGATTCTTCTTGTCAGTGTAAGTTCTAAACTATCGTAATACTTAAAATGTAATTATATTGTGATGACCCTTCCGGTCATATTCGTGTTTACGCATTCATTATATTGTTAGAGCTTTCCTGTAGTGACTCCAAGTCATTTATGGCTTACTGGGACTGGTAGTTCGGTGCCCTGGTAGTTTGTTTGGTTGTTTTGGCCGTTTGCCTATTGTAGAGCCTTAACTTAGAATATCATTGACTTTAGTCAACATTCTTAGCTAACGTGCTCGGAATTGAATTCTGACAGTTTCGTTAGCTCCGGAGCATTGAGTTTGGTCTAGTTGGACCTTTAGTTGAGGCGTGAGAACATCCGCTGTGGGTTTTGTGCTATTTTCTCCATTTTCAGGCCATTTGGAGTTGAAAGTGTAACTTTGGTCAGCTTTCGACGATCGGAGCGTCAGATTCAAAATCTGACGATTCCATCAGCTCCAAAATATTGAGTTGGGTTAGGTAGGTGGTTGGTTCAGGTTCCGGGTGAGCCGGGCTCATTTCAAGCCTTTGAGTTCTTATTGGTTAGTACTGACTTGGGTCAATATTTCTTCGAAACGACCTCGTATAGAAGTTTCGTCGATTTCTTTGAGTCCACAACGTCGTTTCCACTCTATTAGCATTATTGGTTTTTGATTGTGCCCGAAATGCCCCGTGGAGTTTCAAAAAGTTGTAGAAAATCGGTGCAGACCAGGCCTTCAGTGCCATCGGCGCTGGCCTAGCGCGATCGTGCTGATGCGCATTTTGACTTGCCAGCGCAATAGCGCTATGATGGCATCGTTGGCGCTGACCATTTTTCCTGCACTTTAAATTGTAGAGTTTTCGTATTTCCAGCCATTTCTATCAACTTTTCCAACTCTAAAACACATATACTCTCTACCAAATTGCTCTATATCAATTCCTAACCTTGGGGAATTAATTGTTCGTCAAAAATCCTTGCTCCTTCGTCACTTGGTAAGTCTCCTTCCCAACCTTGCTTTTCTTTTGTTTTCTTAAAAATCCTCCATTGTAGCTTATTTCCAAAAGCTTGGAAATTATTGTAGAGGCTGGCTTTTTGCTCTTGCATGTTCATGGGTTTGAGGAATTGATATGCCCAAATTACACCTCCTTTAAGAAGCGTAAGCGGCCGTCGATCAAATATAGAACCCAATGAAGGTTGGGGTCGATCCCACAGGGAATATGGTAGGACTATGGTTGATATGTGTTTACTTGCACTGTTAGTCGTTTATTTTCCTACGAAGGGGTTTTTTAATGTAACAAGTAGTAATTATAACTAGAATGTAAACAAGTAACACGCGACAGTTTTAAGAGTTGTAATCAATGGGAGAGATGACTAGGGTAGTGTTCCCCATGAGTTCATAACTTAGTAAGGCGTTGTACTTAGTAAACTAGTTTGGTGCTTAGCATGTAGAATCGGTAAGTTAGGTTCACCTAAATCCTTGGTCCGGCAGATAGATGAATTTCACCACACGCCTTAGTCCGGTCGTGGGTGTGTGATTTACTAACTCTTACCTTGGATCCCAGATTAGCTATTCCCGGACAAGGTCTATTAGATAGGGTTGATAGTCTCAAATATCCATTGTTTAACAACCCTTTTCCCATCTGTTACCTCCTTGGTGTGGCAAGTAAGGATAAGGCGAGTTCTAACATTGCACACCGTTAAAAAGCAATCAAAGAGAAGGGAAAAACAATACATGCATAAACACCGCCCTAGCGTACACAAGTACTTTGCCTACTTCGTTAATCCTTCATGGTTCCCACAACCCTAGTTGTGGATTTAGCTACTCATGTTCATAATTAAGCAATCAAGAGTTATTAGTGTGTTCATGATCATATACTTACGATAAGAGATAAAGAAATCCGGAATCTTGAATGGATGAAGGTGGAAGCAAGAACAATGAACTATGAATGTATTTAACTCTCAAAACCAAGAACAAACTAAAATCACAATATTTCAAGTATGTTTTCTCCAAAGTAACGAGCATAAAAAATGTAAAATAAACCCGGGATAAGTATTTATAGATAATGAAATCTTGTCCTAACAAAACTAGGAAACTGAACTCGGCAGGGAACACAGGTTGGAATGACGACCCATCATTTGGGATGATGGTTCGTAGTCTGCTAAGGTCAACCATGTTTCTGGCTGGTCAACAACTTCTGTCTTGGGAAATTACTGGTGGAACCACGAGTCGTACTTCTGAATGACGGCTTGTTTCTTGACTCGTGGTTTCTTGGTCCATTTTTGTGCCTTCTCTGATCAGTGACTACGAGTCTAACAGGACAGACCGTACTTTGGAAGTATGGTTCATACAATGATCTGTGCTTCCTACTCTTCCTTTAGACTGAGTTGTGCTTTTTCCTCCACACTTGCACACCTTCTGGAATTTGGTATACGAGTCACAGGACGGGTCCGTGGTTTTGAACCATGGACTGTCAAGTGATCCGTCATCTCTGTAGCCTTCCAGTCTTTGCTCAATTTCCAGCACTTTGCTCAATTTCTAGTACTTTGCTCTAGGATCCATTTTTCCTGCATACTTAACAAAAAACATCAAATCTACCAATAACATGCTAAAGAACTTGCGATAATCCTAAGTATTAAGCGTCGAAAGTGACGTACTTCTACGTGACATCAACACCCTCAACTTAAGGCTGTTGCTTGTCCTCAAGCGACACCAGAAAACCATCCTCACACGATGCTTTAGTAAAAGAAAACCAGGAACTACGACACTCATATGATTTAGCAATTCAGCTCACAACAAGTATCCCCATCCTTTTTCAATACAAAACCAGTGCACAAGTTCCATTTATCAAGACAACACAAGAGGATCCATATACGACGTTACGCTATCAACATATGACTTAGCATACACATATGAGACTCACCCTAACAGTCAGCAGTCAAAGTCGTTCTAGTGCGCTCACCACAAAGAAGTCCCAATCACACACTTATACAATTAAAATCTCTGGGACTGAGCTAGAACACTCACACTCACAAAGATATTCAAGCAATGCGTGCATAATACCATAGGCTTGCCCTTATTTTCTATGCCTCGGCTTTTGAACAGTTGGGTTAGGATCACTATAGGACTTTATTTGGCTTGTATCATAGACTCGGGGACGGGTATGGTAGCTATGGGAATCAGTGACTAAGCCCTCCTTGACACTACGCTATGTATCTTCCACTTTTCAGGCCAACTCTATTCTTTCTTCCCCTTTTTCTCCCATGTTTTTTCTTCATTTTAATCAATTGATGGGTGCGGCTTTTATTTCAGACTAATCTTTTCATTACATCTCTTTCTCTTTTCTTTTTCTTTTTCTTTTTCTTTTTCTCTTTTTTTTTCTTTTTCTAGCATATCTGCCACACCCGGTATTTCTCCTTTTTATTGCTAACCTCTTCTTTTCATACCCATATTTTGCACTTGCCTCTACAGTAGCCACCCTCAACTTAGGCAATTTGCATGAGTTGAGGTACACAATGTCCAAGGAGGGACCAGGGCCAAACTAAAGGTTCGTAGAAAACCGGGAAGGTGCTTGGGCTAAACAATAAAAATGGTCAACTCAGGCTCAAAATTAGGGATCAAAAGGTAATTACATTATTTGGACGGTTATTTAGGCTGAAGTGGACTATTTCAAAAAGGGCCTATGATCCTTTCCTAACCAACCATCCTACAACCTAGGCAAGACTAGCCGGGCAAGTTCTAGATTGGCATACAATGCAAAAATAGTACGAATGCAGCTCACACACACATGGCACCGAGTACAATAATCACATGCTAACTATCAGGTTCATACTCTAGCTTAAGCCATTCATTAGATCGATTATCGTAATGTCATACACAGATCCATAATGGTTAGTCTATCAAAAATAAATAATCTTATGTCACACAAAAATTGGAGGAGGGGTATCCATTTTTCAATCAAAATTCAGTTCAAAATAATGCCATAGACTGTGCTAAGTTCCTTTTCTTCTTTTATTCCACACAACCTATACTAAACATGCCGGTTCAACAGAAATTAAAAATCCTTAGGGAAAGAACACAGGCAATAAAACCCTAAGGACTGGGGTACCTTGTGAGTACCCTCATGGGTTGCCTTCCATGCAGTGCCTGATTTAAAATCGCAGCACGACGCGAGTGTTTTGGCTACTCAGACTTTGCCAAAACACTCTACAAAAATACCAGATGACCACAGCTGCCCCCACCCCATCTAAAAAGCTATGCATTGTCCCTAATGCACTCAAAAAATTATAAGCAAGGGATACTAGGCATACCTGTGGCGCCTAAGCGTGGTCATCGGGTGTAGCAAAAGTCAGGCTTGCTGGATCGGTGCCCGTAGTCGTATCTCCATCACGGACTGCCTCTGCAGTCCTCTCAACAACAACATTCGCTGCCTGTGCAGCTTCATCAACCGACATTCTCACAATGGGGTCTAAAGAAGTTTCCTCCATGGAGCCCGCGACACCACTTCCTGAGCCACTCGTACCAATGGAGTCGATACAAATTTGATGGATGGCTAGGGATTCTTTTGCTACCTTAGATTCTTGCTTCCACCTCTTCTTTTTAGCTTTCTCTTCCTTTTTCTTCTGCGATTTAGGACTCAATAGGGCATTTTTCCTGAACCTTCTTATCTCTTTTCTTTATCTTTCTTGTAGGTTCAGGGTGAGTTTAAGCTGTTCCGGTTAGGTCATGAGGAGGGGAATGTGCTAGAAAATCAATGAAATCCACCTCCGCAGTCCCGACCTGTGGTAGCTGAATGTCCGGTACCTATCTCTTTTGGATTGCATCCACATCAGTACAAACCTTTGCAAGATCTGTCAGAATAGCAGTGAGGTCTGGAATAGTCAAATTCTGAAGCCTGTCATTCACCCTGATTTCTATGTTGTCCAACCGGTCATTTAAATTGTCAATTGATTTCTGGATCAAAGCAACAACATCAGCTATTTCTCTGTGGATTAACGGCTTCATGGAGTTTGAGAACCTCTTAATTTTTTCATCGGCATGAAAGGCTGCTTTAGCAACCTTACTGAAAACCTCACTAGTGAAGAAATAGGACTGTCCTTGCTCACTGGACGGAGTAGACTGAGCTGAGGAGGATGGGCCTGGTGCGGCAGTAGAAGGGTCAAAAGCCGGTGCAGTATTCTCGTCAAACATAACCAAGGCGTCGGGTGGCAAATCTCCACTAGGCTCAGAAAAAATAGTGCTCTTGGATGCTGAATGAGCCCTCACTCTTGCCACCAGATTTGTCATATCTCGAATAAGGGCTATTTCTTGGAAACTAGTTGCCTACATGATCCTGTCTACTCCTATCATCTCGGGCACCTTAGTTGCCTGACATAGCTGAGTGACCAGGCAAGGGAATGAAATGGTTGTGGATGGCCGCAACGCTATTTCTTTGATTTCCTCCGCAATGATGCGGGCAATGATAAGGTCATATATGGACATGATGGTTGCAACCAAGAGGGCCTGGTCTGGAGTGAGAGTATTATCTGCCATAGTTGGTACCAACTGATGTCTGACCACAGACCACCAGAACTTTCCATCCATGCTCATTGATGATTTGGTGATCTTTATAATGTTTGCCGTCAACCATGGTGGATTTGCATCGGTGATAACTGAGGCAATCCACCTGTAAGGTGTTTTCTTTTGTCTGAACTGCTCCAAGTGTGCATCCAAATCCAGCTGGGATACTGGTGCTACAAAATTCAATCCATAAAGGAAACGCTGAATAGTGCATTTTGAAATGTCTACCTGGACTCCCCTTACCTGCACTCTATCCAAAGCTGGCTGCAATTTTGGACTCTTGCCCTTTTCACATATATTCTTCAATTTCACTGTATATTCCAAATAAAACTCACGAACTAGCACCGGGTTATAAGGACCACCCGTCCGACTCATCCACTGGAATCCATAGTGCTCATACAACCCTTTTGACGTCGGCCATATCATCTAAGTCCGCAGATCTGATCTCTACCTATTCATGGATGCTCCGCCTTGGGTGCCCTTTCTCATTCAAGGTCAAGCCTTCATGGTAGAACCGGGATGTACCCATAATGGCCCATCGGACTCTGTCCCATACTCCAGTGTTTTTGCATTTAAAAGTAGGGGAAGCTACAGGGACAACCTCATCAACTTGCGGCTTTGTAGTAGCAGAAACCTCTTCACCAGATTTGCTAGCATTTTCATTATCACTCGGGTTAGCACTCTCGGAGTCTGACTCTGAACCTTTATTGTTCTTGTTTCCCAAAGCTATAGCATCCCCAGATTCAAACTCTTCGGACTCACTTTCTTGTGGTGATGAACCAGAAGCAGACTCACCCTCTCCTTCTTCAGACTGAGGAGGGGTGGCCTTTTCTATAACCTTTGCTTGCTGCCTAGTGGTCCGATGTATTACTTCTGGGTCGGATTCTATAGTATACACCTCCTCGGAACCACTGTCTTCAGACTCAGAGGCTTCATCTTGTAGCTATCTTTTTTGTCTGATTATTGCCTCTGAGTCTTTGGCTGCGACCTTCTTCTGGGCATTCTTAGGTGGCATGGTACCTGCGGGGTAGACCTTGTTAGTACGTAGAATTAAATATAAAACAAAAGTATAATGATGCAGGCACAGACTATGGATTGGTCTACAACCCGTAAACCAAGAAAAGTGATCGTCAACCAATTTGTGGTTCCAAGAGATCTTTTCAGTAACAGGGACCACGACTCACTTGATGGTCCGTGGTTCTGAACCACAAACTTGTCCTGTTGAGTCATAATCTAGATTCAGAGCATGATCAATTTTTTTCAACATTTTGTTCAGTGACCACGAATCATTAGACGGTCCGTAGTTGTGAACTATGGCTCGTCCTGTGAGTCGTGATCTATTCATCAGAGACCATCAGGTGGGAAGAATAGATGACGAGTGAGTTTATGGTCCATCAATTGAATTACGATCTGTAGATTCACTGGTAATTTCTGGGTAACCATTTTTACTATCAAAAACTCCCTCCTTCTTCAATTTTACACAGTTATGCTCAAGTTTCACAACCAAAATTCCCAATTTCTTTTTCAAAGTTCAAACCTATCACATATTACAAATCTTCAAAACAGTCATCGAGGGCTTTAAAAATTTCGATTTTTACTTTTAACAAGAGCCCTAACCTTGGTTTGATTTTAAGAAAGAGGACAAAAAGGGAGAGAAAACTTACCCTTGATGATCGACTCTCTCTTCATAGAAACAAACAAAAACGGACTGAATTAATGGACTTTGAGTGTGTAATAGTGTTGAAAAATTGATTTGATGAGCAAAAAGGGAGTTTGAGTTGGATTGGGAGTGAAAGAGGGAGAATTTTTTATTCTTTCCTTTTAAAATTGGCGGTTACATATTGTGGAAGGGAAGAGGAAGAGAGAAGCCAGGCCGGGTTTTAATTTTAAAATTTGGGCCAACCCGTGACTCGGCTACCTTTACCTGGGACCTATGAGTAAAAACTACGGTCCGTAGTTTAGGAAGACGGTCCGTCGTACAACTCGTAGTTCTTAGTTGTGTACTTACCTGCTCTTAGGGATGACAATAAGATATACGGTCCATCGTTATAAAGGGCGAACCGTCACGTTGAGTCATCGTCAGTACCTTCAGAGACTTAGCAATTTCTTGCTCCAGTGATCACACATTGATGTACGGTCCATCTTTTGGAAGCACAAACCGTCCTGTCAGTCGTCGTTCCTCTTTTTAGAGAGCCATTAATTTTACTCCAGGAACCACGAGTTGGTTTACAGTTCATCGTTCTGAAGAATGGACCATTAACTCATTCGTGATTTCTGGGGATCCCTGCACTAGTATTCTTTCCTTCTCACCTGCACATAAAACAAACATTAGTCTTGGGTTGCCTCTCAAGCAACGCCTGATTTAACGTCGTGGCATAACGCAAGTGTTTTGGCTACTCAGACTTTTCCAAAACACTTCTTCAAAAGCAAAAATAACAAAAGAAAAAGAAAAAAACCATGGTTTTCCTCCCATACAGCGCCTGATTTAACGTCGCAGCACGACGTATGTTGCATGATTACTCAGACTTCATCAAGCTCCTTGGGTGGGACAAATTCATCAAGGCTCCAGGCTTCAATTGTTTTGAGCTCCTCTGCTGTGCCGAAATAGGATTTGATCCGCTGTCCATTAGCCTTGAAACTCTTCCCTTCATGGTTTTCAAGTTCAACAGCCCCATGAGGAAACATTTGTACCACCTTGAATGGTCCAATCCACTTGGACTTCAACTTGCTAGAAAACAGGCGAAGTTTATAATTGAAAAGCAGGACCAAGTCACCCAGCTAGAAGTTTCTCTTTTCTATCCTCCGGTCATGGTACAACTCCATCTTCTCTTTATACAAGGCTGAACTTTCGTATGCATTTAGACAGAACTCATCCAACTCATTCAATTGCCCAACCTGCTGCAACGATGCCTCAGACCAATCTAAGTTCAGCTTCTTCAATGCCCACATGGCCTTATGCTCTAACTCAACCGGAAGATGGCACGCCTTACCAAACACAAGCTGATATGGTGACATACCTATTGGGGTCTTGAATGTAGTTCGGTACACCCACAAAGCATCATCTAACTTCCGTGACGATTCCTTTCTATTTGCATTGACAGTCTTGGATAGGATTGACTTTATCTCTCTATTGGAAACTTCCACTTTCCAACTCGTCTTAGGATGAAAAGGGGTTGCAACGCTGTGTTTAACTCCATATTTCTCAAGCAAAGCACGAAATAGCTTGTTGCAAAAGTGAGAGCCTCCATCGCTAATTATTGCCCTTGGCGTACCAAACCTGGAGAAGATGTTCTTTTTCAAGAATGCTATGACACACTTGCCTTCATTACTGGGAAGCGCTACCGCCTCCACTCACTTAAATACATAGTCCACAGCCACCAATATGTACCGGTTTCCATTGGATATCACAAAAGGGCCCATGAAGTCTATACCCCAAACGTCAAACAACTCAATCACAAGGATGGGATTAAGAGGAAGCTCATGCCTCCTTGATATGCCTCCTTCCCTTTGACATCTGTTGCAAGCCTTAGCAAACTCATGGGAGTCTTTGTGAATAGTCGGCCAATAGTAGCCGCATTGTAAAATCTTGTGCGCAGTTCAGATACCGCTATGATGACCTACAGCAGATGATGAATGGAATTCCTCTAGTATCTTTATCATCTCAGCTTCAGGTACATATCTTCGGATCATAGTATCAGTGCAAACACGGAACAAGAATGGCTCTTCCCAGAAGTATTTCTTGACGTCAGACATGAACTTTCTTCTTTGGTGGACAGACATATCATCAGGCACTAAATCACTTTCCAAATAGTTGGCAATGTCAGCGAATCATGGAATCAAATCTTACAAAGCGGCTAACACTTGTTCATCAGGAAACCAGTCATCTATCTCCTGCTCATCATTTAACTTCAACATTGCCTCTTCTTCCAGCCTAGACAAGTGGTCTGCTACCTGATTCTTTGGACCCTTTCGGTTCTTGACTTTAAAATCAAACTCTTGTAGCAGCAACACCTATCGAATCAGCCTTGGCTTAGCATCCTTCTTCGCCATGAGATAACGAAGAGCTGCATGGTCAGTATGCACCACCACCTTGGTGCCAATAAAATAAGATCTGAATTTTTTGAAAGCAAAGACCACAGCAAGCAGCTCCTCTTTAGTGACAGTATAGTTCTTTTGAGATGGGTTAAGTGCTTTTCTAGCATAGTATATAGGATGAAGAATCTTTTCGCGCCTTTGACCTAGGACTACTCCTTGGGCCACTCCACTAGCATCGCACATAACCTCAAAAGGTTGAGACTAATCAGGATAAATGATGATAGAAGCCGAGGCCAACTTTTCTTTAAGGCACTCAAATGCCTTCAAACATACATCATCAAACACAAACTTTACCTCCTTCTCCAATAATTTGCACAATGGATTAGCAATTTTGGAGAAGTTCTTGATAAATCTCTTATAGAAACTAGCATGCCCCAAAAAGCTCCGAATCCCCTTTACAGAAATTGGTGGAGGCAATTTTTCAATCACCTCAATCTTTGCTTTGTCAACCTCAATACCCTTCTTGGAGATCCTATGGCCAAGCACTATTCCCTCTTTTACCATGAAGTGACACTTTTCCCAGTTCAGCACTAGGTTTCACTCTTCACATTGTTTCAGCACACAACTTAGATGATTTAAACAGTCTTCGAAAGAGTCACCCACTACCGAAAAGTCATCCATGAATACTTCAATAGTTTCCTCCACTATGTCTGAGAAAATAGACATCATGCAACGCTGAAATGTTGCTGGTGCATTGCATAAACTGAAAGGCATCCTCTTAAAAGCAAATGTCCCATATGGACATGTGAAAGTGGTCTTATCTTGGTCTTCAGGAGCAATCGATATCTGATTGTATCCCGAATAACCATCATGAAAATAATACCATCCTCTACCAGCAAGACGGTCTAACATCTGATCCATGAACGACATTGGAAAATGGTCCTTCTCAGTCCAAGCATTCAACCTCCTATAATCCATGCATATACGCCAGCCCATGACCGGCCTTATCAGAATCAACTCATTCTTTGCATTTGGGACTACAGTAATCCCACCTTTCTTTGGCACACACTGAACCGGGCTCACCCACTTGCTATCAAAAATAGGATAAACCACACCTGCATCTAGCCACTTAATGATATCCTTCTTAACGACCTTTTGCATAGGCTGATTCAACCTACGCTGGTGCTCAATACTTGGAATATAATCTGGTGCAAGCTAAATTTTATGTGTACAGATTCTAGGTGGAATCCCATTGATGTCTGCGATGGTCCAACCAATGGCCCTCTTACACTTCCTCAACACAGAAACCAGAGCTTCAACTTGCCCTTCACCTAAGTCTGCAGCAGTAATCAGTGGAAAAGTCTCATTAGCTGCTAGGAACACATACCGAAGATGAGCTGGAAGCGCTTTAAGCTCCAAGACCAGAGGCTCCTCAATAGATGGTCTGGAAGGCGCTGTCTGTCTATTTTTCAAGTCCAAGTCAATCTTCTTTGGAGCATAGTTGTAAGACCCCAAACATGCGAGTGTTGCTACCATCTCATCATACTCCTCAATGTCTTCTCCATCAAAGTTCATAATCACAACTGCTAGTGCTTCAACACCAAGTCTCTCTTCAACCGATATAATTAGCTGATCCTCATCAACTACATCAATCACAAAAATCACTCGCATATCGTCATGATGCTTCATAGACTGGAAGACATTAAAGGTAATGACCTCATCATTTAATCTGAACTTCATCTACCCAGTCTCTAAATCAAAAAGCACGCGTCCAGTAGAAAGGAATGGTCACCCCAAGATGATAGGGACTTCAAAATCTACCTCGCAGTCAAGAATCACAAAATCTGCAGGGAAGATGAAAGTATCAAATTTCACAAGCACATCATAGAGAATACCTACAGGCCTTTTCACAGTGCGATCTGCCATAAGAAGCCGCATTGTAGTCAGTTTGGGGGCTCCCAAGCCCAACTGTTTAAACACTGCAAGTGGCATCAGATTTATACTAGCACCTATATCACACAATGCCTTAGCAAAGTAGAATGCTCTAATCATATAAGGAATAGTGAACGCTCCCAGGTCTTTCTTCTTCTACACTAAAGAACGGGAAGCTATTGCACTACAATGGTGCAGATTATCAGCTGGCTCAAAGCTTACTGTCCTCTTCCTAGTCACCAGATCCTTCACGAATTTAGCATATCCAGGCATCTGCTCCAATGCTTCAACCAAATGAATGTTGACTGAAAGTTGTTTCAGCATGGAGATGAACTTGTGAAATTTTCCATCCTCAACCTTTTTCTTCAATCTTTGTGGGTAAGGTGGAGGAGGCAATGACATGGGTTTCAGGACCGGTGCAGCCTCTTTTCTCTTTGCTTTTGACTCAGAATACTTCCTCTCACTTAGCCCTTCACAAGTATCTTTTTCCTCCGACTCGATCACAATTTTAGCATCCTTGTTTTTAACTTTGACTGGCTCGTCAACAATTATAGGCATGGGAGGATCAATAGTCTACTTTTTGGTTCGCGTGGTTATAGCCATAACCTGATAATCGTTCTTAGGATTTTGAATGGTGTCACTTGGGAGAGTACCCTTTTGACGTGGATTCATGCTGGTGGACGTCTAGTGCATTTGTGTCTAAAGCTGCTTTATGGAAACATAATGGGAATCCACTCTCTGACTGATATTTGAAAGGTCAGCTTTTATCTCTTTCATGCTTGCATTCGTAGAATCCACCTTTTGAAATACTTTGTTGAGCAGCTCCCTCATGGTAGGTTGTTCAGGTCTATCTTCGCGATTTACAGGAGGGACATAAAGACCACTTCTATCATTCTTGTATCCATCTTTTTTGTGCCAGTCACCATACCTGTCTCTAGCTCTGCTCCTATCTCTGTAGCCGGACCAATTGTAGTAGTCATCTCTATCTCTGTTCCGACCTTGATTTCCTTGGCCAGAGGCCCGGAAACCTGCCCCTTGATCATTCAGATAACTAACCTCCTCCTCGGATGAGTAATCGTCTGGCCTTAGTGCTTTCCTTTGTGAGTCAATGGCTTTCACCTTCTCTACTCCCTCACCTAGGATTTTCCTTGCAATCAACCCAACACTCGTGTTTATCTCAGCAACTTTCTACTTGAGGTATTGAAATTTATTGAAATCCATGGACTTACCAACCGCATATGTACCTGCTGGGGTCTCTGACTCTCTAGTATGCCATGCTCTGTTGGTTTTGGCGACCCTGTCAAGCATCTCGGAAGCTTCAAAATACGAATTCTCCATGAATGCTCCTCCAGTTACAGTGTCAGCTACTGCTTTTGTGTTGACATTCAATGCTTTGTAGAAGATCTCCATCAGATGCCTTGAAGGAATTCTGTGTCTCAGAACTTGTTTCAACTTCTTTTTGAACCTCAACCAAGCCTCATATAATGCCTCTGCAGGTAGCTGCTTGAAATTGTAGGCCTCTTGCTTGAGCTGCAACATACTTGATGGAGGAAAGAATAGCTCCAGAAACTGGGTCTTCAATTCTTGCCAAGTATAAATGGAATTATCGGTCAATTCTAAGAGCCACATAGTTGCCTCGTCGGTCAAGGAGAGTAGAAACAGCCTCAGTCTAATAGCATCTTTCCCCACTCCTGGTAGATTATACGCCTTGCAAATCTGAGTAAAATTCTTCACATGAAGATTTGCATATTCTGTAGGTTTTCCAGCATACAGTCGCTTCAGGTTTAACAACTGGATCATGGTGCTGGTGATGTCAAACTTCATTCCATTAGTCAGTGGTGGCAACAATATGGGCCCAATAATGCCCAATTCCTCCACTCTCTCATCATCATCATAATCATAGTAGCGAGGGGTGTGCCTGGGCTGCTGTATCTGTCGGCCCTTATTCAGTGGGAAATTCCCTCTAGCTACTGGCTCATCTCGGATAGCTTGTTGTCATGCTTGCCTTGCTTGCTCAGCTGCCCATTTCGAGTTGCAAGGTCAACTTTAATTTGAGCATTTTCCGCAGCAAGGGAATCTTCCCCTACCTTTTTACTCTGCTCTGATTTATTTTTCCTTTGCTTGGCTTCAGCCAACAACCGAGCTGTGATATGCTCTTGCGTCTCATGCTCTCACTCTTTAGCCATGTTTCTTAAGGTTCGAGAGAGCTCAGGATCATATGGGATCAAGGGATTGCCTTGACTCCTATGCACAAGTGTGAAATCTATAGAACAAAACAAAAACAACAGAAAAAGTAAAATCAGGAAATAAGGACTAATAGTGAAATAAACATAATCTCTCTTAATCCTAAACCATATTCCCCGGCAACGGCGCCAAAATTTGATACGCTCAAATTACACCTCCTTTAAGAAGCGTAAGCGGTCGCTGATCAAATATAGAACCTAACAAAGGTTGGGGTCGATCCCACAGGGAATATGGTAGGACTATGGTTGATATGTCTTTACTTGCGTTGTTAGCCATTTATTTCCCTACGAAGGGTTTTTTTAATGTAACAAGTAGTAATTGTAACTAGAATGTAAACAAGTAACACGTGATAGTTTTAAGAGTTGTAATCAATGGGAGAGATGACTAGGGTAGTGTTCCCCATGAGATCATAACTTAGTAAGGCGTTGTACTTAGTAAACTAGTTTGGTGTTTAGCATGTAGAATCGGTAAGTTAGGTTCACCTAAATCCTTGGTCCGGCAGATAGATGAATTTCACCACACGCCTTGATCCGGTCGTGGGTGTGTGATTTACTAACCCTTACCCTGGACCCCAGATTAGCTATTCCCGGATAAGGTCAAGCTATTAAATATGGTTGGTAGCCTCAAATCTCTATTGTTAAACAACCCTTTTCCTATTCGTTACCTCCTTGGTACGGAAAGTAAGGATAAGGTGAGTTCTAATGTTGCACACCGTTAAAAAGCAATCAAAGTGAAGGAAAGAACAATACATGCATAAACACCGCCCTAGCGTACCCAAGTACTTTGCCTACTTCGTTAATCCTTCATGGTTCCCACAATCCTAGTTGTGGATTTTGCTACTCATGTTCATAAGTAAATAATCAAGAGTTATTAGTGTGTTCATGATCATATACTTACGATAAGAGATAAAGAAATCTGGAATCTTGAATGGGTGAAGGTGGAAGCAAGAACAATGAACTATGAATGTATTCAACTCTCAAAACCAAGAACAAACTAAAATCACAATATTTCAAATATGTTTTCTCCAAAGTAACGAGCATAAAAAAAATGTACAATAAACCCAGGACAAGTATTTATAGACAATGGAAATCCTGTCCAAACAAAACTAGGAAACTGAACTCGGCAGGTAACATGGGTTGGAATGATGATCCGTTATTTGGGATGACAGTTTGTAGTCTGCTAAGGTCAACCGTGTTTCTGGCTAGTCAACAACTTCTATCTTGGGAAACTACTGGTGGAACCATGAGTCGTACTTCTGAATGATGGCTCGTCTCCTGACTCGTGGTTTTTGGTCCATTTTTGTGCTTTCTCTGATCAGTGACTACGAGTCTAACAGGACGGACCGTACTTTGTAAGTATGGTTCGTACAATGATCCGTGCTTCCTGCTCCTCCTTTTTCACATCTGCAGTTCCTTCAGTCTACAAGTCTACAGGATGGGTCGTGGTTTCAAACCACGACCCGTATACTGAGTCGTGCTTTTTCCTCCACACTTGCACACCTTCTGTAATTTGGTATACGAGTCACAGGACAGGTCCGTGGTTTTGAACCACGGACCGTCAAGTGATCCGTCATCTCTGTAGCCTCCACGTCTTTGCTCAATTTCCAATACTTTGCTCAATTTCCAGTACTTTGCTCTAGGATCCATTTTTCCTGCATACTTAACAAATAACATCAAATCTACCAATAACATGCTAAAGAACTTGCGATAATCCTAAGTATTAAGCGTCGAAAGTGACGTACTTCTGCGTCACATCAGGAATCCACCGTCTTGGCATAATTTCTTTCTTTGTGGTAAGTAATCCTTGCCTAATTTCTGATTTTGTTCTTAGAATTCCAACTTTGAGCCTTCTCTTGAGCGGGCTGTTTTGACGCCCTCCTCTTGGCCAATTGTGCTCATTTTTGGAGCATGTCTTCTTGGCATCGTTGTGATCATCGTGCTCCTTTTCATTTTTAGTTTTGGGTTGTGGGCCTCGCGGTCCCTCTTTTGACCTGGATTTTGACCCGGCTACAAGTGTAGCATTATGGGTATCATTAGACTCGTCTTGATGTATTATTTATGTTTTTGATAGTTTGATCGTCATTCGAGGTCTCTCAGAGTGATTCGGGCTTGGACATTATTGTTCGAGCAGCTTGTCATCGGACGACAGGTAGGTTACGGTCTAAACTCCCTAGACTTAGCATATATCAGATAAAATTGTACTAATTGACATCCTCGAGTTGGGTTACTAGGTTGGTACCACAAACCTTGACCGTTTTTCCATGATTCGCCTCGTTTCTTTCCTCCATTGTATGTAGTATTATTCGTAGTTGATATTATCACCCTTATGGTCCTGTGTGACCCTGTTCTGACTCTGGACCATAGATGGTGGGTTATTCGAGTGTGTTAGTGAGTCTCGAACATCATTATCGCAATTTCGGGCTGGTAATGTATGTTGTAGAGCAATTGGAGCCCGTGTAGGGCCGATAGGTTGTTTGTGGACCAGGGGCCACTATTGTGATTGTGTATACCATTCTTCATGCATATAGAGGGAATTTCATCATGATTTTACTACGGTTTTGGCTTCGGGCCAACTATTGCTGGATTTCTAAACCTTGTATGGCTCGTGGGGCCCATTTTTGGTGGAAATAATTTAAAAAGAGATTTGGTATCATTTTAATGGGTATTTTTGGGGTAAGGGAGAATTAAAGGATGTTTTATCCCTATTTCCACTTATACTAGACTCGACAGGGTCGAGCGCTAGACTTGTTTTACTACTACTTCTGGGGTGATGCTAGACTCGATGGGGACGTGTGCTAGGACTATTTGACTTACTGATTTAGACGTGGATACTCTCTGGGAAACTTTACTTTGGTACTTTTGAGATTGCGAGGCATCTAGTATGTTGATCGGGGGCCTCCATTGACCTTTCCATTTCGGACCAGGGGCTACGTGTCGTAAGTGCCGGAGGGGAGGTATACAGCATAGTAGGGGTATACGGGTGGGACCTTGCATGGATCCTATCTTTTGGGCCATATAGGATGCCGGAAGTGGGTAACATACGGTACTACTATCACTCTTGACTTAGCCTGGCATATCATATCATTCATCTATGTGAGGTACAACCTTTGTTGTTGTTTGTTGATTGTATGCTCTAGTAGTATGGGATGCCGAAGGGTTTGTCTAAACATGTTTGCGTTCCTCGGTTGTATAGGCGGCTGAGGCACTGTAGGTAGACTCTTTGTTATCTTATCACTATACTGCACCCTGTCATGGTTATATGTTTGAGATTGGATACTGCGAGGTTGTTAGTTTTTGACTTGAGATTGGTATGATTAGTTTGGTTACTAATTCCTATTTTTCGAGAATGCCTATCTTTATTATTTTCCTCCCTTCCCTTGTACTTGAGGTTACCGGTATACCGTCCACTTCTGAAACTTATTATGTATATATTGTTATTGCAAGGACCCCAGGTGTGTTGTTTCCTACTTTCACCTGTGCCTATTGTGTATATATTCTACTTTCTGGCCTGGTATGTTATTTCTGTAGTCTTCCCTCTGGGCTAGTTCCTGTGTGCCTTTTTCGTAGAATTCTCTGAGTACTTGTTTCTATTCTGTCTGTTATTACGCTTTTATCTTATATGTGCACAGTCAGCCTATGATACCTACTGGGTACCTTATGCTTCGCATTTGGTGCTCATACTACACTATGCATCTTCTGGTGCAGATTCTAGTGTGGGTCATTGTTGTTAGCTCGTTGGAGACTCGTGCGAGGAGCTAATTTTGTGATATTCCAGGATAAGGGTGAGCTCTTGGCGACTAGTGCTTAGCTTTTAGTTTATCTTTTGCTTTATGTACTCTATTTCTACTCGGAGACATTTGTGTATATATTGTTTTGGATCCCTTCATACTCCATATATATAGATCCGGCTCTATACTATGATACCAGGTTTTGGGTTTAGCTTTAGCATATGTATATATATATCCCTGTTATCTATTTTCTTCATCTTGTTCCCTTGCTTCTGCTTATTAAACTGTTCTTCTACAAATATTGTTAGAATGTAGCCCATAACTAACTGTTCTGGGCTACGAGAATTAGTTCACCTACTGCGGGGTTGTAGGTGCCATCATGACCGAGAAATCGGATTGTGACAGCTTGGTATCATAGCTCTAGGTTCACCAGTATCATCGGTATAGGAGCCAATATCGAGTAGAGTCCTGCGAATCAGGGCAGAGACGTTCGTACTCAATCTTCGGGAGGCTATAGTGACATCTTAGGAAATATGGCTCTCTTATTTGCTTCTGTATCATGAGCAATCCTTGGGAGTTTTTGGGAATCTCACTTGTTCTCATTCATTCTTTTGCAGATGGCTCATACGAGATCATCAGCATTGGGCGGAGATGAGCCTCTGACTCCAGCTAGGGGCCGGGGAGGTAATAGAGGTAGGGGTCGAGGACGTCCCTGAGTAGCGGCACCTACCAGAGCTGCTAGAGTTGAGACAGAGCTCGAGTACGATTATGAGCCAGGGTTTTCTCCTGAGCTGTAGCATGTGGACTAGGGGACAACCTAGGTGCAACCAACTCCAGTACCAGTTTATGTGCCAGCTTCAGCCCCAGCTCTGTCTTTGGATATTCGGGGTTTACTTATTCAACTTTTTGGTATGATTGGAAAGAGACCTTCTGAGGAAGCACGGATATCCGCTCAGGGGGCATCCTAGGTGCACCGAGTTTAGGAGCGCATCCTACCACTACAGCTCCCCGTGCCGAGGTTATTTTGGTTCCAGTGGTCGCCCAGCCTCTTGCTCCCCGCCCGGTTATGACAGAGATGGAGCAGAAGACGTTGGGTAGATTCTTGAGATTGGCACCTCCGTAGGTTGCTGGCACTCCTGGAGAGGACCCACATGATTTTATTACTACCTGTAAGGAGATGTTGCATCATTTGGTGTTGTTGGAGACTCACGGGGTCAGTTATACTATATATCAGCTGGAGGGCTCAGCGAAGTTATGGTGGAGCGCCTAGGTTGCTTGCAGACCAGCATCGTCGCCTCTTTTGACATGGTCCGAGTTCTACGATGCCTTCATGTCCAAATTCTTACCTTAGAGCGACAGGGAGAGGCGGAGAGAGGATTTCACCAAACTTACTCAGGATACTATGACCGTCTTAGAGTACGAGACCCGTTTCTATCAGCTTGCTCCATTTGGGGCCATGATTATGCCTACTGACTCTGACAGAGTCCATAGATTTGTTTGAGGGCTACAGAGAGAGTTTAGAGAGCCTGCAGAGATATTGGTTGCTAGTGGGCTATCATTCCAGGCTATTGCGGACTATGCCCGTACTATAGAGGATTCGCATCGTCATGACGCCGGCGCCAAAGATAAGAGGCCTCGACATTAGGGTGGCTACAATGGTTCCATACATGGTGGTAGAGGTTCAGGCTAGTGGGGCCGAGGTTATCAGCCACAGTAGCATCAGGGTCAGACCAGTCGATCAGTTCAAGCATCACTTCAGGCTTTTGGTTCTCAGTTTAAGCAAGGTCAGGGTAGTCAGCGTGGTCACAGTGGTCAATCTTCGAGAGTTACTACTTCTGGGGCATCAGGCCGAGGTGGCCACACAGGTTCAACGGGTTCGTCTCGATAGGGTGGGCTGTCAGAGCCGTGCTATGAGTGTGGAGTCAGCGGTTATTTTGCCAAAGATTGCCCCCAGCGGGGTACACTACTAAAAAAAGCTCAATTTGGGACGGATAGAAAAGCGATGGACAGCGTCGCTAATGAAAAGCGACGAAAAAAGCGATGTTGTCCGTCGCTTTTCAATTATTTTTTTACATAAGCGACGGACAGCGTCTCTAATTTCGTCACTTTTTTTGGCGGATTTTTGCGCCAAAAATATTTACAAATAATTAGTTTTTATTTTTTAACATAAGCGACGGACAGCGTCGCAAATATTAAAAAAATAATTTTAAAGAAAGCAACGCTGTTCGTCGCTTTCTTTAAAATTAAATTTATATTTAAAAAAAAAGCAACAGACATCGTCGCTTTTGTTCGTCGCTTTTTGGTCAAGATGAGGTCAACTCATTTACAAAAGTGACGGACAGAAGCGACGCTGTCCGTCGCTTTTTTAATTATACAGAGACCTGACGGGGGTCTCTTTCCCTCATTTCTCTCTTTCTCTTTTCTCTCCTCCTCTCCTCCTCTCCTCCTCCACGCTGCTCCACCACCGCTCCTCCATCACCGCTCCCTCCATCACTGCTCCTCCACCGTCAGCCTCCTCCCTTCAACCTCATCCCATTTTGAGGTTAGTTATTTTGTTGATTTGAAGGTTAGGGTTTAATTTGGGTATTTTTATTTTCAAAAATTGATAGTGTCTTCTAGACTAGGGTATGTTATTGTTGTTGAATTTAGACTATGATGTATATGTTGTTGTTGTTGTTGTTGAATGTTGTTGTTGAATTCTAAACTAAAATTTTGAGAAATTGATATTGAAAATTGATATATGAAAAAATTGGTAGTGAAAAATTCCTTTTTTAGATTATATTCTAATTTATGAACTTTAATTAGTTTAGGCTTGCTAATTAGTTTGTGAGCCTTAGTTTGGGCTTGCTATTAGTTTGTGAACCTTAGTTTAGGCTTGCTAATTAGTTTGTGAACCTTAATTTAGGCTTTCTATTAGTTTGTGAAACTTAGTTTAGGCTTGCTATAATTAGTTTGTGAACCTTAGTTTAGGCTTGCTATTAGTTTGTGAACCTTAGTTTAGGCTTGCTAATTAGTTTGTGAACCTTAGTTTAGGCTTGCTATAATTAGTTTGTGAACCTTAGTTTAGGCTTGCTATAATTAGTTTGTGAACCTTAATTTAGGTTTTTTTTTTTTAACTTGAATTAGGTACTTGAATTTTGAACTTGAATTTGGAATTAGGATTTGGAACTTGAATTTGGAACTTGAATTAGGATTAGGACTTGAATTTGTAATTAGGTTCTTGAATTAGAGTATTAACTTGAATTAGGCTCTTGAACCTTAGTTTTTTTAAGTTAAGCTTTTTTAAGTTAAGTTTGTTAGTTTTGAGTTGAGAATTAGTTTTCAACTTTAGGAATGATTTTTCGAACTAGAATTTGGAACTTTAATTTGGAACTTGAATTAGGATTAGGACTAGAACTTGAATTTGGAATTAGGTTCTTGAACCTTAGTTTTTTTAAGTTAAGCTTTTTAAAGTTAAGTTTGTTAGTTTTGAGTTGAGAATAATTAATTTTCAACTTTAGGAATGATTTTTGAACTTGAATTTGGAATTAGGACTTGAACTTGAATTTGAAACTTGAATTAGGATTAGGACTAGAACTAGAACTTGAATTTAGAATTAGGCTCTTGAACCTTAGTTTTTTTAAGTTAAACTTTTTAAAGTTAAGTTTGTTTGTTTTGAGTTGAGAATTAGTTTTCAACTTTAGGAATGATTTTTTGAACTTGAATTAGGAACTTGAATTTTGAACTTGAATTTGGAATTAGGACTTGAACTTGAATTTGGAACTTTAATTTGGAACTTGAATTAGGATTAGGACTTGAACTTGAACTTGAATTTGGAATTAGGTTCTTGAACCTTAGTTTTTTTTAGTAAGCTTTTTTAAGTTAAGTTTGTTAGTTTTGAGTTAGAATTAGTTTTCAACTTTAGGAATGATTTTTTGAACTTGAATTTTGAACTTGAATTAGAATTAAGACTTGAACTTGAATTTGGAACTTGAATTTGGAACTTTAATTTGGAACTTGAATTAGGATTAGGACTAGAACTTGAATTTGGAATTAGGTTCTTGAACCTTAGTTTTTTTAAGTTAAACGTTTTTAAGTTAAGTTTGTTAGTTTTGAGTTGAGAATTAGTTTTCAACTTTAGGAATGATTTTTTTAACTTGAATTTGGAACTCTAATTTGGAACTTGAATTAGGATTAGGACTAGAACTTGAGTTTGGAATTAGGCTCTTGAACCTTAGTTTTTTTAAGTTAAACTTTTTTAAGTTAAGTTTGTTAGTTTTGAGTTGAGAATTAGTTTTCAACTTTAGGAATGATTTTTTGAACTTGAATTAGAAACTTGAATCTTGAACTTTTTTGCTATTAGTTAGCTTGGATTGAGAAAGCTCCGCCCAATAGCGCTTAGCCATGTGTGTGTAGACCGAAATGGTCTCGCGAAGTAACTTGAATTTGGAATTAGGACTTGAACTTGAATTTGGAATTAGGACTTGAACTTGAATTATGAACTTGAATTAGGATTAGGACTTGAATTTGAAATTATGTTCTTGAATTAGATTATTGACTTGAATTTGGGAACTTTGAATTTGAAATAGGTTGTTGAATTAGTTTTGAGTTTTGTTTAGAATCTTGAATTAGTATTTAACTTTAACCTTTTGAATTAGGTAATTGAATCTTAGTTTTTTTTGAGTTGAGCTTTTTCAAGTTAAGTTTTTTAGTCTTGAGCTAAGAATTAGTTTTCAACTTTAGGAATGATTTTTTGAACTAGAATTAGGTTGGTTCTTGAATTTGGAATTAGGTTCTTGAATCTAAGTTTTTTTAAGTTAAGTTTGTGAATTTTAGTTTAGGCTTGCTAATTAGTTTGTGAACCTTAGTTTAGGCTTGCTATTAGTTTGTGAACCTTAGTTTAGGCTTGCTATTAGTTTGTGAACCTTAGTTTAGGCTTGCTATTAGTTTGTGAATTAGATTATTAACTTGAATTTGAGAACTTTGAATTTGAAATAGGTTGTTGAATTAGTTTTGAGTTTTGTTTTAGAATCTTGAATAAGTATTTAACTTTAGGTTAAGTTTTTAAGTTAAGTTTTTTTAAGTTAAGTTTGTTACTTTAAATGTTAGTCTTTGCGAACCTTAGTTTAGGTTAATGTTTGCTATTAGTTTTCAACTTTAGGTTAGTGTTAGTTTTGAATTAGTTTGTTGAATTGAATTAGTTTTGGGTTATGCATACAGATGTCATCAGGTGATGGTGATCGAGGTCGTCCTAGTAAAACTAGTACTAGCAAGTCTAGTAAGTCTACGAAGAGCTCTAGGAGGCCTATAGAGCATGACGATATTCCAGGTCGTCTTTCATCTTCGCCACATATTCGCTCTACTCCACCAGTGTCTGTCCCCTATGGCACTGGGAATCCCGTAGATTATCATGGTCCTAGACCCACTACTTCTCATCATCACATGACTTTCATGCCTACACCCTCTATGCCTCCACCACATGGCAGCGGGACTACTATATTACCATTTGGTACGCCATCCCCACATGATTCATCTTCCTCCCACTTATCAGGCTTGCGACTTAGAGATACCAGCTCTGAGTCACACACAGACCTCTACACCCCCATTGACTTAGCGTTATATACTTCCGCCATTACCTGCATTAGCACTTTCTGAGGAGAAAGAGGACGATGAGAATCTGAGACCCGACAAGCATGACGCCATTGGTAGAGTCATGATTCGCCCTGAAGGATCATCGTAAGTTTTTTTCTAATTAATTGATAAGTTTGCTTTTTTATATTAATTAATTATTTATCACTTGATGCTTATTATGTTCTTTACAAGTGGTATCCCACGAAAAAGCCCCGACGTGCTCTAAAGGAGGCAGTTAGAAGGCTTTTTACAGAAACTTGGACCTCCTGGTCAGAGATTCCAAGAACGATCCAACAGGCCATGTTTGATGAGTTTAAGGTATATATATATATACTATATATATATACTATATATATATATATATATATATTATAATTAGTTTTCATAATATACATACATATATATATCATCTAATACTAATCATTTCTTTCTTTTAGACAATGTGTACTTGGAAGCGAAAGTACAATAAGATCATTTCCACTACTTTCGCGAGGAAGGCCAGTGCCAGGCAACAACAATGGCTTAAAAAAATTCGGGATAGTAAGAAGTGTGAATCTTGGCTTCTACCTCATCTTCATGAGCAACTTCAGAAGTATTGGGATTCAGAAGAGTTCAAAGCATTGTCTGAACAAGGCAAGAAAGCCAGAGGCAGTGTTAAAGGTGGATCGTTGCACACTATGGGTGCAAAGAGTGTAGCGGACGCTGCAAGAGATATGGTAAGTAATAATATTAACCTTTTAACTTATATATATATATATATATATATATATATATATATTTATATAAACTTGATTAAATAATATTAATTATATTACTTTATTATGTTAAATTTATTTTGTTTGCAGGAGAAGGACTAGGGGCGCCCTCCGACTCAGGCTGAGCTCTTTAAGAAAGTCACATACGAGACAAAAAAAAAGAGTCAGATCCAGATGTATGGATCGAGCAGAGGGCTCAAAACACCTATGTAAGTTTTAAAGTTTAAATATAATAAAGTACTAACATATATATAGTTTATATATATATATATATATATATATATATATATATTATAATTAGTTTTCAACTTTAGAAATGATTTTTTGAACTAGAATTAGGTTGGTTCTTGAATTTTGAATTATGTTCTTGAATTAGATTATTGACTTGAATTTGGGAAATTTGAATTTGAAATAGGTTGTTGAATTAGTTTTGAGTTTTGTTTTAGAATCTTGAATTAATATTTAACTTTAACCTTTTGAATTAGGTTCTTGAATCTTAGTTTTTTTAAGTTAAGTTTTTTTAAGTTAAGTTTGTTAGTTTTGAGTTAAGAATTAGTTTTCAACTTTAGGAATGATTTTTTGAACTAGAATTAGGTTGGTTCTTGAATTTGGAATTATGTTCTTGAATTAGATTATTAACTTGAATTTGGGAACTTTGAATCTGAAATAGGTTGTTGAATTAGTTTTGAGTTTTATTTTAGAATCTTGAATTAGTATATATATATATATATATATTATGTATATATAATATATATATATATATATTATGTATATATAAAATATATATATATTATGTATATATTATAATTTTTATTTTTTTATATGCAGGATGAGTTTGGACGTGTTTTGTCTGAGTATAGCCAAACTCGGCAAGGTCTGGGCTTGCTGACCGAGCCTACAAATGAGGAAGCAACTCAAATATGGACCGAAAAAGTGGCAGGGGGCAGACAAAAGGGGAGAGTCTATGGTCTAGGCTCGAGGACTGATTTGCGATGAATCCAGCCAGGACTGCATGGTATTAGATCCTCGCGCCAGGCTGAGGCGGTTGATGGGGTCCAGCTTGCACATATGTCACAGCAGATCGCAGATCTTTCTAGGGCCTTGGCAGAATCCGAGAGAAAATGGACTGAGACCACTGATGATTTGTCCAAGATCGTCCAGGCTATTCGATAAGAAATGTCGTCCTTTGTTGGTCATCGCCGTCGTAGTATAGATCCTACTCCTTCCTCCTCATCATCAAGTGATGACGTTACTGAGACTACTGAAAATGAGGAGGAATTTATGGATACTACCCCCATTAGGATTGCCCCATTTCCTTATATATTTTGACACTTTTTTTAATGTTATTGAATACTTTATAGGTCCTTTTGATGGACCTTTTATGTGATTAGTAGATTTTTACTTTGTTTTTAGTTTGTTGTTGATGGTTTTATTGTTTATTGAATTGTAATCGTTGGTTTGGGCTGTATTGAATAGGTTTTTGAAATGGTAGGTGGTGCATATTAAAAATGCAGATTTTTGCTGCTAGAAAAAATGCATAAAAGCGACAGACAACGTCTCTTTTGTCCGTCGCTTTTCTGGAATTTGAAAAAAAAAATCCCAGAAAAAGCGATGGACAACATCGCTTTTCTGGAAAAAATTTACCAGGAAAAACGACGCTGTCCGTCGCTTTTCTAGAAAAATGAAAAAAAAAGTCATCGCTTTTTGCTTGGCGATGCAGTCCGTCGCTTCTAAAGCGGCAGGCCATTTTCCCACGTTAGTGAGGCCGTCGCTTTTCTGTCGCTTTTGGCCAAAAAAGCGACGGCCAGCGTCGCTTTTGGCCGTCTCTTTTTAGCCTTTTTTTAGTAGTGGTACACCATGCTATGACTGCGGAGTTAGTGGTCATTTTGCTAGAGATTGCCCCCAACGAGGTATAGTTCAGCCAGCTGCTTCGCTGGCTCAGTCTATTCGCTAAGTTCAGCCACCGGCTCGAGTAGGTGGTGGTCAGGGTATAGGTGGTGCTCTACGTGGTATAGTAGGTGGTAGGGATGTCGGTCAGGCAGGTGGAGGTCGTCATCCGTTTTATGTGGTCCCTGGGAGGCTGGAGGCCTCGACCTCGGATATTGTGATTACAGGTACGATTTATGTATGCCATCAGTCCGCTATGGCTCTATTTGATCCTGAATCCACTTGTTCAGATGTATCTGCCTACTTTCTGCCTTGTTTGGGGTTAGCTAGTTGTGATGAACCTTCCGGTCATCTTCACGTTTTCACATTTATTGCACTGTTAGAGCCTTCTTGTAGTGGCCCAAGTCATTTATGGCTTGCTGGGACTGGTGGTTCAGTGCCCTGGCCGTTCGTTGGGTCATTTTGACTGTTTGCCTGTTTTAGAGCTTAAACTTAGAATATCATTGACTTTGGTCAACATTCTTAGCTAACATGCTCAGAATTGAATTCTGACAGTTCTGTTAGCTCTGGAGCGATGAGTTTGGTCTAGTTGGACCTTTAGTTGAGGCCTAAGAACTTCTGGTGTGGGTTTTGTATGGATTTCTCAGTTTTCAAGCCATTTGAAGTTGAAAGTGCAACTTCGGGTAACTTTCGATGATCGGAGTGTCACATTCGAAATCCGATAATTCCATCAGCTCCAGAATGTTGAGTTTGGGCTGGGAAGGTGGTTAGTTCGGGTTTCGGGTGAGCCGGACTCATTTCAAGCCTTTCAGTTCCTTTTCGTTAGTGTTGACTTGGGTCAACATTTCTCCGAAACGACCTCGTATGGGAGTTTCATCAATCCCGTTGAGTCCGGAATGTCGTTTTCACTCTGTTAGCATTATTGGTTTTTGAATATCGATTTATGATTGTGCCCGAAACACCCCATGGAGTGTTAGAGAAATTGCAGAAAATTGTTGCAGGCCAGCCTTCAGCGCAATCGTGCCAAGGTCAGCGCGATCGCTCCTTAGTGCCTGCTAGCCTTCAGCATGATCGCGCCCTCCTATTGCAAAAGTGCCAAGGCGCTTGCCACCCCCTTCAGCGTTGTTGGCGCTGGCCATTTTCCTGCAGTTATAAATAGTTGAAAGTACGTTTTTCCAGCCATTGCAGCTCATTGTTTCTCACTCTAAACTCAATTTCCTCTCTCCCAAATTGCTCCGTTTTGATTCTAAGCCTTGGGGAGTCGATTGTTTGTGGATTTTCCGCACTTCTGTGTCATTTGGTAAGCTCCTTCTTCTCTTGAAATTCTTAAATCCTCCATTGATGCTCTCATCCCAAGCTTGGGATTTTGTTGTAGTGGCTGCCTTACGGCTTGTGCATGCACGTTGGGGTGGTGAATTCTTCGTATTGGCTGAAATTCCGATACTATGGTAAGCATTTCTTGCCCAATTTCCATTTTATTTTCCGAAATTCCATTCTTTAAACCCCAACCTTTGCGGGTTGTTTTGATGACCTTTTCCTTGGCCATTTGTGCTCAAATTTGGAGTATGCCCTCTTGGCATCGTTGGAGTCGTCGTGGTTCTTTTCATTTTTGGTTTCGGGTTGTGAGGCCCACGGGTCCGCTTTTGACCCGGATATTGACCCGGCTACAATTGTAGCAATATGGGTATCATTGGACTCGTCTTAACTTCTTAACCGTGAATTTGATACTTTGATTCTCGTTTGGAGCTTCTTGGAGCAGCTTGGCCTTGGATATCGTCGTTCCTGCAGCTTGTCGTCGGACGATAGGTAGGTTATGGCTTAACTCCCTAGACTTCGCATATATCGGGTAAAATTGTACTAGTTGGCATCCTTGGGTTGGGTTATTAGGTTGGTACCACAGACCCTGACCACTTTTCCATGATCCATTCTGTTCTTTTCTCCGTTACGTGTAGTATTTTCGTTATTGATATTATTACCCTTGTGGTCCTGTGAGGCCTTGTTAACGCTGGAACATAGACGGTGGGATCATTGGGAATGTCTGCGAGTCCCGGACATAGAATTATCCTGCTAGGCTGGTTATACTTGCTGAGTAGCTTTGGAGCCTGTGCAGGGCCGATAGATTGATTGTGAGTTGCAGGACGGCTATTGTGTGTTTGATCATGCTATTTCCATTTATATAGAGAGGTTTTCCCATGTTTTACTACGATTTGGCTTTAGGCCTTCTGGAACTATTTTCTAAATTTTGCATGGCCTGGGGGGGCCGTTTTCGACGGAAATGAATTGCAAATGGTTTTGACTTATCTTGTGGATCCTCTTGGGGTAAGGAAAGTTTTAAAAGATATTTCTATCTATAGTTCCACTTTTCTGGGCTCGACGGGGTCGGGTGCCTTACTTTCATACTATAGCATCCGGGGTGTTGCTGGACTAGGCAGGGCCGAGTACTAGAGCTTTTGGGCTTACTGTTTTAGACCTGGATACCCTCCAGGCATCTTTACTTGGGGATTGTTTTGAGGATGCGGGGCATCTAGTATGTTGGTCGGGGGCCTCCATGGACCTTGCTGCTCCGGACCAGAAGCTGCGAGCTGTTGATTATTCTGATTTGAAGAATATAAAAACTTCGTCAGAATATTAAAGTTCAATAGGTTTAATAATTTGAAGAATATAAAAACTTTGTCGTTAACTTCTGAAATAGTTCTAGTATTTTGCTAGAAAATGAGCCTCAAACATTTAAGGAAGTCATGTCTTCTACAGAATCATCATTTTTTAAGAGACGGTCAATAGTGAGATTGAATCAATGTTGAACAACCATACTTGGGAGTTGGTTGATCTTCCTCCTGGAAATAAACCATTTGGTTCAAAATGGATCTTTAAAAGGAAAATGAAAGTTGATGGAACTATTGACAAATATAAGGCAAGATTTGTTGTTAAAGGTTATATAAAAAAGTAAGGCCTTGATTATTTTAATACATACTCACCGACAACAAGAATAACATTCATTCGAGTGTTATTAGCATTGGCGGCAGTACATGATCTTGAAATTCATCAAATGGATGTGAAGACAGCTTTCTTAAATGGAGAATTGGAGGAAAAAAATTACATGAAATAACCTGAGGGCTTTGTAGTTCCTAGTAAAGAAAGAAAAGTGTACAAACTTGTTAAGTCACTTTATGGATTAAAATAAGCACCCAAATAATGGCATGCAAAATTTGATCAAATAATGTTGGCAAATAGATTTAAGATCAATGAGTGTGACAAATGTGTTTACATTAAAAACACTCCAAATCATCAAGTCATTGTTAGCTTATATGTTTATGACATGTTGATCATGAGTAGAGACATTTCTGACATCAATGCTACTAAGCGTATGCTGGCTAGAAAATTTGATATGAAGGACTTAGGAGTTGTCGATTTGATCTTAGGAATTAGAATTCATAAAACTCCACAGGGCCTAGCATTGCCACAGCCTCATTATATTGAAAGGGTACTTGACAAATTCAAGTATTTGAATTTTAATATTGCAAGGACATCAATTGATGTAAGCTTTGCACTTCAAAAGAATGAAGGTGAAAGTGATTCACAATTGGATTATGTACGAGTGTTGGGAAGTTTAATGTATATTATGAATTATACGCGATCAGATATAGCAGTGCTATTAGTAAGCTGAGTCGGCTCACAAGTAATCCCAATCAAACTCATTAGATGGCAATGAATTGAGTTTTGGGGTATCTAAAATATACTCAAAACTATGTCTTGCAGTATAATAAATATCATGCAGTATAATAAATATCCTGCAGTAATTGAGGGATATAGTGATGCTAATTGGATCACTGGATCATCTGAAGCTAAATACATAAATGGATATGTATTTACCCTTGGTAGAGGAGCAGTGTCTTGGAAATCATCCAAACAAATGTGTATTGCTTGCTCTATAATGGAATCTGAATTTATAGCTTTAGATAAGGCTGGTGAAGAAGCTGAATAGCTCCAGAATTTCTTGAAAGATATTCCATTTTGGCCCAAACCTCTGGCACCTATATGCATATATTATGATAGTCAAGCGACAATAGGTAGGGAAGGGAGCACTATGTATAACGGTAAATCTCGTCACATATGACGGAGACATAATACCATTAGACAACTACTCTCTAGTGGAATTATCACAATTGACTATGTAAAGTCAAGTGATAATGTGTCGAATCCACTTACAAAAGGCCTAACTAGAGAGGCAGTTGATAGATCATCAAAGAGAATGGGGTTAAGGCCTAGAACAAGTTATCGTGGAGTTAACTCTACCTAGCAGACTGGAGATCCCAAGAGCTAGGTTCAAAGAGATCAAACAAAGTTATGACTAATGGTTCAACATTGTCAAATAACTCCCATTCTCGTGATGAAGATAATGTTCAGAAACAAGGATAAGGCTTAACGTTTAAAGCTTTTTAATGGTTGTCTAAGTTTGGCAAGATATGACCAAAATGTTTATCTATAAGATTAAACGTTTAGAAATCACCTATATGAGTATGAAGTGTAAGTCGCTTCAAGGAGAATGATAGTAAAGGCTAATTCTCTATGCACTCATGAAACCAGGCGGTGTTCATGGCTGAAATGAACACAACCGTGAGAACCATAGATGGTTAAAGATTAGTTGTGTGACTTATATTGTCTAGGTGTACAACAAAGTTTGACGTTTCAAAGATATCGCATCTACCGATTGATCGAGTGCATCCGATATATATTCACTATGGAAAGTTCAAAGGGAAACCTACTTATCCAGATGCGATTAATCCTTTTTTGTAAATCACACACTTGTCCGTGCATTCCTTTATCTTATGGTCATTCCCCTTTCATGTGGGGGATTATTGGGTTCTAGGAAAAGAAATGAAAGGGAAATTGAGGGTGAAAGGATGTAACTTTTCAGTTGCAATGTTGCACCTTTCTAAACCATTGTGATCTTTCCGAACCAGTGCATCTCTTCTGAAGAGTTGCATCCTTTCTAAACCATTGCTTCTCTTTGTGAAGCAACACTTTGTTGGCTATAAATACCTATTGATCCCTCAGATTTTTCTTATGAATTTTCTGATCTTCTACTCTTTTTCTTCTTGCACTTCATAAAATTCTTGTGTGTTTACTGTTGTCGAGTGAGTTCGCTGTCACCGGCGTTTGAGGTACCGCTACTCCGGTGAGTAAATTGCTCTATCCTGGGAGGATATATTATAACACCTTGGGTACATAGAGGAGAATAATTTCTTTAAAGATACACTGTGAATACAGTGGGCTCGATTTAATTCTTCATCTTTTTCCTGAATTTTTCTGCAAATTATTTTTGCTAACTGTTTTATTGTTTAGCATACTGACTTGCTACTTTGCTTTCTGTTTTATTGTATGAATACAGATTGGATAACAACAGCTGCTCCCCAAGCCTGTGTTGACATTGTTTTTAAGTCACGCATGTCAATCAAATAGTCTGAACTGAATTTGCATCCAGAACTTGTCGGGAAATATTGTTCCCCCGCACTAATAAAATAGGTACAACCTAATTCATTGTTGCACCTCCAACTCCGTTGAGTCATTCGTGATTTCTTCTAAAGTTTGGATATATGCAATTATTTTAGATGCATATATCCTATTTCCTTGAAAACAATCATTTGTAGGTACCCATCCAGTTAATTCATCAAATAATTATTGTCTGGCATTAAGTCCTAACTCACTAGCGCCTTGTTGAAGAATGGGTGTTCCATTTATGATCATTCTGAACATAATTTTCATGTCTTGTAATGTTATGGTCGTTTCACCTGTTCTCATGTGAAAGGTATGTGTTTCTGGCCGCCATCTTTCAACCAATGCAGAAATTAGCCCATAATCGCAGGGCATGAATCCTACCTCGATAACTCCTCTAAATCCACAATGATTAAAATAATTGAGGAGACGGGGATGAAATGGATTATTTTTGACATGTTGCCAAAATTTACTATTTGCACGACGCACAGTTAAACGTGCGTCCTCTCCCACTGATTCTTGAGTCCATATTGCCTTTGATCGATGTTTGTCCTGTAGAGATAATACATCATATTCAAATGGACCGGGATGCACAAAGTATGAATATTCCATATCTATACACAAATAAAATTAAAATTAGTAGGCACGAATACAATCAAAATTAAAATTTTGAAATCGATTATAATTAAATGACAATACAAAATAATAAGATATTTAACAATAAAATTATCTTTTTCAAACGAATGTAATTTTTAAAATTGATAAAAACTCCAAAAATTAGAAAAATACCCAAGGTACCAAAAACTACAAAAATTGAAGGTACTAAAGAGTTGTTGATGTTGTGTAAGTAAAATTAAACAATTAACAATATATATATATATATATATATATATATATATATATATATATATATATATATTTTAAAACATTCGGTGCATGAATTGCATGGCACCGCCTAGTAAGGCGTTACCATGGGCACGCCTTGTCAGTGTGCTCAGCAGCCAAGCCAGCCTTATAGGAAGGCGTGACAGGCTGCACGCCTTGTCAGCCAGCCTTAATGGAAGGCATGACAGGCTGCACGCCTTGTCAGCCAACCTTAATGGAAGGCGTGACAGGCTGCACGTCTTGTCACCCTTATCCAAAAACCCCTGAATTAAGATTCCTTTACCTTTCCTCGGGAATGAGAGGAATATATTTTGTCGCTTTTCAAAATGGAAGGAATATATTTTGTCGTTGTTCCTTGGGAATGGGCGGAATATATGTTGTCTGGTGAAGGAGGGAAGGCGTGTGAGTTGGCACGCCTTGTAAGACGTTTTGCCTGCCACGCCTTCCTTTATCCCTTGTTAACGGCGCCATGGACATTTCTTACAAGGCATGCAGGGTGGCACGCTTTTGCCCCTTTGGTTTATATCCCATTTTAACTTGCTTTTTTGGAATTTTTGAAAAAAAAAAAGTTGCCCTTTTGGCTCCGGACTCAATTAAAATTTGAAATCTTTGTTTAAATCCATTTTTTCGTGCCTTTAGCATCAACACAAGTTTTTCTTTTTTAAACTTATAGCATTTCAATTAAGTACCATTAAGTTCAACAATTAGCTTCAAGGCCAAATTATTATGTCTACATGTTTATGATTCAATGGTACTATATGCAATCCCAACTCATAAAACATGGAGAGATCTGCACTCATCCGCCCATCGTATGTGCATTTTATCCAAACTCGTGGAAAAGCCAACTGTCAGTGAGTCTGAAATCAAATTAAAACCATTGCTACACCATATCAGTCCCCTTTTTCTTTCTTTCTTTTTTTTTGGGAAAAGAACAGATTTTATGTTTCAAGAAGTTATCTACTTGTTTCTCTTCATTTGCAGCACTGCTTTATATAGCACTAGGCTTTAAGACAAGACGGCAAGTTCTGGCTCAAACCTTCTCTAACACGGTATAAGATGCAAACATTTAGGAACATAGTCATGCACTAGACTCCACACAAGTCCAGGACTGATACAAACTTTTAGTCTGAATATCCACAATCAACTGATGTTTTATTCAGATTCTTCAAACATCACAAAAGACTCAGCTTACCTCATCCTTTAAGAATAAAAAAGTTTAAAAGGAAAGAGGAGAGATACTATGCACAAAGATAAATGCGCTGACAGGCAATAATTGTAAGTGTAATACTCAATAAGGTCCTAAAGACCAGCAAAAAGTTGCTACTGCTTAGGGCACATTTGAAATTGGATTATATGGTTCTATGTGATGTATGGGGCTCGTTTGACAGCATTAGAAAGCTAAGGCTGATGAGAGTTATGCCCTTGATCCTGATGCGTGTTTGAAGGTGATGTGACTACTGGTATGTCTAAGTTGCCCCTTTCTGTTTCAGATGCTACCTCTCTCACGTCAGCTATTCTCGACTCCGTTGGTTGAATATCACTCCACTCACCATTTCCAATCGGCTGATGGTTAGTTTGATCTACTGCTAGATCAACTACATTCTCCGGAGGCACATGATCGATGGCCCTAGAAACGCTTAGACATGCTTTGTCCACGTTCTCTTCTGATAAATCCACATGCTTGGTTTGTGGTAAGTTACTAATACTACTTGAGCAAGACTCTGTCTTCTCAAACACTTGATTCATATCTACATGCTGCCTGTCAAGAGGAAAATCATTGTTCAAGTAATTCTAACCTCTAAGCCAAATAAGAAGAAAAATAACATCAATAATATAGAAAATATAGCTGAGCATGAAGCAGAGGTAACTTTGAAATCCTACATTTGAAACACCCATCATCCCAAACACTTAGCGGTTGTTTGGTTGTTTGGTAGGGTGTACAAAAATAATACTGAATAGAGTGTATTAGTAATGCTGGGATTAGTAATGTTGGGGTTATTTCCTATCCACTGTTTGGTTTGGTGTACTAAGGGTAGTTTTGTCTTTAACCATGCTTATCCATGTAGTAATGGTTTGCTATATATTAGTTATACACCCTAAAATACTGAATAGGGTGTATATATTAGTTATACATAGGCTGAAAATCCTACCAAACAAAAGATTAATCAATTCCATGACTAAACCCCCCACCCCACAAACCTTCTTCCTGCTCAAAGCCTACTTAAATGTAGAATGGATGAAATTTCATGTAATATGTTCAAAGAAATCAGAACGGCGAAAAAGGATTATGAAAACAATGTAGTCTGTGAAATCTTCAACACAGATAATATAATAAACCTTGTTAATTGTGCTTGCAACATATTCACATATGCCAGCAGTTCTTGCTTCTCCTTTGCAGTAGCAGCCTCTCTTTGTGCAGCTTCTCTTATTCTAGCCTCTGCATCAGCCTCCGTTACTCTGACCTTTTCTTCCGCCCGAACAACAGCCCCTTCCAGTATTACTGCCTGTTCTCTAGCTTTTGCAATCTCGGAACGCCACAAATGTGCTTCTTGAATTGCCGAATCTCTCTGCTTTATCAGTTGATCCATTTCCTTACTTAGGGTCAAAAACTTTTCTTCGAACTCCCTCAGCTACAAATACAACATTCAAGAACATGACTCAAATACGATTTAATAGCTGATCGCCAATAATATACATGTTATAACTGCAAGTATTGATATAGTATTAGTACCTTGGACTTTGACGATTCCAGTTGCTTTTCTGAATCTCCCTTTAAGCGCTCAACCTCGGCACAAGCAATTTTCCTTTGCTCATTCATTGTTTGAGCTGCAGATGCAGCAGCCTCAGCGGCTTCGGCGGTTTCAGATAGTTTATCTGCTAGCTCTTTTATCGTCGAATCCCTTGCACGTACTTCCCTGGCCAGATTTTGCAACTCTTCATCCTTAACTCTCAATGTCTCCTGCAGTAGACAGTCAATAAAGCAATGCCTTTGTAAATTTGTCAATTCAGTTTGTTGTTGACTAACTGTGAATATGTATTATCCAAATCCTTAACATAGAGAACCCACATCGGGAACTAAAACAGGACTCTTTTGCTTAGCATTCCACCAAGATTCTCTACCTCTTCACTTTATTTTCAAGTCCCCTGTATTTGAGATTGCAGGTGCTCATAGAGTTTCTAGCGCATGAAGAATTCTTGATGATGCGAGTCACAAAATAGGTGATAATAAAATCTTATCAAGTCTCAGTGGCAGACCAAATCTCTAGACTATTCAAGATGATGATGCCACAATCACAGAATGATTCAGCCAACAAAATTAGCTGATTGGTGGTGTATTCAAGCCCTAATCCAGTTCAGACCTTCAGTTATCAATGCAATTATTCAGATTGTTGGCAACAAAAGTAAGATGAATGATGGTATAAAGATACCAACTGAGGATATTGAATCAAAGTATTTGAAAAGCGAGTAGGCTGTTCTATATTATCTGTCAAGAAAAAAAAAGTGAGCTTTATTTGGTTCAAACTTCATTTTCTGTCGGATCGGCCCCTTATTGTCCCAATTGCTCAACACCCTAAGGTGTGGGGAGGAAGTGTTGATTAGACTTTAGAGTTTTAGAAACCTCTCACCAAGGATCCTGAGATGAATCAGTGAAAGCACAAGAAAACATTGCCTATTTTCGGTCGGCCTAACGAAAAAATGCAGGTGGTAGACAACTGCAATAAGCTTCTACAGACAACCTGAAGGTTTCAAAGCTGACAAAAACTATACCGTCTTATAGGAGATATAACATATGAAAGATGCAGAATCACTCAGTCATATCAAAAGAAAAGCGTGTTCTGAACTGCAAACAGCTAGTGCCTACTTTTCACCAAACCAAGGCTCTAAACAGAAAATCATCTTAAAGACAACATAGCAGAAATTTAAGATTTGAAGGAGACTGTCATTTTCACATCCTTTAAGCATGTATTTGACTTGATTCGGTTGTACTTCTAAACAAATATTGCTGATTAAAAGAAAAAGCGAAAAAAGAAAAAGGAATTGCAGCACTTCCTTACCTTCATTATTGACAGGTCATCCATTGGACCATCAGATGTGCGGTTCATCATTGCTCCTAAGGCATTTCTCATTGCAATCTGCATCGCTGCCTCGATTTCCTTCGAAGCTTCAAGAGCAGTTGAATTAGCTGCCGCGACTACAGTGGCCACTGTTCCCAATTTCGCGGACCCATTTCCACTTAACGAGTTCACAGCCTCTTTGTGAGCCTTTAAGACGAGCTGTGTCGCACTGATTGTATACATTGAAAGAGGAAAACAAGGAATAAGAAAGTGAAGATGTTATCATAATTAAGATTAACAATCTGCCATCCTGTACAAAATATAGAGAAAGACGGAAAAAAAGAGGAAAAAGGAAAAGAGAGATAAAATCTGCCTTGTGAAACTTCATACCATCAAAAGCTCTTCGATTGAAATGTTTATATGATTCAATATACAGAAAAGCAGATAAGAAGTAATAATAGCAACCAAAATGAGGCTGGCATATGTGAAATAGAGTGCCTGCGGGAACACATCATTAAGTCAGTCTGTCTAAACAAAAGGGAGAGCAACCCCCACCCCCCATCCCCCCTCAGAAAAAGGATCTTCTCCCTCCACAAAAGAAAAACAAAACAAAAGAGCAAGGAAAGCTGTTACAGGAGCTCAAGTAAACCTATTTAGATATAATATGTGAGGCAGCTTGTTATACAGACTCTTTTAGGAGGCTTGGCCCATTATCCTTTCCAACGTACCAAACATGTCTGGTTCTGGATCTCGGAATACAAGAATGTAGATGAAATATCATTCATGGGACGAGGATATAGATAAAATGCACGTAAGTTGAGTAACCATACAATCTAATTATCTACAACAACAGCATACCCAGTGTAATCCCACAAGTGGGGTCTGGGAAGGGTAGGATGTATACAGACCAACACCCAAATGAGCATATTTAGGGAATAAAAGTAAAACAATCTCATGATGTATGTTATGTATATTGGTTAGCTCTATTATCCTAGAGGTTGATGGTAACTTTTTTATAAATGAAAGGTAAATTTTATTGATAGGGTACCAAGATGGTACAAAAAAGTACAAAAGGAAGGATGATTCCTTCTGTATATATAAGGAATATAGAAGATTTAATTGAGAGTATAAGTCATTTACAACATTCCTTTTTACACCAAAGAAAAGATGCTTTAAACATCTAAATTTTACATGAAACTCAGTTCTTTTTTCCCTCCAAAACATACTATTCCTCTTGAGCCAGATTGTCCACCTTATGCAAATGGGAATAGCATTCCGTTAGTATGTCTTTAACTCTTCCAGATCTTCTGTCTCCAACTAGTAAATACTTGCTGTATATTACCAGGCACAGCCTACTTAATCCAAATTTATGAACATGGTCCAAATTTGTCAAGTATATTTGCAATGTAAGAAGATTAACTGATTCATTTGCTTCATCACATATGAAACATGTACCTCAGATGACAATGCCTATTCTTTGCAGACTATCATAGGTTAAGCAAGCTTCATGTGCAGATACCCAAACGAAACAGGCAGCTTTGGTGAAACTTTTGTTTTACAAATTATTTTCCAAGGCCAATCCACTTTTATTTTTCTTTTTTTCTGAAACATGTAAAGGATTTTATAGATGTCAAAAGAAAAAAAGCAAAGCACTAAGATGGTGTTTGTGGGATTACATAATCTGGGACCCCCTATACAAAAAGGTCAATCCACTTTCAATGTGGTGGTTGGAATAAAGTAGGAGAGCTTGAGTCAACAAGGTCTGTTTTAAAATGGACTGTTAGTGATTTCAAAAAGTTAACCATTGTTGCTAGGCCAAAATTACGATAAAGAAAAATGAGAAACACTAGGTTAGCAAAGCAGCTGAACACCTATACATGCAGCCTTGGTCATGTATCTCGTCTCCTTTCCCTTCCCTCTCCTCTTATTCACTAGAGAACAAAGTCAATGTCGTTATTTCATCATTGATGGCTCACCCACATCATTGTAGCATCTTAATTCTGTTAGGCTGGCAAATTAAACATTAAAAGGAAATGGAAACCTAGAAAAATAGTTATCCACCTATCAACATGTGATCTGATGGCAGCTACACAGCTGGAAAGCTCTTCAAAAGTTTTGGTCGCTTCTATATGCGTCCACTTTGGCATAAGTTCAATGAGTAGTAGGAAACTGTCAACTATTCGACATTGTTAACTACTGATATTGCTCAATCATATCGTGTTTTTTAACTTGTATTCTAATTACTGCATCTTGCTCTGACAAAACAACCAAATGCTACTTTATAACATCCTAAATGACTACATATTACTCCTTCCACCATCAAAACTAATAGATTAAACAGTTCAAAATAAGCAATGTTCCTTTAGATTGAAACATTCGTATGGTCAGCCAAAGGGAGAAATCGATACTTGCGAAAGCAGATTCAGAGAAGTCATAGAGGTAAACGGATGATTTCATTCATGCAGCCAAGATGAAACAACTAGCAGTTTCTTGCAATAGACAATCATCAAGATGAAGCTACTATAAACATCATATGTAATCTGAACAATATCCGCACAACTAACTGATTAGTAGTTGCACAAACTATCTTCGACTAAAGAGCATTGTGTCATTGTCAATTGAGGTAGTATAGAACAATAAGAGGATTGTAGTCTCCACAGCATTTAATAAAAAGAAAGCATTGACAACTTACTGCAACGTAGATACCCAAGCCCTAGCTGCGCCAGAAGTTTCTGCGCATAGGAAGTAGTCCTTCTTTTGTGGAGTGCCAATATCTGAGTACAGTTAAGAATAAAAGAAGCAACACAAAAACTTTCCAAACAGGTGCTACAACTTGGAATTCCACAGTTATACCTCAGAGAGGGGGGAGAGAGAGAGCAGGGAAAATAGGACAAGAATCTCAAAAATCAAAGTTGGATACAAAAACAGCAGCCATCATATTTTGGCAGTCCACTGAAACCCGGATACAGGGAACAAGAAATAAATTGCATTAGTCATCCGGAAGATTCCCCGGAGTTTCAAACAACCAAATTTTTCACTCATCAAAAAAATTAGGTTAAAAACTTACTGGAAGTTTACAGGAGATATGGATATCGTGCTATTGGCATCGAATATTATGGTACCCTTGATTGTCGGCTCATTCCTCCTAGCCCTAGAAACCAAATGAAAGAAAACTTGAACAAGGGCAACTACCATATGATAGATATTTAGAAACTATAAGAAAATTTCTAGACCAAAAAAAAACACTTGTATTCCATTTTTCCAGTTGTTCGATCCAATATCACCCATCTCTCGTTCCACTTCCTCGGCTGTTCAAAAAGCCAAAAGAGTTGTCAATTGGCAAATCAGGAAGTTTGTAAAAACTTCCAACACATAATTGAAACTACAAAATATAGAATGACAAATTTCACATCCGTCTAATACACTAAGGGGTCGTTTGGTGTGAGGGATAAGAACAAATAGTCCTGGGATAAAATAAATAGTTCAGGAATAAATTTTGGTTGCCAAGTTTGGGATAACTTATCCCACCATTTATACCATAGTGAAGGGATAAGTTATCCCATATACATGGTGGGATAAGTTATCCCGGGATAACTAATTTCGGGATAACTTGTTTCCAACCAAACGACCCCTAAGGGGTTGTTTGGTACGCGGATAAGGTGGGTTATCCCATGGTTAAGATTGGTACTAAATATATATTATGTTTGGTTGATGGTATAAATTTATCTCGGGACTAATGTATACCCTCAACTAAACATGGTATAAGTCTAATACCAAACTTAGTCTTGTGATATCCCATCCAATATGGAATTATTTAATACCACCTCTCATATGGTATAAAATAGCCCTCGCCTCTTTTGAAGAATAATACTACTGTCAAGACAAGTAATGGAAGCAAGACATCCTTCTGGAAGGACAAATGGTTGGGCACTTCTAGTTTGAAGAATCTTTTTCCTGAGATGTACGACTTGGCAGTGCAAAAACAAATTAGCTTAGCTGACATTTGGACACAACAAGATTGGAATCTTCAGTTTAGAAGAAATTTCAATGAGTGGGAAATTGAAAAGGTGACAGAATTTTTAAGTGCTCTGGATGGTTTTAAAGGAGCAAAGGAAGAGACTGACAGATTATGGTGGACTAAAGACAGCAAAGGTATTTTTAAGGTGTATTATGATCAATGAGAGGAAACAAGACAAGTTTAAAGAGGTGTTTAAAGGCAACGACAAACTATGGGACACAAAGGAAGCGAGAGAGACTGCTTAGAGGTGAAAATGGGAAGCCAGAATACACCCTCGTGCCACGGAAGCTATGCTCTATGTTATTGGCGTGGCACGGAGGTGAGCCATCAACAAGTCTACAATTTCCAGTGAGCTGCCGCATTGGAGGCGTGGCAGGGAGCTGGCTTGCCGCTATATAGGCATGGCACAAAGCTCATGCTCCGCGATTTCAAGGTGCCATAAGTTGGGTCTCATAGGTTACAAGTTGTCCTACACTATAAATAGGACACTTGCTTCAATTGAGGGAACACTTTGACGGTTTTGGATTAGAAAAACACAGGAGGGAGGCTACCTTAGAGTTCTTATCTTTCTCTTTTTCATTACTCAATTTTTGTATGAACTACATTAATTTTGTAATTGTGAATTAGATTATGAGTAGCTAAACACCCTCTTTTTAGGGTTGAGGCTACGATATGATTGCTTAATTATGGTTTTATAGTTTGTTTATATGTTTATCGTGTCATGTGATTGTTCTTGTGTTTTTATTTTACTATTCTAAAGCGTCATGAACTTTAGGATAAATCTAAGTCTCGAAATGAATTGACCATAGGAGTGGAGGGACAGAATGATGAACGTAGGGAGTGTGAATCATGTCTTTAATTGTTAGATATTAATTGTGAAGGATAATTTGCGGTTAGGATAGTGATATACCTAAATGCCCCACTTGATTAATGAAACAGGAAGATAGTTTAATACATACGAATTAAAGACTCACATCCCTGCCCAATGATGTAGTTGTGGTATTAATTTGGGTAGATAACTTAGAAGATGACCATTCTTAAGTTGTAATATCAACCCCGTAGATCAACAATCACGATAAAAATCAACACCGGCTAGAAGCCATAGTTATGCATGAATGTGAAGTAAATGCCTCAACCCTGGATCGCTCCATATATTGTATACAATCTGAACTCCATATCATTGTTATTTTTAATATTTAGTTTACAAAAGCAAAACTCAAACTCTCCTTGATTACAAATCGCACTTGTTTAACTTCAACAGTAATAATTAAGTTGGATCATCTACAAAACACCAAGTCTTTGTAGGATTGATATTAGGCTCGCAAGAGCCACTTTTTTACTTGCACGATCAAGTACACTTACATGTGCACTTGAAAGCAATAATTTTTTAGCGCTGTTACTGGGGACTTGAAAATTAGCAACCTTCTAATTTTTAGTCTTACTATTTCATTTGATTAGTGCTAATAACTTGGTCTTAGCTACTGAATTTTCAAGTACAGGTTTTGAATTTTGAGCAAGCTGGCAAGGAAAAGGGAACTAGTTGAACCACATCCCGAACCTGAGCGACGCTTGCACCAATTAAGAAGAGAAGTAAAACTTCTCTATCAAATCCCACAAGTTCAATAGGTTGAGACTATTCCTACAGCAGTATGAATAACCAGCCCACAGGATAGTGCACGAAGTGACAATCCCACTTGCAACAAATATGACCTCCTATATTCAGAAACCAGCCGCATGAGGCAGATTTGAGCTGAAACGGAACATGGTGCAATTGTTGCACACAGCGGACAGTTTACTGTCTTGTCACATGAGGATCCATAGGTTTATCTTAAAAATTGTTTGGAGATAAGTGACACATTCATTCCCGCAAGAGTCTCCATAGACTACGTGAGGCTCACACTTTTTCTATTCTCACTTTTGGAAGAAGCAAAGAAATGGTTGAAGGCAGAACCTTCAAACTCAATCACAACTTGGGATGACTTAGCAAAGAAGTTTCTTATTCAATTCTTTCCATCAGGAAAAATTGCAAAGTTGAGGAGCGAAATTTAAGTTTCAAGCAGAAGCCAGACAAAAATCTCTATCATGCATGGGCGAGATTCAACTCTCTTCTCAGAGATTGCCTAGATTACCAAAAAACCAATGAGGTACTAGCTCATACTTTTATTGAAGGTCTTGAGCCCAACACGAAAATTTTGTTAGATTCAGCGGCAGGTAATGTACCGGGATTTCACGGCACTTTTGACGCTTAAAACTAAGGATTTTTGGGAGTTCTTAAGTACATTTTGTTGGATTTGATATCGTTTGTCGCATGTACAAGAAAAAGTATTGAAAAGATAAAAATGCCAAAGTATTGCAGATTTCTGGGCAAAAAGGCATGCCCCACGGGCGTCACACCCACGACGGCCCATGGGAGAAGGCATCTAAATAAGATAGCAGGAATGCAATGCGGAACTCAGTCCGACGGGCTTCCATGACGCCTATGAGAGATACGACAGGACGTTATAGAGCCCGTGGTAATGATCCAGTGGATCTGAGAAGCTAAGTCATTGAGCCTGACGGGCTGCAATGACGCCCGTGATAACCACGATACCCCATTGATGCTGCCCGTGGAAACAAGGCAGCAAAGATGGAAAGAAGCCAAGTGTAGACGATGAGAGGTCCACGACGGGCATCGCAACCATTATATCCCATCACCTTAGCCCGTGGAATTGAGGTAGGGAACCTGGATCCAAAACATTTAGACGCCCAATGGGCACCCGCGATGCCCATCGCATCCACGATGGCCCGTGGGGTATCTCATCGAAAGTGCCGCGTCCAGGCAGTACTAGATCAATTAGAATTTGGTATTTTGTCTATAAATACTTCCCCTTAGGTTTTATTTTTGGTTGTTACTCATTATTCACGTACAACTATTACATTATTACGTTTGGTTTGACATTAACACAAGTTCTTGAGATTAAAGATTGTTCTTGATTAATTGAAGAGTTCTTGAGATTTTTCTTCAAGCTCATGGATTTATTTACTTCTTCGTGTAAGTATCTACTCATGATTGTTCTAACAACCATTGATTGTTTACTTATGCACATGAGTAGCTAAATGCACAACTAGGGTTGTGGGAACCATGAAGGATTAACGAAGTAGGCAAAGTACTTGGTAACTCTAGAGCGATGTTTATGCATGTATTATTCTTCCCTTCATTTTGATTGCTTTTTAATGGTGCGCAACGTTAGAACTTGCATTATCCTTACTTGTCGGACCAAGGAGGTAACGGATGGGAAAAGGGTTGTTCAACGACAAAGATTTGAGGCTATCAACCCTCATCTAATAGATTGACCTTGTCTAGGAATAGCTAATCTGGGATGCTGAATAAGGGTTAGTAAATCATACACCCACGGCCGGACCAAGGCATGTGGTAAAATTCATCTATCTGAGGGACCAACAATTTAGGTGAACTTAACTTACCTATTTTGCATGCTAAGCACCAAGCTAGTTTACTAAGTACAACGCCTTACTAAGTTATGATCTCATGGGGAACACTACCCTAGTCTCTTCTCTTATTGATAACAACTTTTGAAACTGATACTTATTACTTGTTACAAATCTAAGTTAATATTAATCTTATTACTTAAAAAACCCCCTTTTTGAGGAAAATAAACGGCTAATAGCGCAAGTAAACACTAATCACCCATAGTCCTACCATATTTCCTGTGGGATCGACCCCAACCTTCGTTGGGTTCTATATTTGAATAACGACTGCTTACGCTTCTAAAAGAAAGTGTAATTTGGGTGCATCAAATTTTGGCGCCATTGCCAGAGAATACGGTTTAGGATTAAGAGAGATTGTGTTTATTTCACTATTAGTCCTTATTTCTTGATCTTACTTTTTCTATTATTTTTGTTTTGTTATGCAGGTTGCACACTTATGCATGCCCAGTACAAGGAGTCAAGGCAATCCCTTGATCCCCTACGATCCTGAGCTCCCTAGAACTTTAAGAAACATGGCTAAAGAGGGAGAGCATGAGACACCGGAGTAGATCACAGCTTGGTTGTTAGTCGAATAAGAGCAGAGGAAAAAGGCAGGGGAAGACGCCCTTACTGCTGAAGATGCTCAAATTGCAGCACACCTTGCAACTTGAAATGCGGCAGCTGAGCAAGCAAGGCTAGCACGACAGAAAGCTGCCCGTCAGGTCGCATTCGATGCACAAGCTATGAGAGATGAGCCAACAGCTAGATGGAATTTGGAGCAGCATAGGGGCCGACAGATACAACAGCCGAGGCATGCCCCTCATTACTATGATGATGATGATGAGGGGGAGGAACTGGGCATTACTGGGCCCATAGTGTTGCCACCACTGACTGAAGGAATGAAGTTTGACATCACCAGCACCATGATCTAGTTGTTGAACCTGAAGGGACTATATGTTGGAAAGCCTACGGAAGATGCAAATCTACATGTGAAAAATTTTGTGGGGATTTGCAAAGCTTATAATCTACCAGGAGTGGGTAAAGATGGTATTAGACTGAGACTCTTTCCATTTTCACTGACTAGAGAGGCGACTGTGTGGCTTAGTGAATTGCCTGATAGTTCCATATACACATGGCACGACTTGAAGACTCGGTTTTTAGAGTGGTTTTTTCCTCCATCAAGGATGTTGCAGCTGAAGCAAGAAGTCTACAATTTTAAGCAGCTACCTGCGGAGGCATTATACAAGACATGGTTGAGGTTCAATAAGAAGCTGAAATAAGTTCCGAAACATGGAATCCCTTCACGTTATTTGATGGAGATCTTCTACAAAGCATTAAATGCCAACACAAAAGCAGTAGCTAACACTTTAACTGGAGGAGCCTTCATAGAGAATTCGTATATTGAAGCTTCTGAGATGCTTGACAGGGTTACCAAGACCAACAAAGCATGGTATACTAGAGAGTCTGAGACCCCAGCAGGTACATATGCGGTTGGAAAGTCCCTTGAACTTTATGATTTGCAAGACCTCAAACAGGAAGTTGCTGAATTGAAGACAAGCATTGGGTTGATTGCAAATAAAATCCTATATGAAGGAGTAGAAAATGTGAAAGCTATCAGTTCACATGGGAAAGCACCAAGGCCAGACGATTACTCATCCGATGAGGAGGTTAGTTATCTGAATAATCAAGGAGTGGGTTTCTAGGCCTCCAGCCAAGGAAATCAAGGTTGGAACAAAGATAGAGATGACAACTACAATCGGTCTGGCTATAGAGATAGAAGCAGAGCTAGAGATAGGGATGGTGACTTGCATAAAAAGGATGGCTACAAGAATAATAAAAGTGGTCTGTATGTCCCTCCTGGAAATCACAAAAATAGACCTGAACAACCATCCATGAGGGAGCTACTCAATAAAGTATTTCAAAAGGTTGATTCTATGGATGCAAGCACGAAGGAGATGCGAGCTGACCTTTCAGGTATGAGTCAGAAAATTGAGGCTTATTTTGTTGCCATAAAGCAGCTTGAGACCCAGATACACTATATGTCTACTAGCATAAATCCGCTTTAAAGGGGTACTCTCCCAAGTGATACCATTCAGAATTCGAAGAATGATCGATAGGTTATGGCTGTGACTACTCGCGACAAAAAATAAATTATTGACCCGCCTATGCATATAGTTGTTAATGAGCCGACCGAGTCTGAAAAGGATGATGTTGAGATTGTAGTCGAGTCTGAGGAGAAGGATAGCGGCGAAAGGCCAAGTGAGAGGAAGTCTTTTGAGTCAAAAGCAAAGAACAAAGAGGTTGTACCGATCTTGAAGCTCACGCCATTGCCTCCTCCACCTTACCCACAGAGATTGAAGAAAAAGGTTGAGGATGGAAAATTTCACAAGTTCATCTTCATGCTAAAACAACTTTCAGTCAATATCCCTTTAGTTGAAGCATTAGAGCAGATGCCTGGATATGCTAAATTCATGAAGGAGTGGGTGACTAGGAAGAGAATGGTGAGCTTTGAGCCAACTGATAATTTGCACCATTATAGTGCAATAGCATCTCATTCTTTGGTGTAGAAAAAGGAAGATCCTGGAGCTTTTACTATCCCTTGTATGATTAGAGCATTCTACTTTGCTAAATCATTATGTGATCTTGGTGCTAGTATCAATCTAATGCCACTAGCAGTATTTAAATAGTTGGGCTTGGGAGCCCCCAAACCAATGATAATGTGGCTTCTTATGCCAGATCGCACAGTGAAATAGCCGGTGGGAATTCTCTATGATGTACTTGTGAAAGTTGATACTTTTATCTTCCCGGTGGACTTTATGATTCTTGACTGCGAGGTGGATTTTGAGGTTCCTATCATCTTGGGATGACTATTTCTTGCTACCAGATGCGCGTTGGTTGATTTAGAGACTGGGCAGATAAAGTTCAGATTGAATGACGAGGTAGTTCCTTGCTACCAGACACGCATTGGTTGATTTAGAAACTGGGCAGATGAAGTTCAGATTGAATGAGAAGGTAGTTACTTTTAATGTCTGTCAGTCGATGAAGTATCATGATGACATGTGAGTGGTTTCTGTTATTGATGTGGTTGATGATGATCAACTAATTATTCTTGTTGAGGACAGACTTATTGTTGAGGCATTAGCCATTGTGATTATGAATTTTGATGGAGATGACATTGAAGAGTATGATGATATGGTTGAATTACTTGCAGGTATGGGGTCTTATACCTATGCTCCGAAGAAGCTTGATTTGGACCTGAAGAATAGACAGACACCACCATCCAGACCATCTATTGAGAAGCCTCCAGTCTTAGAACTCAAGGTGCTTCCATATCATCTTCGGTATGTGTTCTTAGGAGCTAATGAGACCTTGCCAGTTATTATTGCTACAAAATTAGGAGAAGAGCAAGTTGAAGCTCTAGTTTCTGTGTTGAGAAATTTCAAAAGGGCCATTTGTTGGTCCATTGCCGACATCATTAGGATTTTGCCTAGAATCTGCACTTATAAAATTTAGCTAGCCCCATATTGCATTCCGAGTATTGAGCACCAGCGTAGGTTGAATCAACCTATGCAAGAGGTTGTCAAGAAGGAGATTATCAAGTGGCTGGATGCAGGTGTGGTTTACCCTATTGCAGACAGCAAGTGGGTAAGCCCTGTTCAATGTGTACCGAAGAAGGGTGGGATTACTGTAGTCCCAAACGCGAAGAATGAGTTGATCCTAATGAGGCCAGTTACAGGCTTGCGTATATACATGGATTATAGGAAGCTGAACGCTTGGACTGAAAAAGATCATTTTCCAATGTCGTTCATGGATCAGATGTTAGACCATCTTGCTGGTAGAGGATGGTATTGTTTTCTTGATGATTATTTAGTCTACAATCATAGTTCAATTATTTCTGAAGACTAAGAGAAGACCACTTTCACATGCCCATATGGGACATTTGCATTTAAGAGGATGCCTTTTAGTCTATGCAATGCACCAGCAACCTTTCAACATTGCATGATGTCTATCTGACATAGTGGAGGACACTATTGAGGTGTTCATGGATGACTTTTTAGTGGTGGGTGACTCTTTCAAAGGCTGTTTGACTCATCTTAGTTGTGTACTAAAGAGGTGTGAAGAGTGCAACTTGGTACTTAATTGGGAAAAATGTCACTTCATAGTGAAAGAGGGTATAATGCTTAGCCATCATATCTCCAAGAAGGGTATTGAGGTCGACAAAGCAAAGATTGAGGTGATTGAAAATTTGCCTTCACCAATTTCTATAAAAGGGATTCGAAGCTTTTTGGGGCATGCTGGTTTCTATAGGAGGTTTATCAAGGACTTCTCCAAAATTACTAATCCATTGTGTATATTATTGGAGAAGGAGGTAAAGTTTGTGTTTGATGATGCATGTCTGAAGGCATTCGAATGCCTTGAAGAAAAGTTGGTCTCTGCTCCCATCATTATTTCCCTAGATTGGTCTCAGCCTTTTGAGGTTATGTGCAATGCTAGTGGAGTGGCGCTAGGAGCAGTCCTAGGCCAAAGGCGCGAAATGATTCTTCATCCCATATACTATGCTAGCAAAGCACTTAACCCAGCTCAAAAGAACTGCACAGTGACTGAACAAGAGCTGCTTGTTATGGTCTTTGCGTTTGAGAAATTCAAATCATATTTGCTTGGCACCAAGGTGGTGGTGCATACTGACCATGCAGCTCTTTGTTACCTCATGGCAAAGAAACATGCTAAGCCAAGGCTGGTTAGATAGGTGTTGACTTTGAAGTCAAGGACTGAAAGGGTACAGAGAATCAGGTAGCAGACCACTTGTCTAGACTAGAAGAAGAGGAAATGTTGAAGCTGAATGATGAGTAGGAGATAGATGATTGGTTTCCTGATGAGAAAGTGTTGGCTGCCTCTCAAGACCTGATTCCGTGGTTTGCAGACTTTGCCAACTACTTGGCAAGTGATTTGGTGCCTCCTGATATGTGTGTTCACCAAAGAAGAAAGTTCATGTCCGATGTCAAGAAATTCTTCTGGGCGGAGCCATTCTTGTTCCATGTATGTGTCGATACTATTATCTGGAGATGTGTGCATGAAGCTGAGATGATTAAGATACTAGAGGCTTTTCATTCATTCCCTGTAGGGGACATCATAGTGGTATCCGGACCGCACACAAGATCTTGCAATGCGGCTACCATTGGTCGACTATTCAGAAAGACTCCCATGATTTTGCTAAAGCTTGCAATAGGTGTAAAAGAGAAGGAGGTATATCAAGGAGGCATGAGCTTCCTCTTAATCCCATCCTTGTGATTGAGCTATTTGACATTTGGGGTATTGACTTCATGGGCCCATTTGTGTTGTCTAATTGAAACTGGTATATATTGGTGGCTGTTGACTATGTATAAAAATGAGTGGAGGCGGTTGCGTTTCCCAGTAATGAGGGTAAGTGTGTCACAGCGTTCTTAAAAAAGAACATCTTGTCCAGATTTGGTACACCAAAGACAATCATTAGTGATGGAGGTTCTAACTTTTGCAACAAGCTGTTTCGGTCTTTACTAGAGAAATATGGAGTGAAACATAATGTTGCAACCCCATATCATCCCCAGACTAGTGGGCAAGTGGAAGTCTCCAATCGCGAAATAAAGTCAATCTTGTACAAGACTGTCAATGCCAATAGAAAGGATTGGTCGCAGAAACTAGATGATGCTTTGTGGGCATACCGAACTGCATTCAAGACGCCAATAGGTATGTCGCCATATCAGCTTGTGTTTGGAAAGGAATGCCATCTTCCGGTTGAGTTAGAGCATAAGGCTATGTAGGCGTTGAAGAAACTGAACTTAGATTGGTCTAAGGCATCGTTGCAGCGGCTTAGGAAGTTAAATGAGTTGGATGAGTTCTGCCTTAATGCATATGAGGGTTCAGCCTTATATAAGAAGAAGATGAAACTGTATCATCACCGAAAGATCGAAAAGAGAAATTTTTAGCCGGGTGACTTGGTCCTGCTTTTCAATTCTAGACTTTGTTTGTTTCTTGGCAAGTTGACGTCCAAGTGGATTGGACCATTCAAGGTGGTACAAGTGTTTCCTCACTGGGCCGTTGAACTTGAGAATCATGAAGGAAAAAGGTTCAAGGCTAATGGACAGCGGATTAAAGCTTATTTTGGTACAGCAGAGGAGCTCAAAATAATTGAATCCTGGAACCTTGATGAATTCATCCCAACCAAGGAGCTTGATGAAGTCTGATTAATCAAGAGACCTGCATCGTGCTGCGATGTTAAATCAGGCGCTGCATGGGACGCAACCCATGGATTTTTCTTCTTTTTTTTTTATTTTGTAGAGTGTTTTGGTGAAGTCTGAATAGCCAAAACACTTGCATCATACCGCGATGTTAAATCAGGCACTGCATGAGGGGTAACCCATAGACTAATGCGTGTCGAATTTGTAGGAAGTGAGGAGATGAAAACAAAATTGCAAGAAATGCAGGTAAAAATGGGTCTCATGGGCTCTGTGATGAGCCGTCACAGGTGCCACGCCTTTGGGACTAGCGCATCCAAGCCAAAAATATGCTAAGTGTTGAATAAATTGTTGTCTATCCCATTTATACACCCTATATGATGGGCCATCGCAGCTCCAACAAGCGTGGGAAGTAGGCGTGAAGCCACGAACAAAGATAAAAGGAGCCACTGGCTCATTCCCACATCCCACATGATGGGACGTCTTATCCCTGACGGGCGTGGAAGGCCAGTTTCAGACTCCCAGGTAAGTAATTGCACGATGGGCCATCACATGCCCGACGGGCATCACGTAGTCCGTTGTCTGGGTCGGTCAAAGAGGGTCAACAATTTTTAACTTGTTTCTAATTTTCAACCCGACCTGACTCGGAATCCCTTTCCTATTTTCCCCGCATCTATTTAGCTTTGACTTCAATCAAATTGAGGTCAATATCAAACTCTCTCTTGCCCATTACTTTCTCCCTCCACCAATAATAAAATCCCCACACACGATCATTTCCTCTCCCTAAACCCATGATTCACTCCCCACGTTCACTCCCTTACAATCCCTTATAGTCCCCCAAATCATCAGGCCACTAAACGAGTTCACACAAAAAAGGGCTCACAAGTCGGTTCTCCAAAGAAAAAGAAATTGTGTTGATTAATCCATAGTAAGTGTTGTTTTTTTTAATAAATCTTGTTTCTATGTGAGTAGATGTTCATGTGTTGAAAATTATGCATGTTTGCTAGTAACCCTACGTGTGAACTTGGCTTAGTGGACATGTTATAACTTGTAAAAAGATTGGGAACTAGGGTTGTGACATTGGGTTGAGAAATAGGTTGATGTGAAGTGCATATTATTGTATGTTGTTTGTTTGGGAGAGGTGAAAAGTTGTGTAGGTGAAGGATCAAAAGGAAAGATAATTTCATATTTGCGTATAACTTGATGGCACGGGACACCTGATGGGCCGTCTGAGGCACGATGGGCTTCGGACAAGGCATTGGGGTTGGATCAGTGCCTGAAAAGGCTTCTGTCCAATTTTGACATTTGATCCGATGGGACACTGGACCTCCCACGCCCATGGGATGAGCCCGTGAGAGGACAACTAGTCCTTAAAAACCCCACTGGCAAGATCAGACGCCCAGTGCCATGGGACGTCGGACCTTCCACGCCCGTGAGAGGCCAAATTTTCTGAAATCTTCTAAGTGTAAATTTTTTATGGTTTTTAAATTTTTAGATTTTATGCTAACGATGGTTTCCTGTAGGTATTATGGCACCTAAAACATTACTCCAACGTGAGGGACCCCAGAAATCAAAGGATACTTCAGTCAAATCTCAACTAAAGGATCAATCTGATTCTGAAGTCGAGAAGAGTGATTCAGACAACACCCCCTCGTCCGGGCAACCAGAAGAAAGATGGTGGTATCTCCTTCCCATTCTAAAGAGGAAGGAGGGAATAAACCTGAAAAGGACCAAGCAGTGGAAAAGAGTTCCTCTGAGGCTGAAGAGGGGGTAGAATCATCTTCTGGTTTAGCCAGTTCTTATTCGGAGGGTGATCATGCTCCTTCAAAGGCCAAAGGAAGAAACGATACAGCTATCCCAGTTTCTAGAGACTTGAAAACTGAGACTGAGACTTGAGAGCGTACTAGTGCAAGGTGTCCCTGTGAACATCTTCTCCGAAATTATTAATAGATTCCTCTTTGGGCTAGGATATGAGATTACCACCGATACCTTTGACTATGACTACCGGGTCAAGAATGAGCTAAAGAGCACAAAGTGGTTGGCCAAGCATATCATAATGACCGGGACACCAAAGTGGCTTGACCATGACAAGCTGCAGATCACAAAGGCTTTACTATCATTTAAGGCCAATTTTTAGTGGGCCCTGGTGCGACTCCGACTTATGCTACCGGGTGACGACAATCAATTGACTCTTGAATGGTCTATCCTAGTGGCTAGTCTGATGTCTAAGTACAATCTGATCTTTGGGCACATTATTGCTGAAGAAATCCAGAATAGAGTCACCAAGATCAGTTCATTCTATCCATTTCCCTGCCTCATAACTGAATTGTGTGACGAAGCTAATGTCTCTAAGTATGCGGGTATTGATCGTGCAAAGCGAGCCTCCTGGACACATTATCCAGAAAGGTCCAAGGATGAAACCAGAGTTATGGGTCTGAGCAGCACTTCAAAACCACTTACTCTCACCCTAGAGGCACATGTACCAGCTCTATAGGTGACACCATCCCCTACTACTCTACCTACCCCACCCCACAGGGTAGCAATACCGAGCGCACCACAGCAGGTCCATCTTCTTCTGTAGCACCTCCTATGGAGGAAACTGAGTCCATATTTGCGTTTCATTCGGTAAATTTCACCAACACAGTTCAGAGGACATTGAGTTGGAGGAACAAATGAAAAGGTTTTCTTTATAGTTCAGCCGATTGTTGATGCCTCAATCCGGAGAGCCATAGCACCATTTCTTAATGTGAATGACCGGATTGACACTTTAGAAAATAGGGTTGATGAGAAGCTGCAGGAGATAGGTGCAATTGAGCTCACAAAACTAAAGCAGAAGATAGCAGAGCTTAGGGTCAATGTCGATGGGTTGATGAGTCACTCAACTTCTCAAGCTAAGGCTCCAGTAGTCTTACCACAGGTTACATCAGAGCCAACGCTTGATCTATAGGACTTTGTAGACCCCGAGCTTTGGCAGTCTAGGCCGGTAAAAGAAAAAAAGGTTGAACCAGTAAAGGAAAAAGAAGTTGAATTACCTCCTAGTCCCTCTGAGCATATAAAAAAAAGGAACCAAAAATAAAAGCATGTCTGGGTAGACGACGCACCTCCTAGCCTAAAATCTCAAAAGAAGGGGGAGGAGAGAGCCACAAAGAAAGCCAGGAAAGAGTTAGAGTGGGCAACAAAGGAGTCCCTAGTTGTGCAACAGATCAAGGTTGATGTTGTTGGCATGGGTGGTTAAGCTAGTGGTGTTGCTGGCATCGTTGATATACCTTCTTCAGACCCCATTGTGGGAGCTAGTTATGTTGATGCTGCTCGAGCAGCTGATATTGTTGAGAGGACTACAGGGGCAGCCTCTAATGTTGACAAGACTGTGGGCACCAATCCAATGGGCCCAACTACAGCTACACCCGATAACCGCATTTAGGCGCCACAGGTATGCCTTGTATCCCTCATTTTATGATTTTTCTAGTGCATTAGGGACATTGCACAACTTTTTGATTAGGGTGGGGGTAGATGTGGTCATCTGGGTGGTTTTTGTAGAGTGTATTGGTGAAGTCTGAGTAGCCAAAACACTCGCGTCATGCCGTGATGTTAAATCAAGCATTGCATGGGAGGCAACCCATGAGGGTATCTATATAATATCTTCATCCTTAGGGTTTTCTTGCATGTGTTCTTTCCCTAAGAATTTTTAATTTCTGTTGAACCGACACATTTAGTATAGGATGTGTGTTTGTAGAAGTGAATTAGAAACTGAATGCGACCATGGTTTGATTTTGGAAAAATGGAGACCCCTCCAAATTTTTGTGCAATTAGGTGTTAGAACTGACCTTGATGGATCTGTAAATGACAACATGTATATAACTGAAAAAAGTAGCTTAAGCTAAGGCATGAACTGGTAATTAGCTAATCTGTAGTCTAAACTCTGTGCTATATGTGAAGTGAGCTGCTTAGTATCTGTTTTTGCTGTACTGTGCAATCTAGAACTTGCCTGATTAGTCATGCCGTGGTTGTAGAATGGTTTAGTTAGGACATGGTCATAGGCCATTTTTGAAATAGCCCACTTCGGCCAAATGACCTACCAAATGAAAAGTAATTCCTTTTATCCCTGAATTTGAGCCTAAAGTTGAACCCTTTTGTTGTTAGCCTAGTCACCTTTCTCGTTTTCTATAAATCTCTGTTTTGGCCCTGGTCCCTCCTTGGACATTGTGCACCTCAACTCAGGCTAAAAGCCTAAGTTGAGGGTGGCTACTGTAGGGGTAAGTAGGAAGTATTGGCATGAAAAGATTGGGTTAGTGATAGAAAGAAAGAAATTGGGTGTGGTTTGTGTGCTAAAAAGAAAAAGAAAAGAAAAGAAAAGAGTGAAGAAAAAAGTGAATGAAAAGAAAAGTGCAAAAATGTAATAGAAGCCACACCCAAAGCTTGATAAAAGTAAAAAGGTTTGAAAGAAAGGAGAATAAGGGAGGAACGTTGTAAAGTCTGAAAAGTGAAGAAAATAAAGAAGTAATTGTAGTCTCAAGGAGGGCATAGTCACTACTTACCGAAATGTACCATTCCCGTCCCTAAGCCTACATTACAAGCCTAGCAAAGTCCTATAGTGATCCTAACCAAACTATTTGAAAGCCAAGGCATAGAAAATAAGGTCAATCCTATGGTATTGTGCATGTACAACTTGAATTTCTTTGTGAGAGTGAGCGGATTCCCAGTCTCTGTGAGTTTAGTTACAATCTTATGTGATCGAGACTTCCTTTGTTGTGAGGGCACTAGAGTAGACTACAATTACTAATTACTTGGTTGGAATGTATGTTGTGTATGCTAGCATAATCATGAATATCGTGTTGTCACTCATGGATCCGTCTTGTGTTGTTTTGATAACTTGATAAAATGCACTGATTTTTGAGCTGTTAAGGAGTAGGTACACTATTCTGAGGTTTGAGAGTTTAATAAATCATGTTGTTGTTGTAGTTTCTGGTTTCCTTCTACTTAAGCGTCGATGTTGCTGCTGTAGTTTCTAGGTTTCCTTCTACTTAAGAGTCGTGTTAGTTTTTGTTTTTTTTGTTGCTTGAGGACAATCAAACATTCTAAGTTGAGGGTGTTGATGTACCTGGATATCACGACACTTTCGATGCTTAAAACTAAGGATTTTTAGGAGTTCTTGAGTACATTTTGTTGGATTTAATGTCGTTTGTTACATGTACAGGGAAAAGTATTGAAAAGAAAAAAATGCCAAAGTGTTGTAGATTTTTGGGCAAAAAGGCATGCCCCACAGGAATCACACCCACGGCGGCCCGTGGGAGAAGGCATCTAAATGTGACAGCAGGAATGCAAGGCAGAACTCAGTCCGACGGGATGCCACTACGCTTGTGAGAGATACGATGTGACATCGCAGAGCCCGTGGGAATGATCCAGTAGAGCTGAGAATCTAAGGCATTGAGCCTGAGGGGCTGCCATGGCGCCCGTGACAACCACGATGCCCTGTTGATGTTGCCCGTGGAAACAAGGCAGCAAAGATGGAAAGAAGCCAAGTGTAGCGGATGAGAGGGCCACGATGGGCATCGTATCCATGATGTCCCGTCACCTTAGCCCGTGGAATTAAGGCAGGGAACCTGGAGCCAAAACATGCAGAGGCTCGACGGGCACCCGCAATGCCCGTCGCATTCACGATGGCCCATGGGGTATCGCGTCGGAAGTGACACGTCCATGCAGTCCTAGATTAGTTAGGATTTGGTCTTGTACATTGTTACATTTAGTTTGACATTATAACACAAGTTCTTGAGATTAAAGATTGTTCTTGATTAATCGAAGTGTTCTTGAGATTTTTCTTCAAGCTCACGGGTTTCTTTACTTCTTCTTATAAGTATCTACTCATGATTGTTCCAATAACCATTGATTGTTTACTTATGCACATGAGTAGCTAAATCCACAACTAGGGTTGTGGGAACCATGAAGGATTAACGAAGTAGGCAAAGTACTTGGTAACTCTAAGGTGGTGTTTATGCATGTATTGTTCTTCCCTTTATTTTGATTGCTTTTTAACAATGCACAACATTAAAACTTGCCTTATCTAAAGAAGCTGACACAAAGGGGAAGTGTGAGTACCTTAATGAAAAGTCGATTGAGCAACCTCAGATCAGACCACCACCACATTTCCCTCAAAAGCTTAAGAAAGCAAAAGAAGATGCTTATTTTACGAAGTTCTTTGACACATTCAGAGAACTTCACATTAACCTTCCTCTTATTGATATTTTGCAGGGAATGCGAAAGTATGCCAAGTACTTGAAGGACGTGGTGCCAAATAAAAAGAGGCTTGGTGATATTGAGACGGTAGCACTTACTGAAGAGTGCAGTTCTATGGTCATGAGCAAGATGCCCAAAAATCTCAAGGACCCTGGGAGTTTCATCCTCCCCATACAAATTGGTGAAAGTGATGTTGTACAGGCTTTGAGTGATTTGGGGGCAAGCATCAACTTGATACCCCATTCAATTTTTAATACTCTTGGTTTGGGAAAGCCAAGGCCCTCTTCAGTTGTGCTACAGATGGTTGACAGAACTATAGTGGTCAAAGGAATTATTGAGGATGTTCTCATTAAGGTTGGGAAGTTCATTATTTCTGCTGACTTTGTTATTCTTGATTATGATGCAAATGACAGCGCACCAATCATATTGGAACGTCTATTCTTGGCTACTGATGGAGCATTGATAGACATGAGAGAGGACACGCTAAAAATGAGATCGAATGATGAAGAGGTGGTTTTTAGAGTGTATAAAGTACTCAACACACCCTCACACTACAAAGATTTATGTATGATCACAACGATGGAAGTGGATGAGTTGGGGTGGAAAAGAGTGAACCTCCAATTGCCTCTTCGGACTCTCTCATAGAGTTTCCCGAGTTGACAAATAAGCCTGAACCTACAAAACTTGAATGGAATCCTAAGAAGCTAGGTGTAAGAAAGGCCACAGACCTCGATTGTGAACACATGAGAGGTTAGAAAAGAAGGAAAAGATGGGCCCCGAGTAGGAGAAAGAGGATGAGATAATATGGATAATGGTTGTGATGTGAGTCGTACCGCGATAATAAATCAGATGCTGCTTGGAAGGCAACCCAAGTTAAGGTAGCATTTTTATTCTTTTTTTCTTTAGTATCACCTTTGGTTTGATTGTTGTTTTGTATTGACAGGTTGAAGGGAAGCCTAAGTACATCAGATCGCAACTAAGGAGCATGGAAAAAACAAAATATGGGGTTCCCAGACCTCTTTGATGGACTTGATGCTACTAGCTAGGCCTAGAGGCCTAAGCAAGTATTTCTCTCTTTACTTTTAATTAATACTTTGGAGACAAAGTATAATTTTAAGTGTGGAGTGGAAATCTTCCGATCTGTTTAGGGTGAAGTGTGCTATAGGATTTCTATTTTTATTTATTTGCAAGTTTTTATCAAATTGAAAAAAATTACAAAAAGATTTTATCTTTATTTGTTTTCAGTCTTTGTGTTTGGTCTGTTCAGTAGAAGCACACTTTACCCACCCCTCAGTTTTTCTTTTTGATTCTTTTCCGAGGAGGAGCCTTTTGAACCCATTATTTTTTTAATTTTTAGGAGTAAATTTAAAAAATTTGTCATTAGAAATAAATAGAGATGCTCTTGCTAGGTGTTATACATGATTACTTGTTGCAAGTTGGTGTTTAATTCTATGGAATGATTGGAAAAGTAGAATGACTACTGTGAGACACCTAGGCTCTCTTACCTGACTCTTGTTGTCTTAAATTTAAATTTTTGCAATTGCTTGGTTGAGAGTCTATAGGTATCCTTCTTGATATGAACATGTGCCAAGTGTGAGTGAATTTTTTGTTATATTCCATGTTGCATTTTGGTGTCTAGAACTTGCTATGTGTGTTTGCAAAGCGAAATAGAGAATGTTGAGTTTAGGAGATGATACAGGCATTTCTTTGATAGTCGTGTCTTATAACTGCTTTATCTACCCTTTGTGCATGACCGTAGCTAGCCCCGTTGAGCCTTTACCCAATTTTTTGATAGCCTCATATATAGCTTATTCCTTTTCATTCAATTTCCCACAATTTGACCAAAACTCCTAAGCGCTTTAGTTGAGAAATTAAGAGGTTAAGGAGTGCAAAATTGAAGAAAGAAGAAGTGAAGTGAAGCCCCAATGAAATAGATTTTGGTGTGTTAAAAAGGCTTATGTGTTGTTGGTAGGGAGTAATGTAATGAGAAGAAAACTTGATCAAAAAGAAGTGAATCATATGTTGATAGAAAATACTCCTTGCCAAAGATGTGTAATCTAGCTTAAAGAGATAGGGCAATACAAAAGAGAGTTGGGAAGATAATAGTGGTGTAAAAATAGGTTGGTTAGAGATGAGCTTAATATAAAGTGTGATGTATTAAAGCGCTTAGGGAATATAGTCACTATTCTTGACCAAATAGTTTCTACCCATCTCTTAGCCTACATTACAATCCTTACAGTCCTACTTGATCTTGAGCTTTGACATTCTGATTTTAGTGGAGTACTACACGAAGGAAAAGCTTATGGTTTATCTTATGTGACATGTGAATTCTTTGTGAGAGTGAGCGTAATTTAATTCTTACACCCATTCGTGTGATGATTTGCATATGTATGAGTGAATATGGGTGACTCTCTTGTGGCGAGGGCGCAAGTTTAGTGATGGATATGTGACTTATATAATCTCTTAATTGAGTAGTGTGAATGAGTTTGCTAACTTGGTAGAGTCAATTCTTGAGGCTAGGGAGTGTTAAAGTAGTATTTATGTGTTTAAATTACAATATGACATGCCTAAGGTAGAACTTGCTATTCATGTGGTCGTGGTAGTTCTAGCTTGAGTATTTTAGTTTGAATAGTAAGGTTAGAGTCTGTCTTGATTGTGAGTAATGTAAAGAGTTGTTCGAGGATGAACAAGCTTCAAAGTGTGGGGTGGTGATCTTGAGCGTATTTATATGTCCAACGGCTACTTATTATCCATACTTGTGTCTATTTCGTGAGCTACATTGCATATATATTGAGTTGATTAAGCTTAACTTGTGTTCGTAAACTGATGGATATGATTAGTGCTTCAGGTGGAGAAGTTTGCAAAGATTGAGCTTGGTTTGGCATAAATAACGAGCTTGTGGATGAGTGACGACATTATGATCAATGACCGGAAGCAAGATAAGCTTAAATAGGTGTTTAAAGGCAACGACAAACCATGGGACACAAAGAAAGCGGGAGAGACTGCTTGGAGGTGAAAATGGGAAGCCAAAATATACCCCCGTGCCACGGAAGCTATGCTCTGTGTTATTGGCGTGGCATGGAAATGAGCCATCAACAAGTCTACAATTTCCAGTGAGTTGCCGCGTTGGAGGCATGGCATAGAGCTGGCTTGCCGCTATAAGGCCGTGGCACGGTGCTGGTCTGCCACGATATTAGCATGGCATGGAGTTCATGCTTCACGATTTCAAGGTGCCATAGAGTTGGGTCTCGTCGGTTACAAGTTGTCCTACACTATAAATAGGACACTTAGCTTCAATTGAGGGAACACTTAGACAGTTTTGGATTGGAAAAACACAGGAGGGATGCTGCCTTAGGGTTTTTATCTTTCTTTTTTTCATTACTCGATTCTTGTATGAACTACATTAATTTTGTAATTGCGAATTAGATTATGAGTGGCTAAACACCCTCTTTCTAGGGTTGAGGCTACAACATGATTGCTTAGGTATAGTTTTATAGTTGGTTTATATGTTTATCGTGTAATGTAATTGTTCTTGCGTTCTTGTTTTACTATTCTAAAGCGTCATGAACTTTAGGATAAATCTAAGTCTTGAAACGAATTGACCATATGAGTGGAGGGACGGAATGAAGAACTTAAAGAGTGTGGATCATGTCTTTAATGGTTAGATATTAACTGTAAAGAATGATTTGCGGTTAGGATAGCGATATAACTAGGGGTGGGCATATTTCGGTTGAAATCGAAAAAACTGACAGAACTAAAAAAAATTAATTTTGGTTTCGGTTATTCAGTTTGTTGGTCGGTTTCGGTTTCAAAATTTAAAATTTTGGTAATTCAGTTCAATTTTTGATTCCTTAATAAATTATTTTGGTTAATCAAAAAAACAAATTTAAACAATACATTATAAATAATACAAACACCAGTCGGCCAGCCCACCACCACCAGACCTAAAGTTATAATCCCAATTACCCAACCCAGTTACACAATCCCCAATACTTCACACTACAACTACATTCACAAACTCAGCAAACTGTTACCTAGAAATATTTGATAGCAAACGTGGCAGCAACTTCACACTAAACGCTCTCTCTCTACTCTCTAGACTCTCACAATCGCCGACACATCCCACAAGACCAAACCACCATTGTCGACGACCGATGACACAGCCCCATAACTCCGCACCATCGTCGATGGCCGATGACACAGCCCACAACCCCCCACCATAGTTAACTTTGTGAACTTGCTTTGGGTGTTAGCTATTGCTCGTGTTCTTTCTAAAGTCATGATGGGAAAAGGTTTCGTTTATAGTTGATCTGTTTTATCTGATATCAGGTGAGTTTTGGTGTTGCATGTTGAAAATCATATTGAATTTTGAAAGCCACAAGAAAATCACGTTGAAAATCAAGTTTGCAAAGCCAATTTCTTAAAAAATTGATCCACTTTTAACAGCTTTGTTATCACAAAAATAGGCCTAATTTGATGATATTCGAACTAAAAAATCTAATCAAAATAAACCAAACCAAAATCATAAAAACCCAAGTGAACCGAATTTATTTTGGTTCGATTTCGGTTATCATTTTCACCAAATTGAAAACCAAAAAACCGAATCGAATTTTGCCAATTCGAACCAAACCGATCAAATGCCCAGCTCTAGATATACCTAAATGCCTCACTTGGTTAATAAAATGGGAAGATAGTTTAATGCATTCGAATCAAAGACTCACATCTCCGCTCAATGATGTAGTTGTGAGATTAATTTGGATAGATGACTTTAAGGATGATCATTCTCAAGTTATAATATCAATCCCGTAGATTAACAACGATGATAAATACCAATACCGACTAGAAATCATAGTTATGTATGAATGTGAAGTCAATGCTTCAACCTTGGATCTCTCCATATATTGTTAACAATCCAAATTTCATATCGTTGTTATTTTTAATATTTAGTTTATAAAAGAAAAACTCAAACTCTCCTTGGGTACGAATTGTACTAGTTTAACTTCAATAGTAATAATTAAGTTGGATCGGCTGCTAAACACCAAGTCCCTGTGGAATCGATATTCGACTCGCAAGAGCCACTTTATTACTTGCACGACCACGTACACTTGCATGTGCGCTTGAAAGCAACAAATTTTTGGCGCCGTTACTTTTAATTTACCTACCCCACTTAATAAGATTCGCTAAAATTATATGATCAAAATATATATTTACTAAGACTCTTTTATTTTCTAAAAGTTATTTGCATTAGTATCATAACTTTCTATTCATTTCAAAAACAACATATTATATAATAAATATAGTCAATAATTTAAACGTGAATAGTGTCCAAAAATATCAGGAATTAGTTCCTTTTGAATTCTTATTAGTTACCTCTCCGTATCTCTCATATCCATAAAATGATAAATACTCACACATTCTTTTTTAAAAGCAGATAATACTTTAAATCAAGTAGTGAGAAAAAAGGTAATATATATATAGTATCTTTTTCAGCAACAAAAAATAGAAAGTAATAGTAAACTAAAAATTTAACACCAAAATTGCAGACATACTACTAATGCGAAAAAGCAAAATAAAATATTCATGTAAAATTATTTTCATTCATGGCTTATAAACTTAGAAATTCAAGAGTTTTAAATATCCTAAGAATTCATATCGTGCCACAAGCTATCATCATCCGACGGAACTGCATTGTAAAAATCATGAGAATAGTCCAAGTCAAACTCTCCAACATCGAAAAACTCATCAGTTACTCCCTCTGATGGGCAGGTTATTGTATGATTTAGAGATGACTCCACCATGTTTTTCCATTTATTATCCTCATTAATCTTCTCAAGGAAATTAGGACATGATGATCCATCAATAGTAAAATGCGCGGCGATTTCCACCACTATAGGTTGTGTTGTGGAATATATACTTTCTTCTTGGATCTCGTGATCATTTGGCTCTTCAAGTAGTTTTCTTAGTGTGTCTTCATCAAATTGTGTCATTTTCAAGTTTTCAAAATCATCAATGATGGACATAGATTTTAAGGTAATATGAACTTGTGAATCTATATCTAGAGATAGAAGAAAAATCTTAAAAAGAAAAAGACTATGTTGAATGTATAAAATTATGGCCAAAATGCACAAGTCTTAAATAGGCATCATAAAGCTTCAACTCAATTGGGTATCTAATTTCTAAAAGAAAAAGACTCATTTTGGTAGTTCTATTATGTCATGTCAATTAGCCAACTTTTTAAAGCAAGATCGTATAAAGCGAAGTACTTTCATCGCCTAATATTTAAAATGTGTCATAATTCAAACATGAGTATAATGAGTTCAAATTTCAGTGACAAACTGCCAACTACGTCTTTTCTTACTCACCTATTAACTACTAAATTAAATAATTAGTCATAATCTTAAATTAGTTAGAGTCGACATAATAAATTATATATATCCATTCCACATAATTCAAGTTTATTTCATTAATTTAAATGCTAAGTTGTTTCTTTAAGGCAACTTCTTTCTTATTAACTATGTGAATAAAATTCATTTAACCTTACTAATGAATTCATACAAATTAAAAATAAAAAATTCATATAAATTATAATGAGACGCGTTATAAATAAATTTTCAATGTCACACTGTCAACGAACAACAAATTCTTCCTTCATCCAAATTCGCATGGTATTATTTGGGACATTTATGTAAGTGGGGAGCGATTTCCCTATATTAACTATATATATGGAGAAAAGACTAAAAGTCTGTTTGAATTTAATTAAGAAATAGCTTTTAAGTAAATATGCTTAAAAGTTAAAAATAAGTGCTTATAAATAAGCAGATAAGTGTTTGAATAGAAAGTGTTGATAATGAAAAAAAAAGTTATTGATGTGTTTGGTAAACAAGTATTGTTAAGCATTTTTTTGTTGTCATAATGATTGAAATGTCCTTAAAGCTAGATTGTACTCACAAATATTCATCAATAAAATATTATTGCTTCTTCAAATTTTATTTGTGGTTGATTTATTTTTCATCCCTTTAAAATTTATTGCAAATAAATTGACACACCAAGTGAAACCAAATTTGTCCTTCATCTCTTCTCTCACAAGTCAGATCTGCAAATATGAAACAACAAAATCGCAAAGATGGAGCTCTATTTTTATGAGTACTTCAAGTTTCGTCTTTTAGTTTCATCAAGTTTACACTCCGACAATCCTTGAAATAGGAGGAATTTGTAGACATCAAATTTTGTGAAACTCTACAATATGAGTCCAATTTTTGTTCGGGTTTCTTGGAGGCTACTCTACCCAAAACCTAGTTCACACCTATATAAAGGGTAACATATTTTCTTGAAGAGGCATCTCGAGTATTCATAAAATCCTGAATGTTCATAGAGATCCACAAAATCCTCCTTTCATGGAGATCAAATAAATCTCAAAGATGTCCAAATCATCTAATATTCGAGAAATACGCTACTAATAGTCCTCGAATCAGGGAGAATATTCAGGATAGAATAATTAAGGCAGGAACAGATTGTATTCACAAATATTCATCAATAAAATGTTATTGTTTCTTCATATTTTGTTTGTGGTTAATTTATTTTCCATCCCTTTAAAATTTATTGCAAACAATTGGAATGTCCAGTGGGACCAAATCTTCCCTTCATCTCTTCTCTCACAAGTCAGATCTGCAAATCTGAAACAACAAAATAGCAAAGATGGAGCTCTATTTTTATGAGTAGTTCAAGTCTTGTTTTTGAGTTTCATCAAGTCTACACCCCGACAAGTCTTGAAGTAGGAGGCATTTGAAGACATTAAAATTTTGTGGGACTCTACAAGATGAATCTAATTTCTGTAAGGGTTTTTTGGAGGATACTCTACCCTAAACCCTAGCTTGGAGGCTACTCTATCCTAAACCCCTAGTTTACACATATATAAAGGGTAACATATTCCCTTGAAGAGGCATCTCAAATATTCATAAAATCCTGAATATTCATAAGATATCCAAAAAAATCTCCTTTCATGGAGATCAAATAAATTCCAAAAATGTCCAAATTATCCAATATTCGAGAAATACGCTACTACCAGTTCTTGAATCACGGAGAATATTCAGGAGAGAAAAACTAAGGGGAACAGATTGTAGTTACAAATATTCATCCTTAAAATATTATTATATTTTCAAATTTTATTTGTCGTTGATTTATTTTCCATCCCTTTAAAATTTATTGCAAATACTATTAACATCATAAATAAGTTGAATTATAAGAATTTTAATTCTAAAGCTCTTATGGAGGAAGGGAAGATGAAAGAAATCGCTGAAAAAAAAGAAAAAAGAAAAAAGATCAAAATGGATATGGAGGAAAAAATATTATCCCAAAAACACTTATATATAAATTAGAAAAATATTATGACAAGTAGGGGGTAGGGGTGCTGGGGATGGATGGGGCTATGGGGGTGGGTGAAGATGAGGTGTGTTGGAGGAGTGAGGAGGACACAATCAATATAAAATGTCACTTGTGAAACTTATTTTCCTTATTTGTACTAGAAAAATCACGTTTCTTATTTTTAACTTATTTTCCTAAAAAATATATTTTCCAAATTTTTGAACTAATTGAACATAGAAAAATTAGAGTATATTTTCCGAACACACCCTAAATAGATTTTAGAGAAGTTTTTAATATTGTCAGCATAAATTATGTTGCTTTTGTGCATGTGGGATATGTTTATCACGTTCATAGAATTAAGGTCAAACACATTTACAGGCCTTCAAACTTGTCCGAAAATTCTATTTAGACACTTAAACTTTGCCTTGTTCCAATTGAACACAAAATTATACACAAGTTTGTTCCTATCAGACACAACATGCTGATTTGGCACAAAGTGTGGATTGTACAGCATTTAGACGCGTGAGTGTTGGTTGACATGGATTACAACGGTAATATCACCAATTCTAAAAGTTATTATTTAAACCCTAATTTCTCATACACGCTTTTTATTATTCTGTTCTTCATTGTTCGTCTGATTTTATTTATCCAAATTAGGTCATAAAAATAAATTTCTTTTCAATTCTTGTGTGTTCTATGCCCTTATTTTGAATTTTATTCTAATTTTTTTTAATTATGTGGAATAATTTTTTCCACATCAAACGTGTAAGTACACGCCTTTATTTATGAAATATGTCAAGTCAGCTAGTTGTGTCTAATAGGAACAAACTTGTATATAGTTTTTTGTTCAATTGGAACAAGGCAAAGTTTAAAAGTCTAAATGGAATTTTTGGACAAATTTGAGGGCCTGTATATGTGTTTGGCCTGGAACTAATTGTGAAACCAAGATGTTTGGCAACACATTTGTCCAATTTGATAAATTGCTAACTCACCAAAGCCTTGTGTCCCCTGTTTAGTTTCTTTCAAGTTGTAGAGCCCATTACTCTAAAACCAAACAACCTAAAAAAACACATGGTGACACTTGAACATGTGCTTTTAGCCTCAACAGTAGGGTTGGGTGTCAAACCAAACTTTTGTAAAAGAATCTTGCTTTAAATAGGCCGATAGTATCAGTAGAAGCAGATCTAGAATTTGATGATTAGAGGTGCCACTGTCTTTAATGTACACTTACTAATTTAGGGTGTTCATGGTTCAATTTGGATCCGTTTTGAAGTAAAATTAAAATCAAATTAATTTAATTATTTTTTGTAGTTATTAAATCAAATCAAATCAAATATAACTTATATCTATCAGATTGGTTCGATTTTTTCAATAATAAGAAATATAATGATATTTTTTAATTATGATTTTTTTTAATATCTACAAGCTTTAATTAAGTGAATAAAATTGATAAGAAATACAAGAAATAATACAACATAAGAAATACAAGAAATAATACAACAACAACATATTCAGTATAATCTCACCAAGTGGGATCTGGAGAGGGTAGACTGTACACAGACCTTATCTCTATCTCAGATAGAGAGACTGTTTCTGATGGACCCTTAGCTCAAGAGAAAAAGTCTGAAACAGTCCAGAAAACGAAGTAACAAAAGTACAAAATAATACAAGAAATAATATATAAAGGTAAATTTCATAGTTGAATAAATGAGTTTGGATTCATGACTTCTTTTAATAAATGAGCTTAAGGTGTAAAGTTTATTAGTTTATTAGAGATAATAAAATTTTCATGAAAAACTACATAATGTATTTAAAATTATTTATAAAAAATAATATTATACATATATAAATATATATAAATATAAAAATATTTGTATATAACTTGTAGGTTTGGTTCAATTTTTTATTCAATTCTTTTTTAAATAAAACCAAACCAAAACCAGATAGTATGGGTTTTTAAAATTCAAATTCAAATAAAACAAAAACCAAATAAAAATTAATTTATTTAATCAATTTGATTCAATTTTTAATTTGGATCAATTTTTAATCAAACCGTGAACACTCCTACTTATCATTAGTGAGGACATTGAATAAAGGTATACGTTCAGTCTGTTCGATCCGTATTTTGAATTAATATAATTTGATATAGAAATATTTTTAGTGCATAAGTGGAACCTCATCACGAAACCGAATAAATTTGGTCCAATTTTGACTCATTTGCACAATTCAAATTCTACTGAATTATATAATTAAAAATATAAAATAAGAATAAAATTATCATCAATTTGCAAATTCGCACCTTCCATTTATATATAACTAGATAATATTATGTCTTTTCATATCGTGACCCTAAAATAATTTGGAAATTAAGAAAAAACTAGCAGATGGATAAAGAAAATGATTAAAATCACATTTAAAACAACAAAAATCAAGATCCAAAAAAAGACATAGGAAGCAAATACATAATTCAAATAAAATAGGATTGTACAAAGAAATAAGAAATACAATAATGAATAAAATAATAGAAAATGGAAAAAGAGAACAAGTAGGACCACCACAAAGATAAAAAAAAATTGAAAGAAAAGGGGAAAGGAGAACAAGCAGGGCAGAGAAAAGATTAAAAAAAATTGATAGTTACTGAGCTTCAATCCTGATTCTAGAGCAGGACACTTAGCACCTAAACCATGGCACATGCGGCCAATTTGTTGCTATGGGTGTCACTCGTTTATATATCGTATTTTGTGTTAAATTCTAGCACCTCTTACAAAATTTTGCACGAGCGTGCAAGTGCCATGACACCCACCTTCTTCTACATAGATTCGCTTCTGAGTCTCAAATAATGTATATTTTGATTGATGTTATAAATACATCATATTGTGAATGTTCACACACAATTTTTCCTTGAGGTGAAGGAGAGGAAGAGAGGGAGAGAGAGGAGAGAGGCGAGCGAGATTGGAAGAGAGAGAAAATATATGCTATTAAAAGTGAAGTATAATTATGTATAGTAATTTTCTTAAAATATAGCTATGAAACGTAATTGCACAAGAACGTTTACCATGCCATGTAATTTTTCCTTATAAAAACATCTATAAAGGAGGAATTTATTAGTAAAAGTTTCTCAACGAAATTTAGGGGTGTGTGTGTATATATATAAAAGAGCTTGTGGTAGCACGAGTCCAATATATGTTACTTTATCTGTTTTATTTATATGACACATATGAAATTTGAAGTCAACCAAATTCTTATATATATTTTAAAATATTTTAGATTATTAATCACGGAGAAGGGTCAAATATACTCGTGTACTATTAGAAATGGTTTAAATATACCTCTCGTTATACTTTGGGTTTAAATATATCCTTTTTGTTATACTTTAGGTCCAAATATACCCCCGTAATATTAAAAATAGTTTAAATATACCCCTCGTTATACTTTCATTCCAAATATATCCTCCCATTAAACTTTTATGTTGATTTACCCTTATTTTTGACACTCACCCATTTAAACCATCTCATTTCCCTCCACTTTAAGTTCTTTTCTTTTCTTGTAGTCTTCTATTTTTTCTTCTCTTTTTTAATGATCCGCTTCTCATGAATCCAAACTCTTTAAAGTCTTTGCTCCACCTATTTCTGAATACTTTCCCGTTGACATTATGATCCGTTTATCAGATATAGGAATATTTTTCCTGCATTTATATATGGTTATCTTGCGTAGTTGATTATTTCAAGTATAAGTTTTAATATCTGATATTAGACCAAAAGATGATGACAGAAAAAAATTAATTTTCCTGATATATCGAAACTTCAAAAATTTCTTATAAAGAAGTTTATTTGTTGTGATACCAAGGAAAGGTTTAGATGACAGGGGTATAAATTGTGAATATGTGTATTATTTTTGTATGAATCGAGGGAATGAGCCGAAGATGAATTAAATAGTGAGTATGTAAAGTGAGTCACACAAATATTTACATTTGGTGATTAGTTATTTTTATTTTGAAACCATCACGTGTCCATTTATAAAAAAAAGGATAAATAGCTTTTATATTAAAAAAAAAGAAGGTGGGGGGGGGGGGGGGGGGGGGGGGGGGGGGGGGGGGGGGGGGGAGGGGAGGAAGGGTTAAATCAACATAAAAGTATAATGAGGGGTATATTTGAATTGAAAATATAATGGAGGGGTATATTTGGATCCAAAATATATCTGGAGGGGTATATCTGGACTGAAAGTATAACGGAGGGGTATATTTAAACTATTTCTAATAGTAAAAGAGTATATTTGGACCCAAAGTATAACGAAATATACATATATTTGGACCCAAAATATAACAAAGGGTATATTTAAAACATTTCTAATAATATAGTGGTATATTTAACCCTTCTCCGTATTAATTATTATGATTTAGTGTTGGATGCCTCTTAATTACTCTAGGAGTAACTAACGATTCTAATGTCTATAAAATATTTTTAATGTTTGCTGACAGATATATTTTCTCTTTGAAAACCAAAGAGCTCAACGTAAGCTAATTTCATGATTCTTGGTAACTAGCCAATGGGACGTTACAAAAATGAGAAAATGAGATGATGAATGATGGATATAAGCCAAGGGGCAAAAGGTTATATAAAAACTATAGTAAGATTCAGTTTTGGCCAACAATATTGTGTGGTTATTAACAAATTTACAAAAATATTTTACGGGCAAAAAGTAGGATATACAAGGCATTGAGTGAAAGTTCATGATAATTTAGTCATTTGAGGCCCCAACAAAGTAATGAAGCTCAACCTATTCAAACAAGAAAGTGCACAAAAATTAACCAAAATAACCATACTGCCCTCAAAAGGAATTTTAATGACTCCAAGCTAACATGTTGACCAACTGTGTGCTTATTCCCATTTATCACATAGTAGAAATATATATAACAAAAATCTCTGTCTTTTAGAAAATCATGATTTATCACAAATTCATTACATTTGTACATATGGCCTAGTTGGAGTGCCTAATCTAACTCCATTTTTTTTTTGAAGGACTAAGGTAATTAAATTAAAAGGAAGGAGTGGGGACTTGCATCTAGTGGCTGCAACCTCATCCTTCACCACATAGATGCGACATTCCAATCCCTTATTCGTCTGCGTTGTGTGCCTTTTTAACAAACAATTCACATCTCCATCCCATACCACACAAAATACTTAAATTGACAATTAAGGATTATAATTTCCTAGATAAGTTGATAAAAAATTGGGGAACCAAAAAAGAAAAACAAACCTTTGCAAAGGTTCTAAAGCTATCACTCTCTTTTAGTTTCTTCCTTTTCCCCCCTTCAACAACAACATACCAAGTGTCTTCTCACAAAGTGGAGTCTGAGGAAGGTAGAATGTACGCAGACCGTACCTTTACCTCAGATAAAGTAAAGAGGCTGTCTATTGTGAGAGAATAACTTCGGGGAGAAAAACCATGTCTATTGTTTTTATTCTCCTTATATACAAGATTCTTCATAAATAATTTCATGTAATTTTTTTGGTAACGATTATATCTTTATCAATTCCACGCACTTCATTTGAACCATCACAAGCACTAAATAGCTATGTCAATCAAGACCTAGACTGATAGGAAAAGGATCACCAGCCTTTTCCGGAAAATGACACGAGAGACCGATTAAGGAAAACTGAAAAGGATCTTTAACAGAACTTATGATGACAACATTATACATATTCCACTGGTACAATCTTATCCCCTTACACTTAAATCCTTCATGCTTTATTGACTCTTTACAAACTAGCACGTCAGATAAACTTATACAGTATACAGAAACTATTTTTCATTTAATAATAGAGACATCAAATGGAAGCTACATGCCCCTGTCAAAATTTCAATCGAAAATTCTTATATGTTCAAGCAGCAGCTACTTGATTAACATGTTTGGCTTCAAGCATCTTCTCATATTCCTCGATCGATCTAAAGAGCTCTGAGAAGTTTCCCTTACCGAAGCCTCCACAACCGCCCTTCTGATAAACTTGTCCATTTTCATCTTTGAGCATGCAACCGATTCTCTGAATTATTTCTATAAATATTGTTGGCCTGCAGAAAATACAATTACTGTGATTGACAAACTATCTTCTTTTAATACACAAAAGTAGAAAAAGTGCAGTGGTTACGACATAGATCAGAAGCATAAAAAAGTTCTACGGGAGGGGCTATATTTAGTTCTGTTCATCATCTTCATACGTACTCCAGGCATATGTATAAATTCTTTTAGTGCATCCCATATGAACTGATACCACATCCAACTCAAAAGCAATGTGTGGTTAAAAATATATAAGCTCTCCTGAACCTTTAGGAAAGGTAGGTCTGATTTCCGGCATGAAAACAAAGTTCTTGTTCTTTTCTTTTCCCCTTTTTTTCCGATTATCCTTTGTAAAGCGAACAAGCCCAGCATATTCCTTGTGTTTTTCCTAACAACTAAATAAAGCTACATGATGATAAATGCTATTCCAAACGTTATTCTCTGCAGCCCATGTCAACATGTTATTACTCTGTGAGCCTGCCCCTGAAATAGCCAAAATATTAAGAGTTCCTTCTGCCTCTCAGCACTGTTTCATGTTTTATTTCAAAGCACATAGGCAGCTAGAAGAATCATTCTCACCTGTGGCTCTCTAAGTGTGGAAGAGTCAAGACGGTCAAAAAATGAATTGTAGTCAACAGACTGAAAGAAACCTGAGCTTAATGGGGTAGTGCTTCTGGTTTTTCATGCACAAGTATGTCTCAATTGTTGAATAATAATTCAAGCTTTGACCTATTCCTTGTGTTTGTCGGAGCAGTTCCTTTTTCTTCATAATTTGTTAGTCAAAATAAAAAACAAAAGTAGGTGCTTAATTGTGCTAGTAGTTTAGGATTTTTCTGAATTTTCCTTTGAATATAAGCGTGTATCAAATAGGCATGTTCACTTTATTGTTTTCTATGGCAATGCCACATTAATTTTTAGGTTTATCTCCACTCTCTTAACCTTTGTTCCTATTGTTCATGTTCTCTTTAAATTTTTACATAATGAAGATGAGAAATCATGGGTTGACAGACTCTAGCCTTCTTCAATTCGCGGTGACTTCTCAATATTTCATCAGAAAGGAATCTAGAAGGAATAATTAGAATGGTCTGGCAACCAGGTTGAGTCAAAACCTCTTGGAAGGATCAATTCCATAACAGATAACAGAATGAGCAAAGGAGTTGCAAGAGAACAAAAATATAAAGAGGTGAGAAGATAAAGTAGTTTTCGTTCAACAAAGAATGTTGCCTTAATTAAGATGGACGGTAAATGGAAAGCTCCCTTAACCACATCGAGAAGATGGTATAAAACAGTATCCATAATCATAAGGCAAAAATGGAGGTCATTTTGGAGCACACACATTAGTTAGATATGGCGAGAAGACATGCAATGGAATAAAGAAGAAAATAAGATGCACAGTGTAAAAGATGCCAGAATAAAGGGCAGATCCAATATATATATGTAATGAAATAAAGAATAAGATCCAATGTCAAATTCTTCTTTTAGATTCCCAATATTTTGAGCACTAACAGTGCAGACAGATCATGAATTCATGTCTCATGATACCGGAAAGTGATTGTGTAGGAGTCCCAGGAATTAGGAGTGAGGCTCCATGAATATGGCAGCCATGAAGCAAGCAATAGGGAAAAAGCAAAGTGGTGCAAACATTCCTAAGTTACTGCACACTATGTGAATAACTATCAAAGAGATTTTACTACCTTCAGTTTCAAGGGTATTTTTACATAATTTCTTTATAACAAATCAACTGGAGATTGGCATACTTGGAGTTGCGGGAAGAAAATCCTCATCATGGAAAGGTGAGTTACTGTTCCTGATATGATACAGATTAATGATCTATCAGAGTTAACCAACACTATCACAAAACTGCTACATTCCTTATATCACTCCTCTTCTAAGGAAAGTTTTTTTTGAGAATTACTCCTAAGGAACTTATTGACTGGATTTACCGGCCTTCGTCCAACACAGTAGGTAAATCACAATGAGGCTGGTCACATTAAGAGTCTCCGGTACTTCCATCAACAGACATTCTCTTTTAGGAGTTCACATTCAGTTAGACATGTGGGAGTGGGGGTGTGGTGGGGGTGGGGAGGTTATCTCTAAAGAAAATAGGCCAGTGACAGAAACTGGTGGGAAATGTAATGGCAGCTTCTAAATTACTGTGCTGTGCGACTCTGCTACAGTTAAGAGTTGCTGTTTGATGCCTTACTGCAACTGTCTCAGCTAACTTTTCAGATATCTCCTTACCATATTTCTTAATAATTCAATATCCACACACTCCTAAGGCCCTAAATCTTCCCCCTTGACCTAAACATGTTATGAACTTACCATACTGCAGACACTAGACACGCGACACTTTCTATACCAAGAATTAATCTCATGCTCTAGCTTACAAAACTCCAAACACGCAGTTATACCAAGATTCCTGTGGCATTCTCCACCAACTTAAATTGGAAGAAGCAGCAGTAATATCATGAGATAAACCACAAGTTTCTATTAGACTCCAGCCACTCCATACCGACTCTTGTCATCTTTTTTCCCTAAATGACAGAATACTTCAAAAAGATATCCATTCTGGAACACCTCTCCAGCTAATATTTTAGTTCTCAACAAAAAATTATAACAGCTTTCAAGCAAACAACCTCACTAATCTTGAAATTCGATCTTCAAATTATGCTTAGTAGTCACGACTTAAGAAACCAACATTCCCAGAAGCAATCTAGAATTAGGTATTTCTCATAAGAAGATTTGCTTTAAAAAACAGAGAATATGTTATACAGCAACTGAAATATAAAAATTGCTTTTATTATAACACTAACAATGAAAATATAAAAACCATCTGCAGGTAATTTTCATAGTAGACGTAGATTAATAACCAGACAAAAGAGTGTGCAACCTAACAATCAGCTAACCTTAGGTGAAAAATTTATTCTGTCAGTATTTATAACTTAAGAATATTATAATGTGTTAAGGCAGACTAATTGATACGTAATTCGATAAGAGTCAAGGTACTAATCATGAGTCATAACATACCTGTCTCCCACAGGCTTGGTAAATATCTGAAGCAGAGTCCCCTGATCATCCCTGTCCACCAAGATTCCCAATTCTTCACACGCCTGGATTTGTTCGTCACTGAGTATATCCCCTGCCCTACTCTTCAAATTATTATAATAAGTAGGCGGAGGCGAAGGCATGAATTCGAATCCCCCAACTCCACTCCTTTTCCTCATTTCCTTCAAAGTTCTGAAGATATCCTCTGTAACCAAAGCTAAATGTTGCAGTCCTGCCCCTTCATTATGCTCTAAATAGGTTTGAATTTGACTCTTCCTTTTGGTTCCATACACCGGCTCATTCAACGGAAGCAGCACTGTTTCGTCATTGTTTGCCAACACCACCGAGTTCAACCCGCTCTCAGCAGTCCCAACATCTTCAGCTGTGAACTCAGCGAATTCATGAAACCCCATAAAACCCTTGATGTAATCCACTACAGGACCCAGCTCAGGCACATTCCCAACAGCGTGGTCCAGCCGGCGAATCCCATAATCCAGTTCCTTGAAGGATGCTGTTTCATCCATGGCCTCAAAACCTGTTGGGAATATTGACAAACAAATAAAACTGTTCATATCTAAATAGTTATGTGTTTAGATAGGGTAGTTCAAATGAATTAAAACAGGAACAATTTCTTACTACTATTCATGAAAGTAATTATTTTCACCTACTTGGTTTAAGAAAAAAATCAGGCATAACGTGTTCCGGACATAAATAAATGAACGAACAAACATAAATAAATAAGCAAATGTGATTGATAAGTCTATTTGTTAAAGCAAACATAAACAAATAAAAGTGTTCCATAAATGGATTCACTAAACAAACTATTCCTGACTATCACTCATCAATACAAAAGAAAAAAGTACTTTAACGTACTGGAAGGTTATAGACAGACAACACAAAATAATGTTTACAATATCAGGTTATTTTAAAGATAGCTGCCTTATTAAGTTATAACTTAAAATTCATCAAGTTAAAATACTCCCTCTCCCTCTGCTTTAGTGTATATGATAGAATTTGATTAGATGTTGGTTAAAATTAGGTTGTTAGAGAAAACAGAGTGTGATTGTGGTGAAAAATCCGGATATGCTTCATGCCGTATACCTTACTTGAATCACTTTCCAAAGAGAATTATTTGTTCCATGCAAATACTCTCCCGGGATAGAATGAAGCAAAGCCAAGAAATAATGAAACAAGTCTCTATACACACAAGGAATGGTCCTGCAGCCACCAAACTTATGCAGATTTTTATTGAAGAATGTTGGTACTAAATATGTATTCTTATTCAAATATGCTAAGGATGTTCCCCTATTTATAGAGGACACAAGTAATTCAGAAACGACACATCATTTCCGAAATCACACATTGATTTCGAAAAGACACATCTTTTCTCAAAGCAACGTATTGTTTCAGGATTTTGTGCCTATAATCGTTTTTCCGTTTGCTTATTTCTATTATTTTCTCTTGAAAATTCCAACATTAGACCGTTTCATATGACATAATTTGATTAGGTACTGAGCTTAAAAAAGAAATACTGACTTTTCAAACTTGTGCCAAAAACACGGAATAACAAATAAGTTGGTTAACTGAAGTTTACTAGTTAAAATAATTTAAAATGCACTGACAATACAGATATTTTTATATATAAAACACTCGTTGTATATAAGTTAAATTCCATGTCTAATATAGTACTCCTTCTATCTCGATGCATGTGGCACAGTTTGAATTTTCAATCAAATTTTTTAATTTGATCTGAATTTTAATATAAAATCTTTAAGTGTTAGCTATAAGTCCAAAAAATTAAAAATTCAACTATGGAAAATTCTCGGTCGGTTAGAATTCCGAGAGTCTGACTTTTAAATTTGATCATAAATTTGAATATAAAATCTTTAATTTTTATTATAAATCACAATAATTAAAAATTTAATTATAGAAAAATCTCGATCAAGAAAAAAATCTTTTTCTCGAAATCATAACAATACTATTCCCTCCGTTTCAATTTATTTGACCTTCTTCCCTTTTTAATACGTTTAAAAAAGAATGTCTCTTTTTTTTTTTAGCAACTTTTCAATTTCAACTTTTCACGTGACATGTTTAAGACCACAAGATTAAAAGATATTTTAGTACATTTGACATATCTTTAATTATTAACCACAAGATACAAAACTCTTCCTTATTTTCTTAAATTCCATGCCAAATCAAAATAAGCAAAATAAATTGAATCGGAGGGAGTATATAAATTGACACAAAAAGATATATTTTTTTTTCCAAATTCCATATCAAAGTGAAACAGCACGTTAGGGGCGTGTGAAATGTCAGTAAAGATAGTGATTCACCAAACCTGGGAGGAAAACGAGGGTGTCCGCATCTTTAAGATAGCTTACAAACCGCAAAACGACATCGCCATAGAGGTGAACTTCAGCCATAGCTACGTGTCCGTCAATTGTTACAGGTTCAAAACGTGGTTTCGCCCCACGGGAAACACTGGCGGAGAACGCCGTGTAAGCATTCTCCACTTCCAAAGCAACGGCACGAACTCCGAGTCCGTGAGTTGCTGTGAAATCCCGATGAGTAGAGGTAGAGAAACTGGGGATGGCTGCAGATGATAGCGTTGAAATAGATGGGGAATAAGGAGCAGTGAAGACGAACTGAAGTCCACCGGAAACAGGACGGAGGAGGTAAGAAGCATGAACGGAGTTTCCAGTGGAGAGGTCGGATTTAGCTGCAATTGGCATACCGAGAGACCAAGAAAAACGACGAGCTGTATTGGTAGCATCGCCGCACCAAAATTCAATGTGGTGGAAGCGTTTAACGGAGAAGAAATCTGAACGGGGATTGGCACGGATGAAATTCTTGAAACCCACTAGCTTGAAGGTAGCGCCAGTATCGGTGCTGGTTGTGGTGGTGAGAGTTTCTTTGCCCATGGCTTGTTTGTGTGATTCAAGGTACAATGGTATTTTAGACTAGAGAACTAAGCAACTTTCTGGACTTTTTTTTGTTTCTGACAGAAATGTTAAGGAGACGAAGTGAACAGAAATGGTATTAGAATAAGTTTTGGCAGAAAAATAGATCTTGGGGTGGTGAATTTGAAGTAAAGGATTTTGGTAATGGAATGAAGATAGTGTTGACACATGTACAAGAATAGTTTCATACGTCTCTTCCAATTTATTTTATTTAGCTCAGTACATAATCAACCTCTTAAATTTAGCATGATATTTTATTCGAATATTCAAACTAAGTTATTACTCCATGTTTCAATTTATTTAGCCTAGTTTAATTTAGCATGAAATTTAAAAAAATAAAAAAGACTTTTTGATCTTGTGATCTTAAATTAAAAATATGCAAATGTACTAAAATGCTTTTAAATCTTATGGTCTTAAACATGCCACGTGAAAAGTTAAAATTAAAGAGTTGTTAAAAATGGAAGGAGTCATTCTTTTTGAAACGAACTAAAACAAAAAGTAGGTCAAACAAATTAAAATGGAGAGAGTATTTAATTTAACACCTCAATTCTACAATAAAAATAATAACATATCCAATGAAATTGTACGAAGTGGATTTGGAAAAGGTAGAGTGTACGCATATTTTATCATTACCTCTTGAAAGTAAAGAGGCTAATTCTGAAAGGCCCTCGGTTCAAGTGAAGCAAATCAAAATAGTAATTAATAAAAATGGTAGTGAAGAGAAACATGACAACTAATACCAGAGCAATCCAGAGCATATATGCATGGAGCCGTAAGATTAACAACAAGGTGCGATCACCTAAATATAGTAAATAATAAATGATATCAAATACCAAAAATCAAAGACTACATGAATAAATTAATGCTACGACAGACACGGTGCTCTACACGACCACCAAGCCAAATACATGAATAGGCTAATACTAAGACAACACTCAACTATGTACTAACCTTCTACCCTTATTCATGACCTTCACAACCTCTTATCTAAGGTCATGTCCTCGATAAACTAAAGATTGTGCGTCATATTCTGTCTAATCACCTCTCTTAAATACTTCTTCAGTCTATCTGTACCTTTCCTTGTCCCTACAATATTCAACCTCTCACACCTCCTCACTGGGCATCCACACATCTCCTATTCACATGTCCAAATTATTTTACTCTCCCTTCCTCATCTTGTTCATCACGAATATTCCTACTTTGTCCTAAATATTTTTATTCCTAATCATATCGCTCATAGTATGCCCACACATCCATCTCAACATCCTCATTCTGCCACTTGCATCTTCTGAACATGAAAGTTCTTGACTGGCCAACACTCCGCCCTATACAACAAAGCTGATTTAACCATCACTGTATAGAACTTGTCTTTAAGTTTTGGTGGTATCTTCTTGTCCACAAGACTCCGAATGCAAGCCTCTACTTCATTTATGCCGCACAAATATGATGTGTGACATTATCATCGATTTCCTTAGATTAGAGACCCCAAATGCTTAAATCTTTCTCTCTTGGGGACAACTTGTATATCAAGTGTCACTTCCACACCTGCATCATACGTTACATCACTGAATTTACACTCAAAATAATTTGTCTTGGTCCTGAACCATTTAGACTCCAACACTTGTCTTTACACCTCCAACGTATACTTAACTCTGCCGCAAGTCTCCTCGATCAAAATACTGTCATATGTAAATAACATACACGATGACATCACACCTTGAATATGTCGCGTCAATTCATCCATCACTAAGACAAATAGAAATGGGCTAAGCATTGATTCCTGGTGCAACCCTATCTTGATTGGAAAGTGCTTCGAGTGTCCTCTCACTGTTCTTACTCTAGTGTTGGCTCCATCATATATGTCCATTATTGCCCTAATGTAAGTCAACGTTACACCTTTAGAATTCAAGCATTTTTAAAGGACTTCTCTCGGGACTTTATCGTAGACCTTTCCAAGATCAATGAAGACCATATGGAAGTCTCTTTTTCTCTCTATTTCTCCACCAATCTCCTCACAAGATAAATGACTTTAGTAGTTGAACTCCCAGGTATAAATTCAAACTAGTTCTCAAAATGAACACATTCATCCTCACCCTCATATTCACCACACTTTCCCAAGCTTTCATGGTGTAACTCAGCAACTTGATAACCCTAGTTCTTGTACAATGGAGTCATTATATTCCACCTTTATTCGCCGGGCATTTTAGCCATTTTAAAATGACATTAAACAATCCAATCAACCACTGATGTGTCAAGATTTCATGCCACTTTTGATGCTTTTTAACCAAGGATTTTGTAATCCTTATGTCACGTCCCAGCCTTGGGGGCACAACTGGCACCTGATGCCAAAACTTAAGACAAAGTCGACCCTGCTGAACCATTTATCAATGACGCATAGCAGCCACATATAATTAAAAAAAAAGTATATCTCAGCTTAAAAATTAATCCTCGATCGATAATGTCCTTGTTAATAGCTCTACAAAGAAAACAGCTACTCCCAACAGTTTATGTAAACTAATAAGCAGGCAACACATATATCCTATTTAGGCCGTTAAGACCACCATGATATCTAGGAATAAACACTATGCGGGATTTCAAGGCCACCATGATTTCTATACAGAATCTAAAATTATGTATATACAATGTAAACTAGGTCAATGAGCCGCTAAACTGCCGACACAACAACAACAAGTCCTAACTAGCTAACAAGCTACAACTAATAAACATAGAAGGCCAAAATGGCCACCATCATAGCTATGCAACCCAATAAGCTAGTCTACAAGCCTCTATGAATACCATAATTAGGGGGACAAGGCCTCAACCTACCCAAAATCTATAAACAGCAAAAGGCAAACCTCTGAGACTTTGGAAATCCTAGAAGGAAAGAAGTCAACCAACCCACTGAAAGCTCAACTATGCTACCCGAAAGGTCTGTCTGGTCGTTGCTCGGATCCTGCAGGCATAAATATAGCGCCACCAGACAATGAGGCTTCAGTAAAAAATAATATACTGAGCATATAAGGCAAACTGAAAATTGAAACTGAAGTGTAAGGACTGAACAAGAAGGGTAGGAGTAAAACAGAAGTACAAAACATACCTTCCTACAATAATGTAGCACTTAAGCATGTAGCAAACAATAACCTGACTTGGACCCCACAAGAACGACAAGTATAAACAACACATAATCACTATAAGTCCTAAGGAGTATAAACAGTCGGTAAATACCCACACTGACTCCCTAACCTGGACCCCAGTGAAAATCTGATCTAATCTATTTGAATGTACATGTGTCGTGAATAAATACAACTCTGAGACTCTGTGGTATAATATAAGTGTTGCCCCATAGGGACAACCTGGTTATCCCGTAGGTACGATCTACTTAGACCGTTGGCACGATCTGCCTAGCCCGAAGGCAAGATAATATAATGTAACAACTACCCCATAGGTACAACCTCTACAACAAATTTCATTATCAATGACAAATTATTTTGTCACTTAAAAGTCATATTTCGTCACACAAAATACTTTGTGACGAAAAATATTTTGTCAAACTTTCGTACCTAAACGTGCGTCGCTAGAAGTCTATAAAGACAACTTAGTGTTTCGTCACTAAAAATGTTATATTAACTACCAAAAAAAATTATCGTCCCCAAATGCGTAACATCTGTGACGAATTTATTTGTCATAAAATTTATAATTTTTTGTAGTTGATGGTATGCTTTTGTCACTAAAAATATTATTAACACCGACAAAACTATATTGTCGCTAATTATTTAGTTCAATTAGTGACGACGTCAATTGTCTCTAAAGTTATATGTATTACGTAGTGGAACAAATGTATATTCGTCACTAAAGACTACCTTTTATATACAAAAAAGTGTTTCGTCTCTAAATGCTATAAATTAGTGACAGTTTTTGACAATATAAAATTGTCACTATAAATTGTCATGATTAGTTACAATTAGAATTGTAATAAAATACAAAATTAATTCGTATTCAATAAAAAAGAGTGTACCTGGACAAATACATTTTTGTCACTAAATGTAGTCAATTTACGATGAACAAGTTTATTTCGTGACAAAAGTATTTGTCTTAAAAAGTTTGTTTAGTCATATCTAAAAGTTAATTCTTTAATGATAAAATCTTGTATCACTAATTGCAAACATTTGATAACGTTTAATTATTTTGAAGGTATATATTTTTTAAATTATAATTGCATAAATTAAAAATAAAATAACAAAACATGTCACATAATAATAAAATTCATCCGTGCATATTAGTTAAGAACAACTACTATTATACTGAGATAATATCTCAGTACAAACTCCTTTAAAAAAATAAACTAATAACAAGAAAATCTAGCTGAAATATATTAAATATTACTCCTATACTAGGATAGATAACTGGAGGTTTCTTCCAGTGTACCAATAATGTAATGACACTTAGGTTGCGATTAGTGTTGATTCAATTCTTCACTTTTATACCTGTGAAAAAAAAAGATATAATAAAAATTAAGATTTGATTCGATATTCGAAAACATTGTTGTGCAACTAACTTCTGGTGATAAAAAGGACTACTCTTTCTTTAAATTGAAGCAAGATATAGGTTGGATGATTAATACTACACTCACAACTACATTCTCAAATTGCAACTTCAATATTTATTGAATTCATCTGTGTTTATATTGAGAAGCTATGGTTATAAACTGGGAATATTCAACTAGAGGACAACACTTCCCTAAGATTAAAAGGAGAAATACAGAGCACATTGCCTTCATTATTACTCAACAATACACTAAGCTTAGGCTCCCGCTTACTTGGGAAGATATTGAGAGACTTTCTGATAAAAAAAATGGCTAATAAGGTCTCTAAGTATGTTATGTGGACCAATCCTATCTACAATTACTACAAGTTTAACAGTGATGGTAGTTACATGGATGAGAAAGATAGTGGAGGTGGTATATTGAGAGATTGAATTGAAAAGATGATCATGGCCTTTTCCACTCCTCTAGAAAGAAGCTATAGCAATGTTGCAGAAGCAAAAGCACTATTGTTTGGTCTTCAGTGGAGTATAAAAAATGAAGTTAATCATCTCACTATTGAATTTGATTCTCTGTTAATTGTTTCTGGAATCAGAACAACTCTTTAATAATTATTCTTTTACATAAGAACACGTGAGATACACAACATCACCTAAATCTACAGACCATCAAATATGTTAAAGTGATTACACAGATCACCTTTTCTTCATGCATAAAGACAGAATTACACAAAAATATTACTTAATTTATCAATAAAAGGATCCGCAAGTGTACAAAATCATTAGCACTTTTTTAACACCCCTTGGCAGATGGCACAAGTTGTGACCAATATTAGCAATCTGATGAAGAACTGGGACTACAACACATACGCTATGGCTAATTAATTAAAAAAATTGTTCATACTAAGGCTCAAAAAATAGAATTTCTATAATCACTTGAGTTTAATTGTGGAGTTCATGTGGCATTTGCTACTGTCAGTACCTTTCTAGAGAGTCAAGAGGTTGCTTTAGGATATGAATCAAATGTAAATGCCTAACTTTCCATCTCTCGCACAAGACAAACTGATCCCTACGTCTCACTCTAAGTGTTTTCTTGAGTAAAGTGTTTGTCCGACTCATTTAACTCAAAATTGAAATGGTAAGCCCGTCAAGTGGGTGCATGTTATCAACAATGTTAATACTTTACATTATAATTCTCATTCATTATCCCCAGGTTCACTCAGTCATCTAAGGAAAATAGTTCCAGTAATTTTACCAACTCTATTCTTTGTATACAAACATCAAGTAAGCAAAAGACAAAGAACATGTTACTTAAGATGTAGCACTTGTAGTAAAAGAGAGTAAGAGTGAGTCAATATAAGAAAATTTACCTATTTCAAAATCCAATTCCAAGTGTTGACATTAAAGAGTCAATTGAATATGTAAGAAGTCTTACTTCAAGTTATAACAAGATGGTTTTACTTGAAGATTAAGGTGTTTTCCCTCAAATGATAAATATTCAAATTACTATAATATACGACTGTAATTATTCTGCCCTTTAAGGCTCTTAGTGTTCAACCAACACTGCAATTGCTAATAACAAATCCTAGCCCAAAGCAAAGAGATAATAAATTCAGCAGTTCACTAAAATCAATGAGTTGAGGAAAATCCTCAACTTCACAACTCAACTAACAAATCCTAGCCCAAAGCAACAAAATATTAAATTCAAAGTTTCACTAAATCAATGAGTGAACATTTACCAGCCATATGAATTTTGAGGAGAATTCAACTTCATAACTCAAATATCCGAGGAATCCTATAGAGACCAACATTTGGGATGACCTATTGTCTCTCACTGCCACTAATCCTGTTGATTTATGGTATCAAGATTATGCCCTGCATTACAATATTTTATGAATTTTGAGATCTTCGCATTGAGGGGGGAAAGGGTAATTAATATGTTCTTTGCATTTAATCAAGTTAACGGAAAAGTGAATCTTGAGATAATTTCAAAGACTTGTAAAGTTTTGAACTTTTTGTTTTCTCAATCACTAGCAATCAATTCAACATCCAAATGAACACAATAAAACTAACAAAAATACCAAAGGGCATGCAAATCAAAGAGAAACGAAAATACAACAGGACATCTAAATGCATCTTCTTAAGTAGCTAGATGTATGTTCAGCAATCTCCCTCTAGGCATACAAATTCAACAGATATAAGTATTACTATTATCAGTATATATATCACTTCAAAGATATGTCATTTCTAATAAAAATAAGTTAAGTTGGTTGAGATGGTTTTGTCCCTCTTTTATTTTAAAAAAATTGTTCTGCCTACCAGCCCTTACTTTAAGTAGTTTAGTCTATCATGTCATTATCTTCATTAGTTTAATTCTGCCTAAAGTTGTCTATCACAGTAGAACATAGGTGACAACTCATGACAAATCTATTAGCATAACTTTTCAAGCAGATTAGATAAAATTTGGTGGGCTATAACATATGTTTGCGGGAGAAACATAATCTTTACCTTGAGGCAATGCTAATAAAGTATGAAATTAAATTTCTTATAAAGTATTTTCTTTCCAAGTTATGAAATACTTTAGGTGATTAATAGGAATCAAACAACACAGAGTACATCTCAAGAAATAATTGAAAATAAAGGATCAAAAGACGAGAGAAGAGAGGAAGTTGAAATAAAGGAAAGCTAGGAAAACAGTTGAATAAAGAGGAGGGGGAGGAAGAGGGGAGGAGGGAGGAAGAAGAAACAAATGTATCTACCGTCCAATGCTGCAAAGACTCATATTCAATACACGCTTTTTGTTCCAACAAAAATACTTCATTGTGGTCGTTGAAATCCCAATCCAAAATCTAGCCATTAAAAAATCAAAGTTAATAAGATTAGAGACATGTTGGAAGATATAGTTAAGGTGATGGATTATACATACACTAAAATAGTTGAAGGAATATTTCTAGTAACGAACAAAAAACAAATTATAAGTGACACCACTATTTTGAATCAATGGACAAATACACGAAAACACAAGTGACAGACCCAAGAAATTACCATTAAGATATAAAAAGTTATAAGAAATATGTCATTCTTAGTTAACAAAATATTCAGGTCATTAATTGAAAAAGAACAGGTATTTTTTTTTGATTAAAAAGAACAGGTAGTTTATCCAAAAAATAACTAGAAAAGTAAGAAATGTTATGGAAATGTTAGGTAGGACTAGAAACAGAAAATTCTAAAGAAATTGAAAAGTATGAATATTTTATCATAATTCTACTCAATGAGAAATACAATAAGAAAGAAATGTATCAGATAAATGACTTTCTCTGATCAGTTTCCCGTTGTTTTTTTATTTTTTCTACAAAGAAAGAGGCTTTACATAGATTCTTAAACTAATGAAACACACAATATGAAGTTCTTCATCATTCTTTACTTCAAGTGATAAGTGCACTAATAATACAAACAAAAGTGTAACTAGACAAGAAACATAGACCTACTCTCACACTGTACTACTAATTCTTATCAAAATTGACAATTAGTTCATCTCTTTTAGCCCTTTCTCTATGTTTCTGCCAGTTGAATGAAAGAAATAGGCCAAAAAGATTAATGTATATAGAGAGAAAGAAGAAACAAGTATAGACCAACAAGATAAAGTGAAGTTGGATCACAGGTGATATTAGCGTTTCTTCACTTATAGCTACACTACTATATTCATTATCTTATGCATTTAATTTATATGTAGGAGCTTTTAATCATCTAATCAGTTTTAAGAACTAAATTGTATTAGAGATCCACCATTATCTAAAAGGAGTAATGTGAATATCAAAATGAAGAAACTACAAACTGATACTCTGTCTATCTACAAGCTCGATATATCCGAATATGTAAATAAAATTTCATAATAACAAATATCTGAACACATGAATTGCATCGTAGTGCAATTCCGAGATAAACCAAATAAAATAAAAAAATAATCAAAGTGGTGAAATCGTGGATTTCTATTTAAAGACCATCTAAGAATTGAATAACCAGTAGCTCTTGAAATATTCAAGTGTCTACAACTAATTTGAAGAAATTATAAGGACATAGAAGAAGAATCATTTTAAGGTCAAACAATACTCTCATCAAATTTTAAGGAACTGCGGACATAAGAAGGAAATAAAAAGTATCAACAGATAAACCCCAAAACGCAATTAGGGAGATATGGGAGAAAAGGGGGAAGGAAATGAAAAGAATGATGAAAAATTATATGCGTAGGCACTCTTTTTTCCTTTCTTTCTTAAAGGTATATGGTATAATATTGTGTCGACGACAGAAATCCCTGCAATTTGATTGAATTTGCAGAGGTTTATAGAGACTCCACAAACATACTGTCACAAATTAAGCTTTTCTTGTATTATGAAAATACTTCACCCCAAGAACATTGCCTCTTGGAGCTTCGACAGTAGCTTAGTTCTATCAGTACATTGGGAAGATATGTCAACTATTGCAAATGATACACACGTCACTGCAAACATTTTAAAATTCAAGGACATAGTGATTTGAAGTGTAGGATGGTACACCCTGAACTTAGAAAGGTTCCTGCTACTGTCGAGAAGTTGAACAAGGAGGCTATAACTCATACTCCTCGAGAAGACAGAAACACCACGGAAAATGCTATGCAAATTGATTCCAGCAGCTCTAAAGAGGATAAAAGTGCCAAAGGAAAGGAAGTGAATAAGCACGGACACTCACAAGCCATGGAAATTGGAACTCAGGAAGATACACAAGGTTGGAAAACAGTGACAAAAGAAAGAGGCAAAAATGAAACAAACAAGAGTACTAATATCCTTAATGACCAGCAGACTAGTACCGATGAGCAGGCTAGTACCAATGAGCCTATGCATATGCAATACGATGAGGCAAAAATGAAGTTAGTGTGTGAAGACAGTACAACTGAAGCAACAATCCCCCAAGAACAAAGGGACGCCAACAAACTATGGACAATTGACTCCATCCAGGTTCCAAAAAGCAAAATACCAAATGAGGAAAGCAAGAATGACTCCGGATACAACAAAAAGAGGAAGAACAAAGCTCATACAACACACTCACACTCTAAAAAGGCTAATCCACCATATGAAAGGAGGTTTAAAGGAGGGAAAGACCTTGAGAAAAACAACATTATCATAAGTGGTGCTCTCACCCCAAGTCATTATGACTATCTCAATTTGATTGGCAAAGTTGTAGACACGAGTATGGATTTGGGTGAAACAACCAACCTGGGCAGACCACCTGACACGACACCTAACATGGAAGATGGAGCAAATGGTTTTGAGATTACACAAGATATTGGCAAGTGCTAGGTAAAGATGAAACCTCCAGACCTTAGAGAGAACTCCAGCACTTCTAACACTATTGCAACAGCTCAGATAGACTTTCCTGAAAGCGAAACGGATGCTAAAACTAGTGATACCACAAATCAGAAAGAAAAGGGTGAAGTGAATGAGTACAAGCACTTTGAGACAGATTCTGATGAAGAAGTTGAAGACACTCTGTCCTTAACTGAATGTAACTCAGCTTCAGGTGGAGAAAACCTCTCCATAACAAAACCGTACCTCTTAGTAGATATATATGGACATGGCTATATCTCGGGTCATACAAAACTTTGATGGGCTTACTCCTTCTGGGACATTTAAGTCTGAAGGAAAAAGTAATCTAGCTCTCACTCCTATAGTTTCCAATGATTAACACCATATCTTGGAACACAAGGAGAATCAGAACACAAAGTCCCTATGAAAGGCTCAAAAATCTTACCAACTAAAACGAAGTTTCTTTTATCAGTCTCCAAGAACCTTTTGGGAATAAGAATGAGATGACTACCTATATGAGATACCTTGGGATGGCTGGTTGTCACTCTAACATTAACAACAAAATTTGGATTTTTTGGAATTTAGATTTCGGGGTTGATATTATCGAAGATACAGATCAACAGGTGTCTTGTAAAATCACTCAACTAACCACCTCTACTGGTTTCTCTGGTCCAATGTTTACATGGTGTAACAATAGAGATGGAACCAATACTATATGGAAAATACTAGATAGAATGTTGTACAACTCCAAATGGTTAGATAAATTTGACACCACTTCTATGACTCACTTGGCTAGAGCTTGCTCTGACCATGTTCCCCTTCTCATCCAATTTAGTAGTAGCTCGAAAAACCATACCAAATACTTCAAATTTCTAAATATTTGAGCTAACCACAAATATTTCAAGATGAAGTCAAGAAGATCTGGGAAGTGAACTTAGATGGGAATCCAATGTGGGTTTTTCATCAAAAATGAGAATCACTGCATCTAGATTGCGCCTTTGGTCTAGATTGCACCTTTAGTCTATCTCTAATTGCTTACACTTTGTCCCAACTGATTACTAATCAGTTCAATAAGGTAAAATTGAATTCCTCCTGGAATGTTATCACTACTCTCCTATCTAGTGTTATTCCGTACAAAACTATTTTGTTTATAAAATGGACTAACCCTAGCTACTAACAACTTTCTTAAGCTTAACTCTGATGGTAGCAACAGAAATGGCAATTGTGGAGGTCGAGTCATTATTAGAGACTCTGAGGGACATCTGGTAATGGCTTACTCCATTGTCTTAGGCCAAGGTACCAATAACTGGGCTGAAGCTGGTGCTCTACTATATGGAATCACATGGTGCAGCGAAAGAGGACATACAAGATTAATAGCTGAGAGTGACTTCAAAATGTTCGTTGATTGTATCGAAGGAACTAATCAAACCCCCAACGGATGCTTACTGAAGTTTAGGGATGGCAATGGGGCGGGGAGGGGCGGGTGCAGTGTGGGTTTTGATTAACTCACAAAAATTTAAACCCGCGCCTCACCGCCTCGCATGAAATATTTTTGTGATTTTAACCCGCCCCTCCCCGCTTCGCCTGAACCCGCCTAAACCCGCCCCGCATTGACCCGCATAAATTTACTATGCCAAAGTACTTGTGTTTTTCCTCCTAATTTGTTATTATATTTTTGTAATTCACTGTAAGTATATTATATATGAGAAAGGCCTTGAATGAAATGAGTCTGTTACTTCACTATTTTTTTAAAAAAATTGAAAGGTTTGTTACTTCAGTATAATTCACTGTAAGCATTGTTTCCTTTCTTTGTATTGTATGATTTTCTCAAATGGGTCTGGCTATTTCTCAAAATAACATTGTTTCCCTGTTACTTCACTGTTTTTTTTTAAAAAAATTTGGCAATTAGTTTCAACCCGCAACCGCTCCGCGCTTAAAATTTTGAAATAGCTTTTAGCACCCGCCCCGCAACCGCCCCGCCCCCGCATAGAAGCTCACCCGCCCTGCCCCTCATAAGCTAAAACTTGCCCCACACCCTCCCCGCACCGCCCCATTGCCATCCCTACTGAAGTTAGCAGGATCAAAGAAATGCTCAATCAACCTCAAATCTACATTCAACAATGCTTTAGAAAGGCTAATTAAGTAGCTGAGAAATTAGCTACGTTGAGCTATGCTCTCACTTCTACTAAAGAACACTCAACATTCAATGATCTTCCTGCTCAAGTCAAGGGTTATATGACAGTAGATAGATAGAGTTTCCCTTCGATGCGTATAGTTAACTTAAGCAAAGCTGACATTACTTTTGACCCACCCTAGTCTTTGGATGTATTGTACATTGCTAGGTTTATTGTACATTGCTAGCTCTAATCATGTGCATCTACCTCATATCAAATTGTACTGTCTATCCTTCATGGAAAGATCAAGGAGTTGGGAATAATTCAACCCCTTAGCTCAAATGTACTTTGCCCAAAGTTTTTGGCTATGAATAAAATGTTGGGTTAATTGGAAAAAAAACACGTAACTTGGAAGAGATGAGTACTCTACAAGCATGGCCATTGAACAGAATTATGTAAAACTAAGTAAGTCATAGGCATGTTCCGTTTAGTTTTAAAAAATTGAAGTGTTCACATATATTACACGTCAATTACAATCAATTATCATACTGTTCATACCTTCCATTGCAGCCTTGACTATGAGCCGAGCAGCTACTTCACAAACCTCTTGTGTACTTATATCAGGTCCAAATACTCTATTTACCATCATCAAATTAAAATATGGCCAAAATAAAAGTTAAACTTTGAACAACCATCTTAAAAGGAAATTCCACTGCCTAAGCTATTATCAGGAAAACTATTTAAACTCCATATTATTCCCAAAATAATTATTAAATTTTTACAACCAGCAAAATCAAAATCACAAAATGAATCAAAGTGCTAAGAATTGTACCAAATGCATAAGCAGTTGCAGATTATACTCATTCCGTACAATTTTATCACTATCTGCATACCACATACCATAGAATAGCACCAAATTCTTACCCCATTATCACATAACTCAATCAAAAACCCTCAAATTCCTCCAATAAACCAGTACATAGATCCAAATCAAATAAGCTACATCTAGCATTTACCTCGTAGAAAACCTATTAGCCAGCGAAATACTCTCTCCTTGTTGTGCCATCTTGCTCTAATGCAGGATTACAAGATACACTAGGAGCTATGGTAAAATTTTTGCAAACATGGTATTCAGGAATATGTGAAAAATACAAAACAAAAATGAAGATGGAAAAAACTATAATAGAAAATTTACAATGTTGTAGAGATAAGATAGCACCTCAATTTGGATGTACAAATAATTATTATAAAAAGAATAGAAAACCAGGAAAGTTTAAAAGATATAAAACCCAATTTAAAAATAAAAGGCCTAGGAGACAATACTATGTAAGAAATTATAATAATAAAAAACAATTTAGACCACAAAAGAAAATAACAGAATGTACATGTTATAATTGTGAAAAATTAGGACATTTAGCTAAAGATTGTAGATTACCTAGAAATCCTAAAAGGAAGCAAATAACAGAAATAATAATAAATAATAATGAGGAATATATGCCATTAGAATATTTAGACTACGAAATAAGTGATAATGATAGCATATATGAATTATCTGAAAATGAATTATATGAAGAATCGGAAAACGAAGAAGAATTGGAATTAGAAAATGACTGAAAAAGAAGTAGAAATAATAACAGAAGAACATATGGATGAAGAATCTTCAGAGCAGAAAGTAATATTTGATATAAATATATTTGAACAAATAAAAGGAAAAGAATTAGATTTAAGTGTAGATAAAATATTTAAATTACCAAAATTAAAAAACATATTTAAAAGACAAAAAGAAGAATACTATGTAGTAAGTCAAAAAGAACACATAATAGACTGTAAATTTACAAAAGGAAAAGCAAGAATACCAATAATAAATAAGAAAGTAATAAATAAAGAAATACAAGCAATTCAAACTAAGGAACCAATAAGATATGTGCATCTAGGAGGAACAGAAATACTAATAAAAGCGTGTTTCAGAGAAGGAATAGATACACCTATAGAGATATACATAGCAGACGATAGAATAATCGAACCTATAGAAAAAAGTGTAATAAGTGCAGTAAAAGAAAACCTAATATACCAAAAGTTCAAATTCATAATAAGTGCAAATTATTCAGTAGCAATAAATGACCGTAACATAGATAAATCGTTAGTATTATATTGGAAAATGACAGGAATTGAGTTAGCCCCAGGCAGTAAGATATTTACAGCAAGATGTAAAAATTTATATGTCTTAACAACTAAACATAAAATAACGGCAAAAAATAAAATCAATAGAATAAAAATAGAAAATCCATTTGAACAAATTGTATCAGTAATAGATAACAATGATTATAGCTATAAAGAAATAGATGCAGAAGAAAACTTAGAAATTATAAGTGATAGGATAAGCACATCTAAAAGAAAAAGCTATGGTGATACACCACAATCATCAAGAAATTCGGTAACAATAAAAGAGATAGAACCAAACCATTATTACATAACAGGAATATTAGAGCAAAGAAAATTTATTATAATAATAAATACAGGACAAGAAGAAAATTATATAACAAGAGAATTGGTAACAGAAGAAGAAATAAATTATATAGAAAACTCGGATTTTCCAAAAGAATTTATAGCCTTTAAAGAATCAGTAGAAAAGGAATTAATTATTGGTGGAATACCAATGGTAATAAAATTTAAAATATATCAAGGAAATAATAATATTATATTAGGCATAAAATGGCTAGAAGAAATGAAACCCTATAAATTAGAAGATACACAGTTAAATATTACATATAAAGGTAAAAAAGTAATAATTAAAAGAACTATGTAAATGAAAATCCATATACTTGCTAAAATAATAGTACCAGAATATTATAATAGATATTATACTCCAATGATAGATACAGGATCAGAAGCTAATGTATGTAAGCATAATTGTTTGCCAGACGAAAAATGGGAAAAGTTAACTACACCAATAGTAGTAACAGGATTTAATAATGAAGGAAGTATGATAAATCATAAAGCGAGAAATATAAAATTACAAATATGGGATAAAGTATTAACAATAGAAGAAATATATAGTTATGAATTCACAAATAAAGATATACTCTTAGGAATGCCTTTTTTAGAAAAACTATATCCACATATAATAACAAAAACACATTGGTGGTTTACAACCCCATGTAAACATAAAGTAGCAGCTAAAAGAGTATATAATAAAATCAGAAAACCTACTCCATGGATAAAAGGAAGTGAAAAAATTACTCAGAAATTAGAAAATATAAAAACAAATGAGCATAAAATAGAACTGATTATATTTGCTATAGATAAATTAAAATTAATCCAAGAAAAATTAGAGCCACTATATAGTGAAAATCCCTTAAGAGGATGGGAAAAACATAAAACTAAAATAAAAATAGAATTAATTGATGAAAATAGTATAATTACTCAAAAACCTTTAAAATATAATTTTGATGATTTAAATGAATTTAAAATGCATATAAAAGAATTACTAGAAAATGAATATATACAAGAAAGGAATAGTAAACATACAAGTCCAGCATTTATAGTAAATAAACATAGTGAACAAAAAAGAGGAAAAAGTAGAATGGTTATTGATTATAGAAATTTAAATGCAAAAACTAAAACATATAATTATCCAATACCCAATAAGATATTAAAAATAAGACAAGTCCAAAGATATAATTATTTCAGTAAGTTTGATTGTAAATCAGGCTTTTACCACCTTAAGCTAGAAGAAGAATCTAAAAAATTAACAGCATTTACAGTACCCCAAGGATTTTATGAATGGAATGTATTACCTTTTGGATATAAAAATGCACCAGGTAGATATCAACATTTTATGGATAATTATTTTAATCAATTAGAAAATTGTATAGTATATATAGACGACATATTACTATATTCAAGAACACAAGACGAGCATATAAGATTATTAGAAAAATTCATACATATTGTTACATATTCTGGAATTAGCCTAAGTAAGAAAAAAGCAGAAATAATGAAAAACCAAATAGAATTCTTAGGAATAGAAATAGATAGGAATGGCATAAAAATGCAGCCACATATAGTACAGAAAATAATAAATTCAGATGAACAAATAGATACAAAGAAGAAATTACAATCCTTTTTAGGATTAGTAAATCAAGTAAGAGAATACATACCAAAATTAGCAGAAAATCTAAAGCCATTACACAAGAAATTGAAGAAAGATGTAGAATATCATTTTGATGAAAAGGATCAAGAACAGATAAAGAAAATAAAACTACTATGCAAAAAATTACCAAAACTATGTTTTCCAGACGAAAATAAGAAATTTATTTATATAGTAGAATCAGATGCAAGTGAAATTAGTTACGGAGGAGTATTAAAATACAGATATGATAAAGAAAAAATAGAGCATCATTGCAGATATTATTCAGGAACATTTACAAATCCTGAAATAAAATGGGAAATAAATCGTAAAGAACTATATTCGATATATAAATGTTTGTTAGCTTTTGAACCATATATTGTATATAATAAATTCGTTATTAGGACAGATAACACACAAGTAAAATGGTGGTTAACAAGGAAAGTACAGGATTCAGTTACGACAAAAGAGATACGGAGACTTGTATTAAATATATTAAATTTCACATTTACAATTGAAGTAATTGGTACTAACAAGAATGCAATTGCAGATTACATATCAAGACAAAGCTATGCAGACTGAAGAAACTACTGAAAAAACTACCATGGATGATATACTTAAAGTTATGACGACTCTCTGCAAAGAAGTCGATAACTTGAACAAAGAGATATTACAAATTAAAGCTAGCCAGCAGCATGGTAAAAATGCGGATCTATGTCGATCGGAAGACATTAAAATTCCAGAGCTAAAAGGTGACGTTGGGAAACACCTAAAAACCCAAAATACTTTGATTTATGCAGGTGAAGCATCTACTAGCAGGATATCTACAAAAGAGGAAAGGAAATATGTCAGTACAAATCTAAATAAACTATTTGAAACCCCATATACTCCAAAAAACCAAAGAATTCCATTTGTACCTCCACAAGTAAATACTTATAAAGATAGCCTAAACCAGAATAAAAAGACCTACAACCACATCACCCAGTCATATATAAATAATATCCACAAAATCCAACTATTTTTAAACAAAAATCCCAGATCCAAACCTACCATCAAACCAGAAGAAGACTATATAACCCAGAGTTTACAAGGATATAATAAGCTAATAGCACAACCAAAAACTAGTGCAAATCTAGTAGCAACTTGCTACCATTATGGACTATTACATACAGTATATACGAGTACAGGAGATGAAATAGCTACACTACCTGAACTACATAGAGCATTTACACAATACAAGAAAATTACCAAAGGAACATTATTTTATATCAGAATATATTCTGCCACAGCTGAGATATTATATGACGAGATCAAACCAGTTATTCAAGTTATTAAAATTGGACTTACACGAGATATGATTATACCGGAAAAGATAGAGGAACATGAAGAAATTACCAGAGAGGAAATACCAGAATTTTATGCTGGAAAGAGGATTATTGGAATAGCTACTATACTACAAGAATTATCAACAAATTATATGCACAGGAATCCTATTTGGAGCTACTACTCAAGAGAACAAACTATGATTTATTCAACATGCCGAGAAGAACGTATTACAGATATGGAAGAGATAAGACAGTGGGCATTTAGCCTACTAAGACCAGAAGAACAGCCATTAACAAGAGCTATTAGAAAAAATTTTATTTCAGAAAGAATGATGACAAGATACTGCAAATTAATTAATCACAAATATCCAGATCACAAATGTTCAAAATGCCAAGGAGAAAATGATGTAATTCCAGAGGTACAGCTGGAGTAAAAACTAGAAGAATCGAGATAAAGACAGAAGCTAGTGGAAGAAAAAGATGAAAGAGACAGCTAGTGGAAGACAAAGAGATAAAATGAAGAAAAAGATCTAAAGTATTTTGTTTGCTTGCGATGCTGGAAAGAAGTAAAATAGGATAGGGGACAAATGTAAAGTTTCTTTTGACTTTTTGTACAAAAATTATCAGCACATGTAAAAAGAAAGTGCTAGTAGGATTAGCTGTAAAGTAGGACAGGAATCTTTTGACTTTTGTAAAAAGTTAGAAATAGTAAAACAATAGGTGTAAAGTAGGAATAGTAAAAGGAGATTAAGACATCTGTTAGAAATCTCCTATAAATAGATAGAATTAGAAATAAGAGGGCAAGACTTTCTACACGGAAAGCACCCTCTCTTGTACACAAAAATATTTTCAGAAATAAAATAACAATTTGCAAGCAGATATGGAGCAAGATAAGAGTAAGGTATATTTGTTCATAAATATGCATAGCTAAATTGTTGATTCCTGAGTATCATAGCATGCATAAATAATTTATATTTGTTATTATTTATTAGATTATTTAAATCATAATTTCAAGTTGTTAGCATGAGGAAATAGGGGAAACAATCCGAAAATAATGTCCAGAGGTTGAAACCAAGGCGAAAGAATGAATGCCGTAAAGGGAGTAGACAGAGTGATATTATCTAGGAGGGGAAAGTACCTTGAAAAGTACGGTGTTAACAATAAGAGAGTATGGTTAAAATAGTCTAGTAGTAATAATCAAGTGTAATGTTATTGACATGCTATGGTATGAAGGAATTAATCAAAAGCAAGCATAAGAAATATGAACATGAATAACAAAATAATACCTACTTATTTTACCTATTTGCATGATGAAGTAATTTATAATTATAAAATATTAATCTTGTATGTGCTTAGAGACATAAAAATCCTAGATCTAAGAAAATTAATATGGGAAAGAATATTTAGTAATGAAGACCTAGAACTAATAAACCAAGAATGGTATCATATAGAATTGCATGAACTAGACTCAGAACTAGAACTTAATATAAACGACTTAGAATTAGATTCAGAATAATGGAAAAATATTTTGAGGTTTGGCAAAAAAGGAGTAAGATTAAATATAGAATAAAATTTGTTAAAAACCCAAATAAATTAAGTAAACTTTTTAAAATTCTATATACGCAAACTACAAAATATAGGATCCCTGAATCTATTCTAAATAAAGCAGCATGAAAAGAAAAAATATGAGGACCACCCCCCAGTTTGGTATCAGAGCTATGGATGATTTAAAACATATAAAAAGAAAGATAAGAAAATCAAAAAGAAGATTAGAAAAGTTATACCCAGTTTATAAACAACTTAGTATTACAAAGGAAGATAATGACAAATTACAAAAAATAATAGATCTTATATCTAGGACAGAATATAAATATGTTAAATACTTAAAATATAGATATCAAAAGGAAGATGAACAGTAACGAATATAGGCAAGAACTTAATAAAATAATCATAGAAAAAAGACAAGAGAAAGAATATAGACAAAATAGACTTCACTATAATATGATTGCAGGAGTTTGTAAAGAATCTTTAAAGGCACAAAGAAAAACTATATTTTATTTACAACTACAAATAGATAGTCTAGAATATAAATTACAACATAATCTATAAGATGAATAAAGAAGAATTTGCTATAGATGAAAAAACATATGAAAATCAAGATGGATTAAAAATAAAAATAGTATTTTCAAATCTAGGAAGACGTTATAAAAAGGTAGGAGATAATTTAAGTTTAATGCTAGAAAAGGAATCTTTAAGATTAGAAGATAGTTTAACAGCAATGGTAAGAGTAGCTAAAGAAAATGAGGAAATAGATAGAAAAAAGGAAATAACTATTATTAAACAACAAGCAAAACAAGAAATACAGCAAATTGAAGAAATAAAAAATGAAAAGATATTAATGTTGGAAAAAGAATTAAAAAGGTTAAAGGAACTATATGAGGTAAAACAGAAAGAAAAAGAAATAGAGACAAAATTAAGAACAGAAATAGAAAATTTTAAAGAAAAATTACAAATGGAAGAACCAATTAAAGAAGAGATAGATATAGATGAAATCAATGAAGTGAATGATGAACAAACAGAGAGAAATTCAGAAACAAGTGAAACTTATACAGAAATGATAGCAAATATAGAAAAAAATAGATGAAGATATTGAAATAAATGCGGGAGATGCTGAAAAAGATAAAAAACAAGAAGCTAGTACATCAGGAGTTAAAAACCCGAAAATATTAAATCCAATATACTATACAGTTGACTATAGAGAATCTGATAGAGAAAAGACTTTATGGGATAAAAGATTAAATAGAAAATGGACTCCAAAAACAACTAATCCAAATAATAATTTCTTAGAATTAGATTGTGTAGCAGATGTAAATAAAACAATACAATTATGGATAGGAAATATAGCAAAACAATTGGTAGATAATAAAATAAGTATAGCAGATACACCAGGATACATAGAACGAACATTTTTAGGAACAGTAAAACTATGGTTACTTAATTTATCAGAAGATTATCAACAGGCATTAAGAAATAGTAAAAATATAATTAATGAAAATGCAACTACATCTATGGACATCTTATATAAATATGAGATAGCTATAAGAAGTGAGTTTAGCAGCACAACTTCAGAAGTAGAAGAACAAAATAAGGATAAACAATTTAATAGAAATTTAATGATAAAATTAGCAATATGTAATATGTGTTACATAGATGAATATACATGTGTATTTAGAGAATATTATTATAAAGGTAAATATACGCCAGAAGAAGCAAAAGAAATAAGAAAATTATATTTTACAAAATTACCAGAACCATGTAGTACAAAAATAATAAAAGATTGGAACAATGCAGGGTTACAAGATACACTAGGAGCTATGGTAAAATTTTTGCAAACATGGTATTCAGGAATATGTGAAAAATACAAAACAAAAATGAAGATGGAAAAAACTATAATAAGAAATTTACAATGTTGTAGAGATAAGATAGCACCTCAATTTGGATGTACAAATAATTATTATAAAAAGAATAGAAAACCAGGAAAGTTTAAAAGATATAAAACCCAATTTAGAAATAAAAGGCCTAGAAGACAATACTATGTAAGAAATTATAATAATAAAAAACAATTTAGACCACAAAAGAAAATAACAGAATGTACATGTTATAATTGTGGAAAATTAGGACATTTAGCTAAAGATTGTAGATTACCTAGAAATCCTAAAAGGAAGCAAATAACAGAAATAATAATAAATAATGAGGAATATATGTCATTAGAATATTTAGACTATGAAATAAGTGATAATGATAGCATATATGAATTATCTGAAAATGAATTATATGAAGAATCGGAAAACGAAGAAGAATTGGAATTAGAAAATGACTGAAAAAGAAGTAGAAATAATAACAGAAGAACATATGGATGAAGAATCTTCAGAGCAGAAAGTAATATTTGATATAAATATATTTGAACAAATAAAAGGAAAAGAATTAGATCTAAGTGTAGATAAAATATTTAAATTACCAAAATTAAAAAACATATTTAAAAGACAAAAAGAAGAATACTATGTAGTAAGACAAAAAGAACACATAATAGACTGTAAATTTACAAAAGGAAAAGCAAGAATACCAATAATAAATAAGAAAGTAATAAATAAAGAAATACAAGCAATTCAAACTAAGGAACCAATAAGATATGTGCATCTAGGAGGAACAGAAATACTAATAAAAGCGTGTTTCAGAAGAATTATTGGAATAGCTACTATATTACAAGAATTATCAACAAATTATATGCACAGGAATCCTATTTGGAGCTACTACTCAAGAGAACAAACTATGATTTATTCAACATGCCGAGAAGAACGTATTACAGACATGGAAGAGATAAGACAGTGGGCATTTAGCCTACTAAGACCAGAAGAACAGTCATTAACAAGAGCTATAAGGAAAAATTTTATTTCAGAAGGAATAATGACAAGATACTGCAAATTAATTAATCACAAATATCCGGATCACAAGTGTTCAAAATGCCAAGGAGAAAATGATGTAATTCCAGAGGTACAGCTGGAGTAAAAACTAGAAGAATCGAGATAAAGACAGAAGCTAGTGGAAGAAAAAGATGAAAGAGACAGCTAGTGGAAGACAAAGAGAAAAAATGAAGAAAAAGATGTAAAGTATTTTGTTTGCTTGCGATGCTGGAAAGAAGTAAAATAGGATAGGGACAAATGTAAAGTTTCTTTTGACTTTTTGTACAAAAAATTATCAGCACATGTAAAAAGAAAGTGCTAGTAGGATTAGCTGTAAAGTAGGATAAAAAGGATTGTAATTTCTTCTTTGTATCTATTTGTTCATCTGAATTTATTATTTTCTGTACTATATGTGGCTGCATTTTTATGCCATTCCTATCTATTTCTATTCCTAAGAATTCTATTTGGTTTTTCATTATTTCTGCTTTTTTCTTACTTAGGCTAATTCCAGAATATGTAACAATATGTATGAATTTTTCTAATAATCTTATATGCTCGTCTTGTGTTCTTGAATATAGTAATATGTCGTCTATATATACTATACAATTTTCTAATTGATTAAAATAATTATCCATAAAATATTGATATCTACCTGGTGCATTTTTATATCCAAAAGGTAACACATTCCATTCATAAAATACTTGGGGTACTGTAAATGCTGTTAATTTTTTAGATTCTTCTTCTAGCTTAAGGTGGTAAAAGCCTGATTTACAATCAAACTTACTGAAATAATTACTGAAATAATTATATCCTTGGACTTGTCTTATTTTTAATATCTTATTGGGTATTGGATAATTATATGTTTTAGTTTTTGCATTTAAATTTCTATAATCAATAACCATTCTACTTTTTCCTCTTTTTTGTTCACTGTGTTTATTTACTATAAATGCTGGACTTGTATGTTTACTATTACTTTCTTGTATATATTCATTTTCTAGTAATTCTTTTATATGCATTTTAAATTCATTTAAATCATCAAAATTATATTTTAAAGGTTTATATGTAATAGTTAACTGTGTATCTTCTAATTTATAGGGTTTCATTTCTTCTAGCCATTTTATGCCTAATATAATATTATTATTTCCTTGATATATTTTAAATTTTATTACCATTGGTATTCCACCAATAATTAATTCCTTTTCTACTGATTCTTTAAAGGCTATAAATTCTTTTGGAAAATCCAAAGGAAACCTAATATACCAAAAGTTCAAATTCATAATAAGTGCAAATTATTCAGTAGCAATAAATGACCGTAACATAGATAAATCGTTAGTATTATATTGGAAAATGACAGGAATTGAGTTAGCCCCAGGCAGTAAGATATTTACAGCCAGATGTAAAAATCTGTATGTATTAACAACTAAACACAAAATAACAGCAAAAAATAAAATCAATAGAATAAAAATAGAAAATCCATTTGAACAAATAGTATCAGTAATAGATAACAATGATTATAGTTATAAACAAATAGATGCAGAAGAAAACTAACAATATGTATGAATTTTTCTAATAATCTTATATGCTCGTCTTGTGTTCTTGAATATAGTAATATGTCGTCTATATATACTATACAATTTTCTAATTGATTAAAATAATTATCCATAAAATGTTGATATCTACCTGGTGCATTTTTATATCCAAAAGGTAATACATTCCATTCATAAAATCCTTGGGGTACTGTAAATACTGTTAATTTTTTAGATTCTTCTTCTAGCTTAAGGTGGTAAAAGCGGTACAAATGGAATTCTTTGGTTTTTTGGAGTATATGGGGTTTCAAATAGTTTATTTAGATTTGTACTGACATATTTCCTTTCCTCTTTTGTAGATGTCCTGCTAGTAGATGCTTCACCTGCATAAATCAAATTATTATGGGTTTTTAGGTGTTTCCCAACGTCACCTTTTAGCTCTGGAATTTTCTTAACAGATGTCTTAATCTCCTTTTACTATTCCTACTTTACACCTATTGTTTTACTATTTCTAACTTTTTACAAAAGTCAAAAGATTCCTATCCTACTTTACAGCTAATCCTACTAGCACTTTCTTTTTACATGTGCTGATAATTTTTTCTGTTCCTCCTAGATGCACATATCTTATTGGTTCCTTAGTTTGAATTGCTTGTATTTCTTTATTTATTACTTTCTTATTTATTATTGGTATTCTTGCTTTTCCTTTTGTAAATTTACAGTCTATTATATGTTCTTTTTGACTTACTACATAGTATTCTTCTTTTTGTCTTTTAAATATGTTTTTTATTTTTGGTAATTTAAATATTTTATCTACACTTAGATCTAATTCTTTTCCTTTTATTTGTTCAAATATATTTATATCAAATATTACTTTCTGCTCTGAAGATTCTTCATCCATATATTCTTCTGTTATTATTTCTACTTCTTTTTCTGTCATTTTCTAATTCCAATTCTTCTTCGTTTTCCGATTCTTCATATAATTCATTTTCAGATAATTCATATATGCTATCATTATCACTTATTTCATAGTCTAAATATTCTAATGGCATATATTCCTCATTATTTATTATTATTTCTGTTATTTGCTTCCTTTTAGGTTTTCTAGGTAATCTACAATCTTTAGCTAAATGTCCTAATTTTCCACAATTATAACATGTACATTCTGTTATTTTCTTTTGTGGTCTAAATTGTTTTTTATTATTATAATTTCTTACATAGTATTGTCTCCTAGGCCTTTTATTTTTAAATTGGGTTTTATATCTTTTAAACTTTCCTGGTTTTCTATTCTTTTTATAATAATTATTTGTACATCCAAATTGAGGTGCTATCTTATCTCTACAACATTGTAAATTTTTTATTATGGTTTAGGCTATCTTTATAAGTATTTACTTGTGGAGGTACAAATGGAATTCTTTGGTTTTTTGGAGTATATGGGGTTTCAAATAGTTTATTTAGATTTGTACTGACATATTTCCTTTCCTCTTTTGTAGATGTCCTGCTAGTAGATGCTTCACCTGCATAAATCAAATTATTATGGGTTTTTAGGTGTTTCCCAACGTCACCTTTTAGCTCTGGAATTTTAATGTCTTCCGATCGACATAGATCCGCATTTTTACCATGCTGCTGGCTAGCTTTAATTTGTAATATCTCTTTGTTCAAGTTATCGACTTCTTTGCAGAGAGTCGTCATTACTTTAAGTATATCATCCATGGTAGTTTTTTCAGTAGTTTCTTCAGTCTGCGTAGCTTTGTCTTGATATGTAATCTGCAATTGCATTCTTGTTAGTACCAATTACTTCAATTGTAAATGTGAAATTTAATATATTTAATACAAGTCTCCGTATCTCTTTTGTCGTAACTGAATCCTGTACTTTTCCTTGTTAACCACCATTTTACTTGTGCGTTATCTGTCCTAATAACGAATTTATTATATACAATATATGGTTCAAAAGCTAACAAACATTTATATATCGAATATAGTTCTTTACGATTTATTTCCCATTTTATTTCAGGATTTGTAAATGTTCCTGAATAATATCTGCAATGATGCTCTATTTTTTCTTTATCATATCTGTATTTTAATACTCCTCCGTAACTAATTTCACTTGCATCTGATTCTACTATATAAATAAATTTCTTATTTTCGTCTGGAAAACATAGTTTTGGTAATTTTTTGCATAGTAGTTTTATTTTCTTTATCTGTTCTTGATCCTTTTCATCAAATGATATTCTACATCTTTCTTCAATTTCTTGTGTAATGGCTTTAGATTTTCTGCTAATTTTGGTATGTATTCTCTTACTTGATTTACTAATCCTAAAAAGGATTGTAATTTCTTCTTTGTATCTATTTGTTCATCTGAATTTATTATTTTCTGTACTATATGTGGCTGCATTTTTATGCCATTCCTATCTATTTCTATTCCTAAGAATTCTATTTGGTTTTTCATTATTTCTGCTTTTTTCTTACTTAGGCTAATTCCAGAATATGTAACAATATGTATGAATTTTTCTAATAATCTTATATGCTCGTCTTGTGTTCTTGAATATAGTAATATATCGTCTATATATACTATACAATTTTCTAATTGATTAAAATAATTATCCATAAAATGTTGATATCTACCTGGTGCATTTTTATATCCAAAAGGTAATACATTCCATTCATAAAATCCATCCATAAAATGTTGATATCTACCTGGTGCATTTTTATATCCAAAAGGTAATACATTCCATTCATAAAATCCTTGGGGTACTGTAAATGCTGTTAATTTTTTAGATTCTTCTTCTAGCTTAAGGTGGTAAAAGCCATATTCTAATGGCATATATTCCTCATTATTTATTATTATTTCTGTTATTTGCTTCCTTTTAGGATTTCTAGGTAATCTACAATCTTTAGCTAAATGTCCTAATTTTCCACAATTATAACATGTACATTCTGTTATTTTCTTTTGTGGTCTAAATTATTTTTTATTATTATAATTTCTTACATAGTATTGTCTCCTATAGTACCTTGAAAAGTACGGTGTTAACAATAAGAGAGTATGGTTAAAATAGTCTAGTAGTAATAATCAAGTGTAATGTTATTGACATGCTATGGTATGAAGGAATTAATCAAAAGCAAGCATAAGAAATATGAACATGAATAACAAAATAATACCTACTTATTTTACCTATTTGCTTGATGAAGTAATTTATAATTATAAAATATTAATCTTGTATGTGCTTAGAGACATAAAAATCCTAGATCTAAGAAAATTAATCTTGTCACTCTGTCTACTCCCTTTACGGCATTCATTCTTTCGCCTTGGTTTCAACCTCTGGATATTATTTTCGGATTGTTTCCCCTATTTCCTCATGCTAACAACTTGAAATTATGATTTAAATAATCTAATAAATAATAACAAATATAAATTATTTATGCATGCTATGATACTCAGGAATCAACAATTTAGCTATGCATATTTATGAACAAATATACCTTACTCTTATCTTGCTCCATATCTGCTTGCAAATTGTTATTTTATTTCTGAAAATATTTTTGTGTACAAGAGAGGGTGCTTTCCGTGTAGAAAGTCTTGCCCTCTTATTTCTAATTCTATCTATTTATAGGAGATTTCTAACAGATGTCTTAATCTCCTTTTACTATTCCTACTTTACACCTATTGTTTTACTATTTCTAACTTTTTACAAAAGTCAAAAGATTCCTATCCTACTTTACAGCTAATCCTACTAGCACTTTCTTTTTACATGTGCTGATAATTTTTTGTACAAAAAGTCAAAAGAAACTTTACATTTGTCCCTATCCTATTTTACTTCTTTCCAGCATCGCAAGCAAACAAAATACTTTACATCTTTTTCTTCATTTTATCTCTTTGTCTTCCACTAGCTGTCTCTTTCATCTTATGACGACTCTCTGCAAAGAAGTCGATAACTTGAACAAAGAGATATTACAAATTAAAGCTAGCCAGCAGCATGGTAAAAATGCGGATCTATGTCGATCGGAAGACATTAAAATTCCAGAGCTAAAAGGTGACGTTGGGAAACACCTAAAAACCCAAAATACTTTGATTTATGCAGGTGAAGCATCTACCAGCAGGACATCTACAAAAGAGGAAAGGAAATATGTCAGTACAAATCTAAATAAACTATTTGAAACCCCATATACTCCAAAAAATCAAAGAATTCCATTTATACCTCCACAAGTAAATACTTATAAAGATAGCCTAAACCAGAATAAAAAGACCTACAACCACATCACCCAGTCATATATAAATAATATCCACAAAATCCAACTATTTTTAAACAAAAATTCCAGATCCAAAACTACCATCAAACCAGAAGAAGACTATATAACCCAGAGTTTACAAGGATATAATAAGCTAATAGCACAACCAAAAACTAGTGCAAATCTAGTAGCAACTTGCTACCATTATGGACTATTACATACAGCATATACGAGTACAGGAGATGAAATAGCTACACTACCTGAACTACATAGAGCATTTACACAATACAAGAAAATTACCAAAGGAACATTATTTTATATCAGAATATATTCTGCCACAGCTGAGATATTATATGACGAGATCAAACCAGTTATTCAAGTTATTAAAATTGGACTTACACGAGATATGATTATACCGGAAAAGATAGAGGAACATGAAGAAATTACCAGAGAGGAAATACCAGAATTTTATGCTGGAAAGAGGATTATTGGAATAGCTACTATATTACAAGAATTATCAACAAATTATATGCACAGGAATCCTATTTTTAATATCTTATTGGGTATTGGATAATTATATGTTTTAGTTTTTGCATTTAAATTTCTATAATCAATAACCATTCTACTTTTTCCTCTTTTTTGTTCACTATGTTTATTTACTATAAATGCTGGACTTGTATGTTTACTATTACTTTCTTGTATATATTCATTTTCTAGTAATTCTTTTATATGCATTTTATATTCATTTAAATCATCAAAATTATATTTTAAAGGTTTTTGAGTAATTATACTATTTTCATCAATTAATTCTATTTTTACTTTAGTTTTATGTTTTTCCCATCCTCTTAAGGGATTTTCACTATATAATGGCTCTAATTGTTCTTGGATAATTTTTAATTTATCTATAGCAAATATAATCAGTTCTATTTTATGCTCATTTGTTTTTATATTTTCTAATTTCTGAGTAATTTTTTCACTTCCTTTTATCCATGGAGTAGGTTTTCTGATTTTATTATATACTCTTTTAGCTGCTACTTTATGTTTACATGGGGTTGTAAACCACCAATGTGTTTTTGTTATTATATGTGGATATAGTTTTTCTAAAAAAGGCATTCCTAAGAGTATATCTTTATTTGTAAATTCATAACTATATATTTCTTCTATTGTTAATACTTTATCCCATATTTGTAATTTTATATTTCTCGCTTTATGATTTATCATACTTCTTTCATTATTAAATCCTGTTACTACTATTGGTGTAGTTAACTTTTCCCATTTTTCGTCTGGCAAACAATTATGCTTACATACATTAGCTTCTGATCCTGTATCTATCATTGGAGTATAATATCTATTATAATATCCTGGTACTATTATTTTAGCAAGTATATGGATTTTCATTTACATAGTTCTTTTAATTATTACTTTTTTACCTTTATATGTAATAGTTAACTGTGTATCTTCTAATTTATAGGGTTTCATTTCTTCTAGCCATTTTATGCCTAATATAATATTATTATTTCCTTGATATATTTTAAATTTTATTACCATTGGTATTCCACCAATAATTAATTCTTTTTCTACTGATTCTTTAAAGGCTATAAATTCTTTTGGTAAATCCGAGTTTTCTATATAATTTATTTCTTCTTCTGTTACCAATTCTCTTATTATATAATTCTCTTCTTGTCCTGTATTTATTATTATAATAAATTTTCTTTGCTCTAATATTCCTGTTATGTAATAATGGTTTGGTTCTATTTCTTTTATTGTTACCGAATTTCTTGATGATTGTGGTGTATCACCATAGCTTTTTCTTTTAGATGTGCTTATCCTATCACTTATAATTTCTAAGTTTTCTTCTGCATCTATTTCTTTATAACTATAATCATTGTTATCTATTACTGATACTATTTGTTCAAATGGATTTTCTATTTTTATTCTATTGATTTTATTTTTTGCTGTTATTTTGTGTTTAGTTGTTAATACATACAGATTTTTACATCTGGCTGTAAATATCTTACTGCCTGGGGCTAACTCAATTCCTGTCATTTTCCAATATAATACTAACGATTTATCTATGTTACGGTCATTTATTGCTACTGAATAATTTACACTTATTATGAATTTGAACTTTTGGTATATTAGGTTTCCTTTTACTGCACTTATTACACTTTTTTCTATAGGTTCGATTATTCTATCGTCTGCTATGTATATCTCTATAGGTGAAGTATATCATCCATGGTAGTTTTTTCAGTAGTTTCTTCAGTCTGCGTAGCTTTGTCTTGATATGTAATCTGCAATTGCATTCTTGTTAGTACCAATTACTTCAATTGTAAATGTGAAATTTAATATATTTAATACAAGTCTCCGTATCTCTTTTGTCGTAACTGAATCCTGTACTTTCCTTGTTAACCACCATTTTACTTGTGTGTTATCTGTCCTAATAACGAATTTATTATATACAATATATGGTTCAAAAGCTAACAAACATTTATATATCGAATATAGTTCTTTACGATTTATTTCCCATTTTATTTCAGGATTTGTAAATGTTCCTGAATAATCTGCAATGATGCTCTATTTTTTCTTTATCATATCTGTATTTTAATACTCCTCCGTAACTAATTTCACTTGCATCTGATTCTACTATATAAATAAATTTCTTATTTTCGTCTGGAAAACATAGTTTTGGTAATTTTTTGCATAGTAGTTTTATTTTCTTTATCTGTTCTTGATCCTTTTCATCAAAATGATATTCTACATCTTTCTTCAATTTCTTGTGTAATGTGATTAAAATAATTATCCATAAAATGTTGATATCTACCTGGTGCATTTTTATATCCAAAAGGTAATACATTCCATTCATAAAATCCTTGGGGTACTGTAAATGCTGTTAAAGCTACGCAGACTGAAGAAACTACTGAAAAAACTACAATGGATGATATACTTAAAGTTATGACGACTCTCTGCAAAGAAGTCGATAACTTGAACAAAGAGATATTACAAATTAAAGCTAGCCAGCAGCATGGTAAAAATGTGGATCTATGTCGATCGGAAGACATTAAAATGCAAGTTGCTACTAGATTTGCACTAGTTTTTGGTTGTGCTATTAGCTTATTATATCCTTGTAAACTCTGGGTTATATAGTCTTCTTCTGGTTTGATGGTAGTTTTGGATCTGGGATTTTTGTTTAAAAATAGTTGGATTTTGTGGATATTATAAAATCAGAAAACCTACTCCATGGATAAAAGGAAGTGAAAAAATTACTCAGAAATTAGAAAATATAAAAACAAATGAGCATAAAATAGAACTGATTATATTTGCTATAGATAAATTAAAAATTATCCAAGAACAATTAGAGCCATTATATAGTGAAAATCCCTTAAGAGGATGGGAAAAACATAAAACTAAAGTAAAAATAGAATTAATTGATGAAAATAGTATAATTACTCAAAAACCTTTAAAATATAATTTTGATGATTTAAATGAATTTAAAATGCATATAAAAGAATTACTAGAAAATGAATATATACAAGAAAGTAATAGTAAACATACAAGTCCAACATTTATAGTAAATAAACATAGTGAACAAAAAAGAGGAAAAAGTAGAATGGTTATTGATTATAGAAATTTAAATGCAAAAACAGATTCAGTTACGACAAAAGAGATACGGAGACTTGTATTAAATATATTAAATTTCACATTTACAATTGAAGTAATTGGTACTAACAAGAATGCAATTGCAGATTACATATCAAGACAAAGCTACGCAGACTGAAGAAACTACTGAAAAAACTACCATGGATGATATACTTAAAGTTATGACGACTCTCTGCAAAGAAGTCGATAACTTGAACAAAGAGATATTACAAATTAAAGCTAGCCAGCAGCATGGTAAAAATGCGGATCTATGTCGATCGGAAGACATTAAAATTCCAGAGCTAAAAGGTGACGTTGGAAAACACCTAAAAACCCATAATAATTTGATTTATGCAGGTGAAGCATCTACTAGCAGGACATCTACAAAAGAGGAAAGGAAATATGTCAGTACAAATCTAAATAAACTATTTGAAACCCCATATACTCCAAAAAACCAAAGAATTCCATTTGTACCTCCACAAGTAAATACTTATAAAGATAGCCTAAACCAGAATAAAAAGACCAAATCTGCAATTGCATTCTTGTTAGTACCAATTACTTCAATTGTAAATGTGAAATTTAATATATTTAATACAAGTCTCCGTATCTCTTTTGTCGTAACTGAATTGTACCAGAATATTATAATAGATATTATACTCCAATGATAGATACAGGATCAGAAGCTAATGTATGTAAGCATAATTGTTTGCCAGACGAAAAATGGGAAAAGTTAACTACACCAATAGTAGTAACAGGATTTAATAATGAAGGAAGTATGATAAATCATAAAGCGAGAAATATAAAATTACAAATATGGTGGTAAATGCTGTAAAAATGGGGTACTGTAAATGCTGTTAATTTTTTAGATTCTTCTTCTAGCTTAAGGTGGTAAAAGCCTGGTTTGATGGTAGTTTTGGATCTGGGATTTTTGACATCTGTTAAGAATCTCCTATAAATAGATAGAATTAGAAATAAGAGGGCAAGACTTTCTACACGGAAAGCACCCTCTCTTGTACACAAAAATATTTTCAGAAATAAAATAACAATTTGCAAGCAGATATGGAGCAAGATAAGAGTAAGGTATATTTGTTCATAAATATGCATAGCTAAATTGTTGATTCCTGAGTATCATAGCATGCATAAATAATTTATATTTGTTATTATTTATTAGATTATTTAAATCATAATTTCAAGTTGTTAGCATGAGGAAATAGGGGAAACAATCCGAAAATAATGTTCAGAGGTTGAAACCAAGGCGAAAGAATGAATGCCGTAAAGGGAGTAGACAGAGTGATATTATCTAGGAGGGGTACTTAGAACTAATAAACCAAGAATGGTATCATATAGAATTGCATGAACTAGACTCAGAACTAGAACTTAATATAAACGACTTAGAATTAGATTCAGAATAATGGAAAAATATTTTGAGGTTTGGCAAAAAAGGAGTAAGATTAAATATAGAATAAAATTTGTTAAAAACCCAAATAAATTAAGTTAAAATTTTTCCTTATAGCTCTTGTTAATGGCTGTTCTTCTGGTCTTAGTAGGCTAAATGCCCACTGTCTTATCTCTTCCATGTCTGTAATACGTTCTTCTCGGCATGTTGAATAAATCATAGTTTGTTCTCTTGAGTAGTAGCTCCAAATAGGATTCCTGTGCATATAATTTGTTGATAATTCTTGTAATATAGTAGCTATTCCAATAATCCTCTTTCCAACATTAATATCTTTTCATTTTTTATTTCTTCAATTTGCTGTATTTCTTGTTTTGCTTGTTGTTTAATAATAGTTATTTCCTTTTTTCTATCTATTTCCTCATTTTCTTTAGCTACTCTTACCATTGCTGTTAAACTATCTTCTAACCTTAAAGATTCATTTTCTAGCATTAAACTTAAATTATCTCCTACCTTTTTATAACGTCTTCCTAGATTTGAAAATACTATTTTTATTTTTAATCCATCTTGATTTTCATATGTTTTTTCATCTATAGCAAATTCTTCTTTATTCATCTTATAGATTATGTTGTAATTTATATTCTAGACTATCTATTTGTAGTTGTAAATAAAATATAGTTTTTCTTTGTGCCTTTAAAGATTCTTTACAAACTCCTGCAATCATATTATAGTGAAGTCTATTTTGTCTATATTCTTTCTCTTGTCTTTTTTCTATGATTATTTTATTAAGTTCTTGCCTATATTCGTTACTGTTCATCTTCCTTTTGATACCTATATTTTAAGTATTTAACATATTTATATTCTGTCCTAGATATAAGATCTATTATTTTTTGTAATTTGTCATTATCTTCCTTTGTAATACTAAGTTGTTTATAAACTGGGTATAACTTTTCTAATCTTCTTTTTGATTTTCTTATCTTTCTTTTTATATGTTTTAAATCATCCATAGCTCTGATACCAAACTGGGGGGTGGTCCTCATATTTTTTCTTTTCATGCTGCTTTATTTAGAATAGATTCAGGGATCCTATATTTTGTAGTTTGCGTATATAGAATTTTAAAAAGTTTACTTAATTTATTTGGGTTTTTAACAAATTTTATTCTATATTTAATCTTACTCCTTTTTTGCCAAACCTCAAAATATTTTTCCATTATTCTGAATCTAATTCTAAGTCGTTTATATTAAGTTCTAGTTCTGAGTCTAGTTCATGTAATTCTATCTGGTACCATTCTTGGTTTATTATTTCTAGGTCTTCATTACTAAATATTCTTTCCCATATTAATTTTCTTAGATCTAGGATTTTTATGTCTCTAAGCACATACAAGATTAATATTTTATAATTATAAATTACTTCATCATGCAAGTAGGTAAAATAAGTAGGTATTATTTTGTTATTCATGTTCATATTTCTTATGCTTGCTTTTGATTAATTCCTTCATACCATAGCATGTCAATAACATTACACTTGATTATTACTACTAGACTATTTTAACCATACTCTCTTATTGTTAACACCGTACTTTTCAAGGTACTTTCCCCTCCTAGATAATATCACTCTGTCTACTCCCTTTACGGCATTCATTCTTTCGCCTTGGTTTCAACCTCTGGACATTATTTTCGGTATATTTGTTCATAAATATGCATAGCTAAATTGTTGATTCCTGAGTATCATAGCATGCATAAATAATTTATATTTGTTATTATTTATTAGATTATTTAAATCATAATTTCATTGAAATTACCCTCTCTTTCAAGTTTAAAAGATATAAAACCCAATTTAAAAATCTTTCAAGTTTTTTATTGAAAATATCTTTCAAGTTTCAAGTTTTTATTGAAATTACCCTCCCTTAAGAGGATTTTATTTCAAGTTTAATCATAATTTCATTGAAATCTTTCTCGTGTATTATTTATTAGATTTAAAATACAGATATGATAAAGAAAAAATAGAGCATCATTGCAGATATTATTCAGGAACATTTACAAATCCTGAAATAAAATGGGAAATAAATCGTAAAGAACTATATTCGATATATAAATGTTTGTTAGCTTTTGAACCATATATTGTATATAATAAATTCGTTATTAGGACAGATAACACACAAGTAAAATGGTGGTTAACAAGGAAAGTACAGGATTCAGTTACGACAAAAGAGATACGGAGACTTGTATTAAATATATTAAATTTCACATTTACAATTGAAGTAATTGGTACTAACAAGAATGCAATTGCGGACTTGTCTTATTTTTAATATCTTATTGGGTATTGGATAATTATATGTTTTAGTTTTTGCATTTAAATTTCTATAATCAATAACCATTCTACTTTTTCCTCTTTTTTGTTCACTATGTTTATTTACTATAAATGCTGGACTTGTATGTTTACTGTTGCTTTCTTGTATATATTTATTTTCTAGTAATTCTTTTATATGCATTTTAAATTCATTTAAATCATCAAAATTATATTTTAAAGGTTTTTGAGTAATTATACTATTTTCATCAATTAATTCTATTTTTACTTTAGTTTTATGTTTTTCCCATCCTCTTAAGGGATTTTCACTATATAATGGCTCTAATTGTTCTTGGATAATTTTTAATTTATCTATAGCAAATATAATCAGTTCTATTTTACTTATAATAGATATTATATTCCATTACTTAGGCTAATACAATGATATAATCATATCTCGTGTAAGTCCAATTAGAATATTATAATAGATATTATATTCCATTACTTAGGCTAATACAATGATATAATCATATCTCGTGTAAGTCCAATTTTAATAACTTGAATAACTGGTTTGATCTCGTCATATAATATCTCAGCTGTGGCAGAATATATTCTGATATAAAATAATGTTCCTTTGGTAATTTTCTTGTATTGTGTAAATGCTCTATGTAGTTCAGGTAGTGTAGCTATTTCATCTCCTGTACTCGTATATACTGTATGTAATAGTCCATAATGGTAGCAAGTTGCTACTAGATTTGCACTAGTTTTTGGTTGTGCTATTAGCTTATTATATCCTTGTAAACTCTGAAACCAACTAATCCAAATAATAATTTCTTAGAATTAGATTGTGTAGCAGATGTAAATAAAACAATACAATTATGGATAGGAAATATAGCAAAACAATTGGTAGATAATAAAATAAGTATAGCAGATACACCAGGATACATAGAACGAACATTTTTAGGAACAGTAAAACTATGGTTACTTAATTTATCAGAAGATTATCAACAGGCATTAAGAAATAGTAAAAATATAAATAATAAAAATGCAACTACATCTATGGACATCTTATATAAATATGAGATAGCTATAAGAAGTGACTTTAGCAGCACAACTTCAGAAGTAGAAGAACAAAATAAGGATAAACAATTTAATAGAAATTTAATGATAAAATTAGCAATATGTAATATGTGTTACATAAATGAATATACATGTGTATTTAGAGAATATTATTATAAAGGTAAATATACGCCAGAAGAAGCAAAAGAAATAAGAAAATTATATTTTACAAAATTACCAGAACCATTTAGTACAAAAATAATAAAAGATTGGAACAATGCAGGGTTACAAGATACACTAGGAGCTATGGTAAAAATTTTGCAAACATGGTATTCAGGAATATGTGAAAAATACAAAACAAAAATGAAGATGGAAAAAACTATAATAAAAAAATTACAATGTTGTAGAGATAAGATAGCACCTCAATTTGGATGTACAAATAATTATTATAAAAAGAATAGAAAACCAGGAAAGTTTAAAAGATATAAAACCCAATTTAAAAATAAAAGGCCTAGGAGACAATACTATGTAAGAAATTATAATAATAAAAAACAATTTAGACCACAAAAGAAAATAACAGAATGTACATGTTATAATTGTGGAAAATTAGGACATTTAGCTAAAGATTGTAGATTACCTAGGAATCCTAAAAGGAAGCAAATAACATAAATAATAATAAATAATGAGGAATATATGCCATTAGAATATTTAGACTATGAAATAAGTGATAATGATAGCATATATGAATTATCTGAAAATGAATTATATGAAGAATCGGAAAACGAAGAAGAATTGGAATTAGAAAATGACTGAAAAAGAAGTAGAAATAATAACAGAAGAACATATGGATGAAGAATCTTCAGAGCAGAAAGTAATATTTGATATAAATATATTTGAACAAATAAAAGGAAAAGAATTAGATCTAAGTGTAGATAAAATATTTAAATTACCAAAATTAAAAAACATATTTAAAAGACAAAAAGAAGAATACTATGTAGTAAGTCAAAAAGAACATATAATAGACTGTAAATTTACAAAAGGAAAAGCAAGAATACCAATAATAAATAAGAAAGTAATAAATAAAGAAATACAAGCAATTCAAACTAAGGAACCAATAAGATATGTGCATCTAGGAGGAACAGAAATACTAATAAAAGCGTGTTTCAGAGAAGGAATAGATACACCTATAGAGATATACATAGCAGACGATAGAATAATCGAACCTATAGAAAAAAGTATAATAAGTGCAGTAAAAGGAAACCTAATATACCAAAAGTTCAAATTCATAATAAGTGCAAATTATTCAGTAGCAATAAATGACCGTAACATAGATAAATCGTTAGTATTATATTGGAAAATGACAGGAATTGAGTTAGCCCCAGGCAGTAAGATATTTACAGCCAGATGTAAAAAACTGTATGTGTATGTATTACAACTAAACACAAAATAACAGCAAAAAATAAAATCAATAGAATAAAAATAGAAAATCCTTTTGAACAAATAGTATCAGTAATAGATAACAATGATTATAGTTATAAAGAAATAGATGCAGAAGAAAACTTAGAAATTATAAGTGATAGGATAAGCACATCTAAAAGAAAAAGCTATGGTGATACACCACAATCATCAAGAAATTCGGTAACAATAAAAGAAATAGAACCAAACCATTATTACATAACAGGAATATTAGAGCAAAGAAAATTTATTATAATAATAAATACAGGACAAGAAGAGAATTATATAATAAGAGAATTGGTAACAGAAGAAGAAATAAATTATATAGAAAACTCGGATTTTCCAAAAGAATTTATAGCCTTTAAAGAATCAGTAGAAAAGGAATTAATTATTGGTGGAATACCAATGGTAATAAAATTTAAAATATATCAAGGAAATAATAATATTATATTAGGCATAAAATGGCTAGAAGAAATGAAACCCTATAAATTAGAAGATACACAGTTAACTATTACATATAAAGGTAAAAAAGTAATAATTAAAAGAACTATGTAAATGAAAATCCATATACTTGCTAAAATAATAGTACCAGAATATTATAATAGATATTATACTCCAATGATAGATACATATCTCGTGTAAAACTTGAATAAATATTCCATTACTTATTCAAGGATATAATCATATTATAATCCCTTAAGAGGATTTTATTGAAAGATAAAATTCCTTAGAACGAACATTTTTAGGAACAGTAAAACTATGGTTACTTAATTTATCAGAAGATTATCAACAGGCATTAAGAAATAGTAAAAATATAAATAATGAAAATGCAACTACATCTATGGACATCTTATATAAATATGAGATAGCTATAAGAAGTGAGTTTAGCAGCACAACTTCAGAAGAAGAAGAACAAAATAAGGATAAACAATTTAATAGAAATTTAATGATAAAATTAGCAATATGTAATATGTGTTACATAGATGAATATACATGTGTATTTAGAGAATATTATTATAAAGGTAAATATACGCCAGAAGAAGCAAAAGAAATAAGAAAATTATATTTTACAAAGTTACCAGAACCATTTAGTACAAAAATAATAAAAGATTGGAACAATGCAGGGTTACAAGATACACTAGGAGCTATGGTAAAATTTTTGCAAACATGGTATTCAGGAATATGTGAAAAGTACAAAACAAAAATGAAGATGGAAAAAACTATAATAAAAAATTTACAATGTTGTAGAGATAAGATAGCACCTCAATTTGGATGTACAAATAATTATTATAAAAAGAATAGAAAACCAGGAAAGTTTAAAAGATATAAAACCCAATTTAAAAATAAAAGGCCTAGGAGACAATACTATGTAAGAAATTATAATAATAAAAAACAATTTAGACCACAAAAGAAAATAACAGAATGTACATGTTATAATTGTGAAAAATTAGGACATTTAGCTAAAGATTGTAGATTACCTAGAAATCATAAAAGGAAGCAAATAACAGAAATAATAATAAATAATGAGGAATATATGCCTAGCCCCAGGCAGTAAGATATTTACAGCCAGATGTAAAAATCTGTATGTATTAACAACTAAACACAAAATAACAGCAAAAAATAAAATCAATAGAATAAAAATAGAAAATCCATTTGAACAAATAGTATCAGTAATAGATAACAATGATTATAGTTATAAAGAAATAGATGCAGAAGAAAAATTAGAAATTATAAGTGATAGGATAAGCACATCTAAAAGAAAAAGCTATGGTGATACACCACAATCATCAAGAAATTCGGTAACAATAAAAGAGATAGAACCAAACCATTATTACATAACAGGAATATTAGAGCAAAGAAAATTTATTATAATAATAAATACAGGACAAGAAGAAAATTATATAACAAGAAAATTGGTAACAGAAGAAGAAATAAATTATATAGAAAACTCAGATTTACCAAAAGAATTTACAGCTTTTAAAGAATCAGTAGAAAAAGAGTTAATTATTGGCGGAATACCAATGACAATAAAATTTAAAATATATCAGGGAGATAAGAATATTATATTAGGGATAAAATGGTTAGAAGAAATGAAACCATACAATTTAGAAAATACACAACTAACTATTACATATAAAGGTAAAAAAGTAATAATTAAAAGAACTATGTAAATGAAAATCCATATACTTGCTAAAATAATAGTACCAGGATATTATAATAGATATTATACTCCAATGATAGATACAAGATCAGAAGCTAATGTATGTAAGTATAATTGTTTGCCAGATGAAAAATGGGAAAAGTTAACTACACCAATAGTAGTAACAGGATTTAATAATGAAGGAAGTATGATAAATCATAAAGCGAGAAATATAAAATTACAAATATGGGATAAAGTATTAACAATAGAAGAAATATATAGTTATGAATTCACAAATAAAGATATACTCTTAGGAATGCCTTTTTTAGAAAAACTATATCCACATATAATAACAAAAACACATTGGTGGTTTACAACCCCATGTAAACATAAAGTAGCAGCTAAAAGAGTATATAATAAAATCAGAAAACCTACTCCATGGCTCACTTCTTATAGCTATCTCATATTTATATAAGATGTCCATAGATGTAGTTGCATTTTCATTATTTATATTTTTACTATTTCTTAATGCATGTTGATAATCTTCTGATAAATTAAGTAACCATAGTTTTACTGTTCCTAAAAATGTTCGTTCTATGTATCCTGGTGTATCTGCTATACTTATTTTATTATCTACCAATTGTTTTGCTATATTTCCTATCCATAATTGTATTGTTTTATTTACATCTGCTACACAATCTAATTCTAAGAAATTATTATTTGGATTAGTTGGTTTTGGAGTCCATTTTCTATTTAATCTTTTATCCCATAAAGTCTTTTCTCTATCAGATTCTCTATAGTCAACTGTATAGTATATTGGATTTAATATTTTCGGGTTTTTAACTCCTGATGTACTAGCTTCTTGTTTTTTATCTTTTTCAACATCTCCCGCATTTATTTCAATATCTTCATCTATTTTTTCTATATTTGCTATCATTTCTGTGTAAGTTTCACTTGTTTCTGAATTTCTCTCTGTTTGTTCATCATTCACTTCATTGATTTCATCTATATCTATCTCTTCTTTAATTGGTTCTTCCATTTGTAATTTTTCTTTAAAATTTTCTATTTCTGTTCTTAATTTTGTCTCTATTTCTTTTTCTTTTTGTTTTACCTCATATAGTTCTTTTAACCTTTTTAATTCTTTTTCCAACATTAATATCTTTTCATTTTTTATTTCTTCAATTTGCTGTATTTCTTGTTTTGCTTGTTGTTTAATAATAGTTATTTCCTTTTTTCTATCTATCTCTTCATTTTCTTTAGCTACTCTTACCATTGCTGTTAAACTATCTTCTAATCTTAAAGATTCCTTTTCTAGCATTAAACTTAAATTATCTCCTACCTTTTTATAACGTCTTCCTAGATTTGAAAATACTATTTTTATTTTTAATCCATCTTGATTTTCATATGTTTTTTCATCTATAGCAAATTCTTCTTTATTCATCTTATAGATTATGTTGTAATTTATATTCTAGACTATCTATTTGTAGTTGTAAATAAAATATAGTTTTTCTACGGCATTCATTCTTTCGCCTTGGTTTCAACCTCTGGACATTATTTTCGGATTGTTTCCCCTATTTCCTCATGCTAACAACTTTTGATTAAAATAATTATCCATAAAATGTTGATATCTACCTGGTGCATTTTTATATCCAAAAGGTAATACATTCCATTCATAAAATGGATTTGTAAATGTTCCTGAATAATATCTGCAATGATGCTCTATTTTTTCTTTATCATATCTGTATTTTAATACTCCTCCGTAACTAATTTCACTTGCATCTGATTCTACTATATAAATAAATTTCTTATTTTCGTCTGGAAAACATAGTTTTGGGGGTGGTCCTCATATTTTTTCTTTTCATGCTGCTTTATTTAGAATAGATTCAGGGATCCTATATTTTGTGGTTTTGGAGTCCATTTTCTATTTAATCTTTTATCCCATTCTGGTTTAGGCTATCTTTATAAGTATTTACTTGTGGAGGTACAAATGGAATTCTTTGGTTTTTTGGAGTATATGGGGTCTTTTTTCTATGATTATTTTATTAAGTTCTTGCCTATATTCGTTACTGTTCATCTTCCTTTTGATATCTATATTTTAAGTATTTAACATATTTATATTCTGTCTTGACAGGAATTGAGTTAGTCCCAGGCAGTAAGATATTTACAGCCAGATGTAAAAATCTGTATGTATTAACAACTAAACACAAAATAACAGCAAAAAATAAAATCAATAGAATAAAAATAGAAAATCCATTTGAACAAATAGTATCAGTAATAGATAACAATGATTATAGTTATAAAGAAATAGATGCAGAAGAAAACTCATTTCTTCTAGCCATTTTATGCCTAATATAATATTATTATTTCCTTGATATATTTTAAATTTTATTACCGCTTTTACCACCTTAAGCTAGAAGAAGAATCTAAAAAATTAACAGCATTTACAGTACCCCAAGGATTTTATGAATGGAATGTATAGTCCATTTTCTATTTAATCTTTTATCCCATAAAGTCTTTTCTCTATCAGATTCTCTATAGTCAACTGTATAGTATATTGAACTATATTCGATATATAAATGTTTGTTAGCTTTTGAACCATATATTGTATATAATAAATTCGTTATTAGGACAGATAACACACAAGTAAAATGGTGGTTAACAAGGAAAGTACTAGCTCTGATACCAAACTGGGGGGTGGTCCTCATATTTTTTCTTTTCATGCTGCTTTATTTAGAATAGATTCAGGGATCCTATATTTTGTAGTTTGCGTATATAGAATTTTAAAAAGTTTACTTAATTTATTTGGGTTTTTAACAAATTTTATTCTATATTTAATCTTACTCCTTTTTTGCCAAACCTCAAAATATTTTTCCATTATTCTGAATCTAATTCTAAGTCGTTTATATTAAGTTCTAGTTCTGAGTCTAGTTCATGCAATTCTATATGATACCATTCTTGGTTTATTAGTTCTAGGTCTTCATTACTAAATATCCTTTCCCATATTAATTTTCTTAGATCTGGGATTTTTGTTTAAAAATAGTTGGATTTTGTGGATATTATTTATATATGACTGGGTGATGTGGTTGTAGGTCCTTTTCATCAAAATGATATTCTACATCTTTCTTCAATTTCTTGTGTAATGGCTTTATCTAAGAAAATTAATATGGGAAAGAATATTTAGTAATGAAGACCTATCTCAATTCCTGTCATTTTCCAATATAATACTAACGATTTATCTATGTTACGGTCATTTATTGCTACTGAATAATTTGCACTTATTATGAATTTGAACTTTTGGTATATTAGGTTTCCTTTTACTGCACTTATTACACTTTTTTCTATAGGTTCAATTATTCTATCGTCTGCTATGTATATCTCTATAGGTGTATCCTCAAATTCATAATAAGTGCAAATTATTCAGTAGCAATAAATGACCGTAACATAGATAAATCGTTAGTATTATATTGGAAAATGACAGGAATTGAGTTAGCCCAGTTCTATTTTATGCTCATTTGTTTTTATATTTTCTAATTTCTGAGTAATTTTTTCACTTCCTTTTATCCATGGAGTAGGTTTTCTGATTTTATTATATACTCTTTTAGCTGCTACTTTATGTTTACATGGGGTTGTAAACCACCAATGTGTTTTTGTTATTATATGTGGATATAGTTTTTCTAAAAAAGGCATTCCTAAGAGTATATCTTTATTTGTAAATTCATAACTATATATTTCTTCTATTGTTAATACTTTATCCCATATTTGTAATTTTATATTTCTCGCTTTATGATTTATCATACTTCCTTCTAGCTTCTGTCTTTATCTCGATTCTTCTAGTTTTTACTCCAGCTGAAGCAAATAACAGAAATAATAATAAATAATGAGGAATATATGCCATTAGAATATTTAGACTATGAAATAAGTGATAATGATAGCATATATGAATTATCTGAAAATGAATTATATGAAGAATCGGAAAACGAAGAAGAATTGGAATTAGAAAATGACTGAAAAAGAAGTAGAAATAATATGTTTACTATTACTTTCTTGTATATATTCATTTTCTAGTAATTCTTTTATATGCATTTTAAATTCATTTAAATCATCAAAATTATATTTTAAAGGTTTTTGAGTAATTATACTATTTTCATCAATTAATTCTATTTTTACTTTAGTTTTATGTTAAGTAAACTTTTTAAAATTCTATATACGCAAACTACAAAATATAGGATCCCTGAATCTATTCTAAATAAAGCAGCATGAAAAGAAAAAATATGAGGACCACCCCCCAGTTTGATATCAGAGCTATGGATGATTTAAAACATATAAAAAGAAAGATAAGAAAATCAAAAAGAAGATTAGAAAAGTTATACCCAGTTTATAAACAACTTAGTATTACAAAGGAAGATAATGACAAATTACAAAAAATAATAGATCTTATATCTAGGACAGAATATAAATATGTTAAATACTCGAATTTTCACTATATAATGGCTCTAATTGTTCTTGGATAATTTTTAATTTATCTATAGCAAATATAATCAGTTCTATTTTATGCTCATTTGTTTTTATATTTTCTAATTTCTGAGTAATTTTTTCACTTCCTTTTATCCATGGAGTAGGTTTTCTGATTTTATTATATACTCTTTTAGCTGCTACTTTATGTTTACATGGGGTTGTAAACCACCAATGTGTTTTTGTTATTATATGTGGATATAGTTTTTCTAAAAAAGGCATTCCTAAGAGTATATCTTTATTTGTAAATTCATAACTATATATTTCTTCTATTGTTAATACTTTATCCCATATTTGTAATTTTATATTTCTCGCTTTATGATTTATCATACTTCCTTCATTATTAAATCCTGTTACTACTATTGGTGTAGTTAACTTTTCCCATTTTTCGTCTGGCAAACAATTATGCTTACATACATTAGCTTCTGATCCTGTATCTATCATTGGAGTATAATATCTATTATAATATCCTGGTACTATTATTTTAGCAAGTATATGGATTTTCATTTACATAGTTCTTTTAATTATTACTTTTTTACCTTTATATGTAATAGTTAACTGTGTATCTTCTAATTTATAGGGTTTCATTTCTTCTAGCCATTTTATCCTAATATAATATTATTATTTCCTTGATATATTTTAAATTTTATTACCATTGGTATTCCACCAATAATTAATTCCTTTTCTACTGATTCTTTAAAGGCTATAAATTCTTTTGGAAAATCCGAGTTTTCTATATAATTTATTTCTTCTTCTGTTACCAATTCTCTTATTATATAATTCTCTTCTTGTCCTGTATTTATTATTATAATAAATTTTCTTTGCTCTAATATTCCTGTTATGTAATAATGGTTTGGTTCTATTTCTTTTATTGTTACCGAATTTCTTGATGATTGTGGTGTATCACCATAGCTTTTTCTTTTAGATGTGCTTATCCTATCACTTATAATTTCTAAGTTTTCTTCTGCATCTATTTCTTTATAACTATAATCATTGTTATCTATTACTGATACTATTTGTTCAAAAGGATTTTCTATTTTTATTCTATTGATTTTATTTTTTGCTGTTATTTTGTGTTTAGTTGTTAATACATACAGATTTTTACATCTGGCTGTAAATATCTTACTGCCTGGGGCTAACTCAATTCCTGTTATTTTCCAATATAATACTAACGATTTATCTATGTTACGGTCATTTATTGCTACTGAATAATTTGCACTTATTATGAATTTGAACTTTTGGTATATTAGGTTTCCTTTTACTGCACTTATTACACTTTTTTCTATAGGTTCGATTATTCTATCGTCTGCTATGTATATCTCTATAGGTGTATCTATTCCTTCTCTGAAACACGCTTTTATTAGTATTTCTGTTCCTCCTAGATGCACATATCTTATTGGTTCCTTAGTTTGAATTGCTTGTATTTCTTTATTTATTACTTTCTTATTTATTATTGGTATTCTTGCTTTTCCTTTTGTAAATTTACAGTCTATTATATGTTCTTTTTGACTTACTACATAGTATTCTTCTTTTTGTCTTTTAAATATGTTTTTTAATTTTGGTAATTTAAATATTTTATCTACACTTAGATCTAATTCTTTTCCTTTTATTTGTTCAAATATATTTATATCAAATATTACTTTCTGCTCTGAAGATTCTTTATCCATATGTTCTTCTGTTATTATTTCTACTTCTTTTTCAGTCATTTTCTAATTCCAATTCTTCTTCGTTTTCCGATTCTTCATATAATTCATTTTCAGATAATTCATATATGCTATCATTATCACTTATTTCATAGTCTAAATATTCTAATGGCATATATTCCTCATTATTTATTATTATTTCTGTTATTTGCTTCCTTTTAGGATTTCTAGGTAATCTACAATCTTTAGCTAAATGTCCTAATTTTCCACAATTATAACATGTACATTCTGTTATTTTCTTTTGTGGTCTAAATTGTTTTTTATTATTATAATTTCTTACATAGTATTGTCTCCTAGGCCTTATTATTTCTGTTATTTGCTTCCTTTTAGGATTTCTAGGTAATCTACAATCTTTAGCTAAATGTCCTAATTTTCCACAATTATAACATGTACATTCTGTTATTTTCTTTTGTGGTCTAAATTGTTTTTTATTATTATAATTTCTTACATAGTATTGTCTCCTAGGCCTTTTATTTTTAAATTGGGTTTTATATCTTTTAAACTTTCCTGGTTTTCTATTCTTTTTATAATAATTATTTGTACATCCAAATTGAGGTGCTATCTTATCTCTACAACATTGTAATTTTTTTATTATAGTTTTTTCCATCTTCATTTTTGTTTTGTATTTTTCACATATTCCTGAATACCATGTTTGCAAAATTTTTACCATAGCTCCTAGTGTATCTTGTAACCCTGCATTGTTCCAATCTTTTATTATTTTTGTACTAAATGGTTCTGGTAATTTTGTAAAATATAATTTTCTTATTTCTTTTGCTTCTTCTGGCGTATATTTACCTTTATAATAATATTCTCTAAATACACATGTATATTCATCTATGTAACACATATTACATATTGCTAATTTTATCATTAAATTTCTATTAAATTGTTTATCCTTATTTTGTTCTTCTACTTCTGAAGTTGTGCTGCTAAACTCACTTCTTATAGCTATCTTATATTTATATAAGATGTCCATAGATGTAGTTGCATTTTCATTATTTATATTTTTACTATTTCTTAATGCCTGTTGATAATCTTCTGATAAATTAAGTAACCATAGTTTTACTGTTCCTGGTTCCGCTACCTGATGTGAGCCTCCATTTCATCCACGTTGCTCTAATACGATGTGTTCGATTATAATCTATCTACCCACTTTCTTGGATTATTAATCCAATATACTTGAAGTTTTCTCTCTTGGAGATGACTTGTGTATCAATACTAACTTTCATACCCGCCTCATATATTGATTCACTGAACTTTTACTCCAATACTCTATTTTAGTCATGCTCAACCTAAAATCTTTAGACTCTAGGTTTCTCCAAACCTCCATCTTAGTGCTAACTCTGTTGCATGTCTCATCAATCAATACTATGTCATATGAAAGTAACATACACCATAATACTTTCCCTTGAATATGATATATCAATTCGCCTATCGAGGTAAATAAAAATGGACTAAGAGTTGATTCCTGATGAAACCCCATCTCTACTAAGAACTGTTCTAAGTCTTCTCTTACTGTTCTAACTCGAGTCTTGACACCATCATAACTCTAATATAAGACAAAAGTATGCCTCTAAAATCTAAGCATTTCTATAAAAGAGTGAATAATTGTGTATATCAATATGAGAAAACCGTGATCAATTAATTTTTTTTTATATTTTTGGTGATGTATATCATTATAAATAACCTTCTTAGGGTGATTATAAAAGAATAAATAATTATGTATATCAATATGAATAAACTGACATCAATGAGTTTTTTTTACATAGGAGTTCTTATATATAAATTCAATGATCTTGTATCCCGTTGTGATCAGAGTGTGAATAAGTGAGCATTTTGATATTAATAAACTATAATCAATGAAGTTCTCTTTATGCATTCAAGACACTAACTGAGAACTGATCCCAATACACCACTGGAACCAAGATGTAACTTCAAAAATATATAAATTAGAATAAGAGAAACTAGAATACAATCTTTCGAACTGTAAAGAGAGAAAATCTCATAGAGATAGGTAGCCGAATAAAGACACTTAACTTCAAAACTGCATCTATTATTATATGGGGATATTTTTGTATAAAATCGTAATGATAAACTGTTAAATAAGGAGAGAGAAACAATTTTTTTAGCAATTTTAACGAGTTGAACCTTTGCCTATACATTGCCAATTTCAAAAAAAGTAAAGTTATTTGTGTCATGTTGAAAAAGGTAGGTTGTGTGCCAATTATTCGCTCATGTTAATATGTCATGCTGTGATGACCCTTCCGGTCATCTTCGTGCTTATGCTTTTTTTTGTGCTGTTAGAGCTTTCTTGTAGTGGCCCCAAGTCATTTATGACTTGCTGGGACCGGTAGTTCGGTGCCCTGATCGTTCGTTTGATTGTTTTGGCCGTTTGCCTGTTTTAGAGCCTAAACTAAGAATATCATTGACTTTAGTCAATATTCTTGGTAAACATGCTCAGAATTAAATTCCGACAGTTCCATTAGCTCCGGAGCATGGATTTTGGTCTAGATGGACCCTTGGTCAGGTTCTGGAGCTTTCAGTTTTGTTTTGTCTTGGTATTTGTGTTTTAGCTAAGTTGAACTTGAAAGTTTGACTTTGGTCAACATTCAGAGAAGACGGCCCCAGATGGAAATTCTGACAGTGCTGTTAACTCCGAAATATTGACTTTGGGCTAGAAGGACCTTTGGTTCGGGTCCTAAGGCTTCCATACTCATTTTAGGCCTTGGTGTTCCGTTTTAGTAAGTTTGGCCAAAGTTGGTTCTTGAGCGTGGGGTCCACTTTTCATGCTATCGACCTTTGATAGAATTTTCGTCGATTCCATTAAGTCCAGAATGCCATTTTTAGTTGAGTAGCATAGTTCATTTGTGTCCGTGGGACCTCGGATAAATCCCGAGGGTCCATTCGAGCACTTTCAACTTTACTGGTTTTTGGCTGAGTTGCTGAATCTGTTGGATTTGCAATTGTTGATATTTGACCACATTTGTGGTCACCAAATTTGCGGTAAGATGCCTCATTTGTGGCACCGCATTTGCAGACATCTCTCCGCATTTGCAGAGGTCCTGCATGCTGTGGGTTTCCGCATTTGCGATGGTTTGCCCGCATTTGCGGCAATCGCTGGCAGCCTATATAAGGACCACATTCTAAATTCCAAACCTTTTTCTCTCTTCTTCCACTCGTTTCCATCATTAAAACTAGTCCCAAGCTTCATTCCAGTCACCTTTTGCTTGACAATTTATTGGAGGAAGATTGTAAGTGCTTTGCGATCGTTTGTCTGGTTTCAAATTGGTAAGTTCCCTTCCTTCCCCCAAGTTGATTGTCTTCCTCCATTGTTGGTATTCTAAAACTTGGTTTCCTTGAAGAATATATTCCCATGGGGATTGCATGCTCTGTGGATTCCTCGATTTCATTTCCTTGGCGTGGTCCTCTCGTTGTGGTAAGCTTCCTTTGCTCAAATTCTTGATTTTTGGTTTCTAAGTTCCGTCTATGATGTCTTGCCTTGGTGGACTATTTGAGCTTGAATTCCCTGTCCAATTGCTCTAAATTTTTGGGCATGCGCTCGTATGATCATCGTGAGTATTTCGTACTCTTTTATTTTCGGCCTCAGGTTACGGAGCCCACGGGCCCGACGGTGACCCAAATTTTGACCCGACTTTAGCCATAGCAATGTGGGTGTCTGTAGTCTCATTTTAATATGATATTCGTGTTTTTGATTGTTTGATTATTATTCGAAGCTTCTCAGAGCAATTTGGCCTTGGATATCATTGTCCCAACTGCTTGTCATCGGACGACAGGTAGGTTATAATTTAAACTCTTTAGACTCTGCATATATAGAATAAAACTGTACTAATGGGCATCCTTGGGTGGGCTTACTAGTTTGGTACCACAGACCTTGACCGCTTTATTCACGTCTGATTACTTTTCTTTCTCCGATGTTTTTAGCACTTGTTTAATACGCTCTATTCACCCTTGTGGTCCTGTGTGGCCTTAGTTAGACTCTGGAACATAGTTGGTGGGATATTGGGAATGTCCGTGAGTCCCGGACATCATTATTATTGATATTGAGCTGGCTATCTGCGCTGTAGAATGTTTGAAGCCTATGCAGGGCCGATAAGATGATTGTGGGCCGTGGGCCACTGTTGTGATTGTGTATACCATTCATCATATGCATATAGGGGGATTTTCTTCACGATTTTACTACGGTTTTGGCCTCGGGCCTACTATTGATGATTTTCTAAACCTTGCATGGCCCGTGGGGCCTATTTTTGGTAAAAATGGTTGTAAGGAAGTTTGGTACCATTTTAACAAATCTTCTTAGCGTAAAATAAAATAAAAAGGATGTTTTATCACTATTTCTACTATTACTAGACTCGGAGAGGCTGAGGGCTAGACTTGTTTTACTACAACTTTCGTGATAATACTAGGCTCGGCGGGGCCGTGTGCTAGAACCTTTTGATTTACTGATTTAGACCCCGATACCCTCCGGGCATCTTTACTTGGGGATTTTTGAGATTGTGGGGCATCTAGTATGTTGGTCGGGGGCCTCTATGGACCTTGCCGTTTCAGACCAGGGGCTACGTGTTGCGAGTGCCGAAGAGGGGGTATACGACGTAGTAGAGGTATATGGGTGTGACCTTCCATGGATCCTGTCTTTTAGGCCTTATAAGACACCGGAAGCGGGTAACATACGGTACTACTATCACTCTTGGCTTAGTATGGCATGTCATATCATTCATTTGTGTGAGGTACCACCCTTGTTTGCTATTTGTTGATTGTACGCTCCGGTAGTATGGGATGCCGGAGGGTTTGTCTTCACTTATTTGTGTTCCTTGGTTGTATGGGCACCCGTGGGACTGTAGGTAGACTTATTGTTACTATTTCACTCTATTGGTTCATATTGTAGTTCCTATGACTTTGGATATTGTTAAGGTTAAACTTGGGCTTCTAGTTATTGAAATTTTGACTTGAGATTGCATGCTTAGTTGGGTTATCATTCCTTCTATTCGAGCATGTTTACTATTTTCTCCCTCTCTTTCTCTGTTCGTTGAGGTTACCTGTATACTGTCTGCTTTCTAAACTCTTCTTTATATACTTGTTGTGCGAGGATCCCGGGTACGTGTTTCTTTCTTTCGCCTATGATGTGTATTCTTTTAGCTAGCCATATGTATTGTTACTGCTTGTATTCCTTCTGTGCTAGTATTCGTATATTTATTCGTTGCCGTCTGTGACTAATTGTTTTCTATTCTGCTCATTATTGCTCTTTTATCTTATATGTGCCCAGTCGGCCTATGATACCTACTGGGTACCTTATGCTTCGCATTTGGTGCTCTTACTACACTCTGCATCTTCTAGTGCAGATCCTAGTGTAGGCCATTGCCGCTAGATCATGGGATTCGTGCTTTGAGATCTTTCAGACTATACAGACTGAGGGTGAGCTCTTAGCGATCAGAGCTTGGCTTTAGTTTATCTTCTGTATCATGTACTCTGTTATTACTCGGAGATAGTTGTGTATATATTATTTTGGATTCTTCGTACTCCTTATATGTATTTCTGGCTCTATACTATGATACCAGGTTTTGGAGTTTTGATTTAGCTTCCGCTTATGCATATATATATTCCTGTATCTACTTTCTTCAGCTTATTTCCCTTACTTCCGCTTATCTATATTGTTCTTCCGCTAAATTGTTAGATGGTAGCCCATTACTAACCGTTCTGGGCTACGTAGATTAGTTCGCCTACTGGAGGGTTGTGGGTGCCATCATGAACAAGAAATCGGGTTGTGACAACTTGGTATCAGAGCCTAGGTTCACCGATATCATCTGTATAGGAGCCAATGTCTAGTACAGTCCTACAGATCAGGGCAGAGATGTCCGTACTCAATCTTCGGGAGGTTATAGTGACATCTTAGGAAATATTACTCTCTTATTAGCTTCTGTATCGTGCGTAATCCTTGGGAGTTTCTTGAAATCTCACTTGTTCTCGTCCATTCTTCTGCAGATGGCTCGTACGAGATCATCGACGTCAGGCAGAGACGAGCCTACAACTCTAGCTAGGGGTTGAAGAGGTTGTAGGGGTAGGGGTCGAGGACATCCCCGAGTAGCGGCACCTGCTAGAGCTGCTAGAGTTGAGAGAGAGCCCGAGTATGATTATGAGCCAGAGTCTGCTCCCTGAGTAGCATGTGGACCAGGGGCAGGGTACCACCAGCCCCAGTGCCAGCTTTGGCCCCAGCTCAGTCTTCAGATATTCGGGGTTTACTGCTATAGTTGTTGGGTATGATTAGAGAGCGGCCTTCTGAGGCAGCACAGACATCCGCTCAGAGGGCAGCCCTGGGTACACCGAGTTCAGGAGCACAACCTGTTACTGTGGCTCCCCGTGCTGAGGTAATTCTGGTCCCATCAGTTGTACAGCCTCTTGCTCCTCGCTTAGTTATGACAGAGATGGAGCAGAAGACGTTGGGTAGATTCTTGATATTAGCACCTCCGCAATTTGCTGGTAATTATGGACATGACCCACATAATTTTATTACTACTTGTGAGGAGATGTTGCATCATTTGGGGTTGTTGGAGACTCACGAGGTTGGCTATACTACTTATCAGCTGGAGGGCCCAGCGAAGTTATGGTGGAGGGCCCAGGTTGCTTGCAGACCATCATCGTTACCTCCTTTGACTTGGTCCAAGTTCTATGAGGCCTTTATGGCCAAGTTCTTACCTCAGAGCGACAGAGAGCGTCGAAGAGAGGAGTTCACTAGACTTACTCAGGATTCTATGACCGTCTCGGAGTATGAAACCCGTTTCCATCAGCTTTCTCTATTTGGGGCCATGATTATGCCTACTGAGTCTGACAGAGTCCGTAGATTTGTTTGGGGTCTGCGGAGAGAGTTTAGAGAGGCTGCAGAGATATTGGTTGCTAGTGGTTGGTCATTCCATGCTATTGCGAACAATGCACGCACTGTAAAGGATTTGCACTGACATGACACTAGGGCCAGAGATAGAGTCCTCGATATCAGGGCAGTTATAATGGGTCTCGGTACAGTGGTAGAGGTTCAGGATAGTGGGGCCAAGGTTATCAGCCACAACAGCATCAGGGTCAGACTAGTCGACCGGTTCAGGCTTCATTTCAGTTTTCCGATTCTCAGTTTGAGCAGGGTCAGAGCATTCAATGTGGTCACAGTGGTCAGCCTTCGAGAGGTACTACTTCTGGGGCATCAGGCTGAGGTGGCCACACAGGGTCAGCGGGTTCGTCTCGGCAGGATGGGCCGTTAGGGCCTTGCTATAAGTGTGGAGTCAACAGTCATTTTGCTAGAGATTTCCCCCAACGGGCTATAATGTAATGACTCTTCAAGTTATTTTTGTGTTTACATCTTCTTTGTACTGCTAGAGCTTTCCTATAGTGGCCCAAGTCATTTATGACTTGCTGGGACTGGTAGTTCGGTGCCCTGGTCGTTCGTTTGGTTGTTTTGGCCGTTTGCCTATTTTAGAGCTTTAACTTAGAATATCGTTGATTTTAGTCAACTTTCTTAGCTAACGTGCTCAAAATCAAATTCTGACAGTTCTGTTAGCTCCAGAGCATTGAGTTTGGTCTAGATGGACCCTGGGTCGGGTTCTGGGAGATTTCGGTTTAGTTTTGTCTGGGTTTTTGTGTTTTAGCCAAGTTGAACTTGAAAGTTTGACTTTGGTCAACATTCGGAGAAGGCAGCCTCGGATGGAAATTCCATCCATGCTATTAGCTCCAGAATGTCGACTTTGGGCTAGGAAAACCTTTTGTTCGGGTCTCGAGGCTTCTGAACTTATTTTGGGGTATTGAGTTTTGAGTTAGTTTTGGACATGGGGCCGACTTTTCCACAAAACGATCTACGTTGGTAAATTCGTTGATTCCATTGAGTCCGGAATGTCTTTTCCACTCAAATAGCTGTATTAGTTTGTGAGTATCGGGTTTCAATTGTGCCCAGAATGTCCCGTAGAAGTTTAGAAAATTGCAGATTTTTCTGTTGCGGGTCAGCTTTAAATAGATGTTGGCAACTTTATTTTCAGCTGTTGCTCTCATCTTCCCAACTCGTTTTCTCCACCACTTTTACACCAAATTCCTTCAAATCTTCACCTGCTCTTACCCATAACTTGGAGGAATAATTGTTGCTGATCCGGGTGTGTTTTTTGGCCTCGTGAATAGGTAAAATCTCTTGTTAACTTCTGTTAATTTCCACAAATTTCATTCTTTAAATTCTTGTTTTTCACGATTTTCAGCTTATTTCTTTCACTTCTTTCAACTCCAACTTCATTTTTCTCAATTCTAATTACTCAAGAACAGTGTGGGCTCGTGAAAATTCTCCAAATTATCGTTAATCTCGCTCCTTCATCGTTGGTAAGCCTCTTCTTCTTCTTCTAGCCTTGTTCTTCTCTTCAAGCTCAAAAACCTCTATGGTTGAGGCTCTTACAAGCTTGATTTTTCTTGGATTAAAGCTGTTTTGGAGAGCCTGATTATTCATGGTAGCTGTAGTCCCGGTCCGTGGTCGATTCTTGCTTCTAAATTGGTAGGTTCCCATCCTTGAAAATTGCAATTCTCCACTTTTGTTCTCATGAATTAGTAGTACTTCAGGGCTGTTTTGAGCCCCGAAATGAACTCCATTTGCACTCAAATTTTGAGCATGGGTTCCTAAATTCACCGTGGATATAATTGTGAATTTTATTTTCTGTTTTGCTGCACGAGCCCCGAGGGTCATTTTTCGACCCAATTTTTGGCCTGATTTTCCGTATAGCAATATGGGTGTCATTCTTCTTGTCTTGACACCTAGATTATGTTCTTGATAGTGTGACAGCTTTTTGAGACTGTTCAAAAGGGGAAGGCACACAAGTGACAGTTCGTGTTTGCAGTTCGGCCCCGAGGTAGGTTATGGTTTAAACTCCTTAGACTTCGCATATATAGAATAAAATTGTACTAATAGGCATCCTTGGGTTGGGCTTACTAGTTGGTACCCCAGACCTTGACCGCTTTATTCATGTCCCATTCTTTTTCTTCCTCCGATGGTTGTAGTATTTGCTATAGATGATATTATCACCCTTGTGGTCCTGTGTGGCCTTTTTTGACTCTGGAACATAGATGGTGGGTTATATGGGAATGTCCGTGAGTCCCGGGCATTATTATTATTGTTGTAGAGCTGGCTATATATGTTGTAGAATGATTGGAGCCTGTGCAGGGCTGGTAGGTTGATTGTGGGCCGGGCCACTGTTGTAATTGTGTATACCATTCATCATGCATGTAGAGGGAATTTCTTTATGATTTTACTATGATTGTGGCTTCGGGCCTACTATTGCTGAATTTCCAAACCTTGCATGTCCCGTGGGGCCCATTTTTGGTGAAAATGATTGAAAAAAGGTTTTGGTACCGTCTTAATGGATCTTCTTAGGGTAAGGGGGAATTAAAATATGTTTTATCACTATTTCCACTTATACTAGACTCAGCAGGGTCGAGCACTAGACTTGTTTTCCTATAACTTCTGGGGTGATGCTAGACTCGGTGGGGCCATGCGCTAGGACTATTTGACTTACTGATTTAGACCTGGATACTCTTTGGGAAGATTTACTTGGGGATTTTTGAGATTGCAGGGCATATAGTATATTGGTCGGGGGCCTCCATGGACCTTGCCATTTCAGACCAGGGGATACGTGTTGTGAGTATCAGAGGGGGGTATACAACATAGGAGAGGTATATATACGGGTGTGACCTTCCATGGATCCTGACTTCTGGGCCTTATAGGACGTTGGAAGCGGGTAACATACGGTTCTAGTATCACTCTTGGCTTAGCATGGCATGTTATATCATTCATTTATGTGAGGTACCACCCTTGTTTGTTGTTTGTTGATTGTACACTTCGGTAGTATGGGATGCCGGAGGGTTTGTCTTCACTTTTTTGTGTTCCTTGGGTGTATGGGCGCCCGTGAGACTGTAGGTAAACTTATTGCTACTATTTTGCTTTATTGGTTCCTGTTGTGGTTCTTATGACTTTGGATATTATTAAGGTTAAACTCGGGCTTCCAGTTGTTGAATTCTTGACCTGAGATTGCATGCTTAGTTGGGTTATCCTTCCTTGTATTCGAGCATGTTTACTATTTTCTTCCCCTCCTTCTCTATTTTTTGAGGTTACTTGTATACCGCCTGCATTTTAAACTCTTCTTTATATAGTTGTTATTGCGAGGATCCTGGTTACGTGTTTCTTTGCCTCGCCTGTGATGTGTATTCTTTTAGCTAGCCAAATGTATTGTTCCTTCTTATATTCCTTCTGTTCTAGCTTTCTGTACTTATTCATTGCCTTATGTGACTAATTGTTTTCTATTCTTCTTATTACTACTCTTTTATCTTATATGTGCCCAATGGGCCTATGATACCTACTGGGTACCGGTTGCTTTGCAATTGGTTCTCATACTACACTCTGCATCTTCTGGTGTAGATCCTAGTGTGGGCCATCGCTACTAGATCATGGGATTCGTGCTGGGTAACCTTTTGGACTATCCAGACTGAGGGTGAGCTTTTGGCGACTGGAGCTTTGCTTTAGTTTATCTTCTATATCATGTACTCTATTACTACTCGAAGATATCTGTGTATATTATTTTGGATCTTTTGTACTCCTTATATGTAGTTCTGGCTCTATACTATGATACCAGGTTTTAGGGTTTTGGTTTAGCTACCACAGATGTATATATATATATATTCTTACATCTACTTTCTTCAGCTTATTTCCCTTGCTTCCGTTTATTTATATTGTTCCTACGCTAAAGTGTTAGATGGTATCCCATTACTAATCGTTCTGGGCTATGGGGATTGGTTCACCTACTGTGGGGTTGTAGGTGCCATCATGATTGAAAAATAGGGTCGTGACATATAGCCTACTATGAGTGCAAATTTAGTGGTCATTTTGCTAGAGATTGCCCCTAGTAGGGTACAATTCAGCCAGCCATTCCGCTGGCTCAGCCTATTCGCTCAGTTCAGCCACCGGCTCGAGGAGGTGGTAGTCAAGGTAGATGTGGTAGCCCACAAGGTAGGATAGGTGGTAGGGATGATGTCGGTCAGGTGGTGGTCGCCATCAGTTCTATGCGATCCCTGGGAGACCGGAGGCAGAGGCCTTGGATGCTGTGATCACAAGTATGATTTCTGTATGCCATCGACCAGCTTATGCTTTATTTGATCCTGGAACCACTTGTTCATATGTATATGCATATTTCATGCCTTGTTTGGGGTTGGCTAGTGAGCTATTTTCTGTGCCTGTATCTGTTTTGACCCCTGTAGGAGATTTTTAAGTAGTGGATCAGATTGTGAGATCATGTATGATATCTATTGGTGATTTGGAGACTTGGGGTGATTTGATGATACTTGATATGTTAGATTTTGATATGATACTGGGCATGGATTGGTTATCCCCCTCATCATTCAGTTTTGGATTGTTATGCCAAGACCGTTACCATCACCATGCTCGGTGTATCCCTGATTGTGTGAAAGGGTTCTATTAGCCGCGCACCATCTGGGATCATCTCTTGTCTTCGAGCTAGGAAGTTGATTTCCCATGGGTGTTTATCTTATATAGCATATGTCCGAGATGCTAGTGCTGACCCTTCATCTCCTGAGTCTGTTCCTGTGGTTAGAGACTTCCTAGATGTGTTCCCTACCGGCATTCTAGGCCTTCCACTTGAGAGATATAGACTTTGGTAATTAGTTAGAGCTGGGCAGCAGGCCCATTTCTATTTCTCCTTACCATATGGCTCTACTGAGTTGAGAGAGCTTAATGAGCAGCTCCAGGATTTGTTAGCTAAGGGTTTATTAGACCGAGTATGTATCCTTAGGGTGCTCTTGTTCTGTTTGTGAAGAAGAAAAATGGGTCGATGCGGATGTGTATTGATTATTGGAAGCTGAATAAGGTGATAGTGAAGAATAGGTATCCGATGCCGAGGATTGATGACTTGTTTGATCAGCTTCAGGGTTCAGCCATGTTTTCAAAGATTGATTTGAGGTCAGGCTACCACCAGTTGAGGATTAGGGCGGAGGAGATCCCTAAGACAACATTCAGGACACGTTATGTCCATTATGAGTTCCTGGTGATGTCTTTTAGGTTGACTAATGCCCCCGCGACCTTTATGGACTTGATGCATATGGTGCTTAGCCCATATTTGGACTCGTTCATGATAGTCTTCATAGATGACATTCTGGTATACTCCCTGAGTAGAGATGAGCATGAGAAACACTTGAGGACTGTACTTCAGACTTTGAGAGATCATCGGCTTTATGCCAAGTTCTCAGAGTGCGAGTTTTGGCTTGAGTCTATTGCATTCCTAGGGCACGTGGTGTCTAAGGATGGGATTAGGGTTGACCCGAGAAAGATTTCTATGGTTTGTGATTGGCCTAGACTTACTACTTCTACTGAGGTCCGCAACTTTATTGGGTTAGAAGGTTACTACAGACGGTTCGTTGAGGGATTTTCCTCCACAGCAGCACCCTTGACTATGCTGACTAGGAAGGATGTCCCATTTTAGTGGTCATATCAGTGCGAGGATAGCTTTCAGAGGCTTAAGGCCTTATTGACTTGAGCCCCAATTTTGACTTCGCCAGTTGAGAGTCAGAGTTTTGCTGTGTATTGTGATGCTTCCAGGGTTGGTCTTGGTTGTGTGTTGATTAATAGGGTCGAGTGATAGCATATACATCGAGAGAGCTAAAGGTTCACGAGTTCAACTACCCCACTCATGACTTAGAGTTGGCGGCGGTAGTTTTCGCGCACAAGATCTAGAGGCACTACTTATATGGAGTTCATTGTGAGATATTCACCGACCATCATAGTCTTCAGTACATTACGAGTCAGCGAGAGCTGAAATCGAGGTAGAGGAGATGGATAGAGTTACTGAAGGACTATGATTTCACCATTTTATATCATCCGGGCAACACAAACGTGGTAGCGAATGCCTTGAGTTGGAAGGCGGTGAGTATGGGTAGCCTAGCTTCACTTTTAGTTTCTGAGCGACCGTTGGCCTTGAACATTCAGTCCTTGGCTAACCATTTGGTTAGGCTTGAATTGTCAGATCCTAGCAGAGTTCTTGCCAGTATTGAGGTTCGTTCTACTCTAGTTGATCAAATTCAGAGCCGACAACTTAAGGATCAGAGTTTGTGTGACCTTCGTGATCATGTAGTTTGGGGTGAGGCCAGCCGAGCTACTTTGGGTTCTGATGGTATTCTTAGGTTCAATAGTCGTCTTTGTGTTCCGAGGGTTGGAGATTTGATTTAGTTGATGCTTTGTGAGGTGCATTATTCTAGATACTCCATTCATCCTGGCTCAACGAAGATGTATAGAGATTTGAGACAGCTCTACTAGTGGAGCGGTATGAAGTGGGATGTAGCAGAGATAGTATCTTGGTGTTTGAACTATCAGCAGGTTAAGTTTGAGCACATGAGACCAGGTGGTTTGATGCAGCAACTTCCCATCCCTAAGTGGAAGTGGGAAGGGATTACTATGGACTTCATTATTGGTTTACCTCATACTTCTCGTGGGTTTGATTCCATATGGGTGATTGTTGATAGGCTGACTAAGTCAGCACACTTCTTACCGGTTCAGACTTCCTACGGTGCTGAGAGGTTAGCTCAGATCTACCTTCATGAGATTGTTCTGTTGCATAGGGTCCCAGCTTCTATCATTTCAGACCACGACACTCAGTTCAATATCAGTTCTAGAGGGCTATTCAGCGAGATTTAGGTACAAAGGTTCAGCTTAGTACTACTTTCCACCCTCAGACATATGGTTAGTTTGAGAGGAGTATTCAGGTCCTGGAGGACATGCTTCGGGCTTGTGTTCTTGACTTTGGAGGTTCTTGGGATCAGTTTGTGTCTTTGGTCGAGTTTGCTTATAATAGTAGCTTTCATTGGAGCATCGGCATGGCACCTTTCGAGGCTTTGTATGGTAGGCATTGCAGACTGCTGATTGGTTAGTTTGACGGTTTAGAGTCCAGACCACAGAGTACAGAACGCAGAGTACAGATTTGCTTTAAGATTCCCTAGACCGAGCCCATGTGATCCAGGATAAACTTAGAGCAGCTCAGAGTAGGAAAAAGAGCTACACTGATCGTAGACTTTATGCGTTAGAGTTCAGTGTTGGTGACTTGGTATTCCTTTGAGTATCGCCCGTGAAGGGCGTGATGAGATTTGGTCAGCGGGGCAAGCTTGGCCCCAGGTTCATTGGGCCATTTGATATTCTATAGAGGGTTGATAGTGTTGCCGACATGTTAGCTTTGCCTTCGATATTTTTAGCTGTGCATCCAGTTTTCCATGTCTTGATGTTGCGCCGGTATATTCCAGATGATTCTCATGTGTTGCATTGAGATTTGGTTAAGTTAGAAGAGAGTTTATCCTTTGTGGAGGAGCCCATAGCTATCTTGGCCAGAGATATTAGGAGATTGAGATCTAGGGAGATTCCGATTGTAAAAGTTTAGTGGAGGCACCGTTCGGTCAAGGAGGCTACTTGGGAGACTGAGGGTGAGTTATGAGCTTAGTATCCGCAGTTGTTTGAGCCATCAGGTTCCCTTCCTCTTGACTTTTAAGGACGAAAGTCCTTTTAGTAGTGGATGTTGTGATGACCCTTCCGGTCATATTTGTGCTTATGCTTTATTTGTATTGATAGAGCTTTCCAGTAGCGGCCCCAAGTTATTTATGGCTTTCTAGGACCGGTAGTTTTGTGCCCTGGTCATTTGTTTGGTTGTTTTGGCCGTTTGCCTGTTTTAGAGCCTAAACTTTGAATATCGTTAACTTTAGTTAATATTCTTGGTAAAAATGCTCAGAATCAAATTCTGATAGTTTCATTAGCTCCGGAGCATGGATTTTGGTCTAGCTGAACCCTTGGTCGGGTTCTGGGAACTTTCAATTTTATTTTGTCTTGGTTTTTGTGTTTTAGCCAAGTTGAACTTAAAAGTTTGACTTTGCTCAACATTTGGAGAAGACGGCCTCATATGGAAATTCTGACAGCTATGTTAGCTCCGAAATGTTGACTTTGGGCTAGAGGGACCTTTGATTTAGGTCCTGAGGCTTTCAGACTTGTTTTAGGCCTTGGTGTTCCATTTTGGAAAATTTGGCCAAAGTTGATTCTGGGCGTGGGGCCTACTTTTCATGCTATCGACCTTTGATGGAATTTTCATCAATTCCATTAAGTCCAGAATGCCGTTTTTAGTTGAGTAGCATAGTTTGTTTGTGTCTGTGGGACCCTGAATGAATCTCGAGGGTCCATTCGAGCACTTTTAATTTTGCTGGTTTTTGGCTGAGTTGCTAAACCTGTTAAGTCCGCAATTGCAGAAATTTGACCGCATTTGTGACACTGCATTTATGGACATCTCTCTGCATTTGCGGAGGTCTTGCATGCTGTGGGTTTCCGCATTTGTGATGATCCACCGCATTTGCGATGGTTCGCCCGCATTTGCGGCAACCGCTGGCAACCTATATAAGGCCCTCACTCTAAATTCCAAACCTTCTTCTCTCTTCTTCCACTCGTTTCCACCATTAAAACCAGTCCCAAGATTCATTCCAGTTACCTTTACTCGACAATTTATTGGAGGAAGATTGTACGTGCTTTGTGATCGTTTGTCTAGTTTCAAATTGGTAAGTTCCCTTCCTTCCCCAAGTTGATTGTCTTCCTCTATTGTTGGGATTCTAAAACTTGGTTTGCTTGAAGAATCTGTTCCCTTGGGGATTGCATGCTCCGTGGATTCCTCAATTTCATTTCCTTGGCGTGGTCATCTCGTTGTGGTAAGCTTCCCTTGCCCAAATTCCCGATTTTGGGTTTCTAAGTTCCATCTATGATGTCTTTTCTTGGTGGACTATTTGAGCTCAAATTCCTTGCCCAATTGCCCTAAATTTCTGGGCATGCGCTCGTATGATCGTCGTGATAATTTCAAACTCTTTTGTTTTTGACCTCAGTTTGCGAGGCCCATGGGCCCGACGGTGACCCAAATTTTGACCCGAATTTAGCCATAGCAATGTGGGTGTCCATAGTCTCGTTTTAATATGATATTCATATTTTTGATAGTTTGATTATCATTTGGAGCTTCTCGGAGCAGTTCGGCCTTGGATATCATTGTCCCAGCTGCTTGTCGTCGAACGACATGTAAGTTATGGTTTAAACTCTTTAGACTCCGCATATATAGGATAAAATTGTTATAATGGGCATCCTTGGGTGGGTTTACTAGTTTGGTACCATAGACCTTGATCACTTTATTCACGTCCGATTAATTTTTTTCTCCGATATTTGTAGCACTTGTTTTATACACTCTATTCACCCTTGTGATCCCGTGTGGCCTTATTTAGACTCTGGACCATAGTTGGTGAGATATTGGGAATGTCCATGAGTTTCGAACATTGTTATTATTGATATAAAGCTAGCTATCTGTGCTGTAGAACATTTGGAGCCTGTGCAAGGCCGATAGGTTGATCGTGGGTCGTGGGACACTATTGTGATTGTGTATACCATTCATCATTCATATAGGGGGATTTTCTTCACAATTTTACTACGGTTTTGGCCTTGGGCCTACTATTGATGAATTTCTAAACCTTGCATGGCCCATGGGGCCTATTTTTGGTAAAAATGGTTTTAAAGATGTTTGGTACCATTTTAACGAATCATCTTGGGGTAAGAGAAAATAAAAAGGATGTTTTATCACTATTTCCACTATTACTAGACTCGGGAGGGCTGAGGGCTAGACTTGTTTTACTACAACTTCCGTGATAATACTAGGCTCGAGAGGATCGTGCGCTAGAAACTTTTAATTTACTGATTTAGACCCGGATACCCTCTGGGCAGCTTTACTTGGGGATTTTTGAGATTGCGGGGCATCTAGTATGTTGGTCGGGGGCCTCCATTGACCTTGTCATTCCAGACCAGTGGCTACGTGCTGTGAGTACCGGAGGGAGGGTATACAACGTAGTAGATGTATATGGGTGTGACTTTCCATGGATCCTGTCTTCTGGGCCTTATAGGATGCCGGAAGTGGGTAACATACGATACTACTATCACTTTTGGCTTTGCATGGCATGCCATATCATTCATTTATGTGAGGTACCACCCTTGTTTGCTGTTTGTTGATTGTACGCTCCAGTAGTATGGGACGCCGGAGGGTTTGTCTTCACTTGTCTGTGTTCCTTGGGTGTATGGGTGCCCGTGGGACTATAGGTAGACTTACTGTTACTATTTCACTCTATTGGTTCCTATTGTAGTTCTTATGACTTTGGATATTGTTAAGGTTAAACTTGGGCTTCCAGTTGTTGAATTCTTGACTTGAGATAGCATGCTTAGTTGGGTTATCGTTTCTTGTATTCGAGCATGTTTATTGTTTTCTCTTTGTACTTCTCTGTTCGTTGAGGTTACTGGTATACGCCTGCTTTCTAAACTCTTCTTTATGTACTTGTTGTGCGAGGATCCCGGGTACGTGTTTCTTTCTTTCGCTTATGATGTGTATTCTTTTAGCTAGCCATATGTATTGTTCCTACTTGTATTCCTTCTGTACTAGCCTCCATGTATTTATTCGTTGCCTTCTGTGATTAATTGTTTTATATTCTACTCATTACTGCTCTTTTATCTTATATGTGCCCAGTCGGCCTATGATACCTACTGGGTACCTTATGCTTCTCATTTGGTGCTCATATTACACTTTGCATCTTCTGGTGCAGATTCTAGTGTGGGCCATTGCCGCTAGATCATGGGATTCGTGCTTGGAGATCTTTTGGACTATCCAGACTGAGGGTGAACTCTTGGCGACCGGAGCTTAGCTTTAGTTTATCTTCTGTATCATGTACTTTATTACTACTCGGAGATAGTTGTGTATATATTATTTCGGATGCTTCGTACTCCTATGATACCAAATTTTGGAGTTTTGGTTTAGCTTCCGCTTATGCATATATATATATATATATTCCTGTATCTACTTTATTTAACTTATTTCCCTTACTTCCGCTTATTTATATCGTTCTTCTGCTAAATTGTTAGATGGTGGCCCATTACTAACTATTCCGGGCTACGGGGATTGGTTTGCCTACTGGGGGGTTATAGGTGCCATCATGACCAAGAAATCGGGTCATGACAAAGCATCACGACCCAATTTCTCAATCATGATGGCACCTCCAACCCCCTAGTAGGGGAACCAATCCCCGCAGCCCGGAATGGTTAGTAATGGGCTACTAGCTAACAGTTAAGCGGAAGAAATGATATAATCAAACGGAAGAAAAGGAACAAGATGAAAAGGTAGATAATAGAAATATATATACATATGCGGAAGCTAAACTAAACCCCAAAATCTGGTATCATAGTATAGAGCCGGAACCTACATAAAAGGAGTACGAAGCTTCCAAAATAATATATACTTAACTGTCTTCGAGTAGTAATAGAGTACATAATACAAAAGATAAACTAAAGCTAAGCTCCAATCGCCAAGAGACCACCCTCAGTATGGATAGTCCAAAAGATCTCCAAGCATGAATCCCACGATTTAGCGGCAATGGCCCACACTAGGATCTGCACCAGAAGATGCAGAGTGTAGTATGAGCACCAATTGCAAAGCAATCGGTACCCAGTAGGTATCATAGGCTGACTGGGCACATATAAGATAAAAAAGCAGTAATAAGTTGAATAGAAACAAGTAGTCACAAAAGGCAATGAATAATCACACGGAAGCTATCACGGAAGGAATACAAATAGGAACAACATACATGGATAGCTTCTATACACAATAGCAAGCGAAAAGAAGAAACACATACTTTGGATCCTCGCAATTACAAGTATATATGAAGAGTTTAAAAAGTAGGCGATATACCGGTAACCTCAAATAGATAGCAAAGGAGAGAAAAGATAACGATAATCATGCTTGAATACAAGATACGATAACCCCAAATAGACATACTAATCTCAAGTCAGAATCCAACAGTGAAAAGCCCAAAAGCAATCTTCAATCTCACTAGAAACCATAACAAGAACCAATACCGCGATATAATAATAATAAGTCTAAGTATAATCCCACGGGCGCCCATACACCCAAGGATTACAAGCAAGTGAAGACAAACCCTCTGGCAGCCTATACTACCGGAGCATACAATTAACAAACAACAGACAAGGGTGAAACCTCACACAAATGAATGATATGCTATGATGTGCCAAACCAAGTGTAACCGCAGTGTCAGTATGTTACCCCCTCCGGTGCCCAAAAGGTCCAATAAAGGAGGGATCCATGGAAAAACTTCTTCCGAGTACATCTACTCCGCCGTACACCCCTACCTCCTGTCACCCTTTTGCTCGTAGCACTTGGTCCAGAATGACAGGGTCCATGGAGGTCTATTCGTAGACCACATACTATACTCTAACCTCAAAATATTCGTCTGGAGTGCCACTGGATCCAAACTAGTACTCAAATGCTCAAAATGCATGCCTGAATTCTATCCAGGTTTAAATCAATGAAATAAGTCTCATAAACCTCCTTCAAGGGTGCCCGGGCATATCCGGGTCTAAAACAGTAGTAAATCAAGTCTAATGCTTGGCTTTACTGAGTCTAATATCATTTCTCATCTATAACAGGGTCAATCTAGCATGTAAGTTCAACCGGGTCTAATCTATAGTAGGAAAACTGTAACAAATACTTCTTTTAACTTTTCTTACTCCAAAAAAATCCATTAAGATGATACTAAACCATTTCGTAATCAATTTTATCAAAAATGGGCCCCATGGGCCATGCAAGATTTAGAAATTATCAATAGAAGGTCCGAAGCCAAAACCATTGTAAAATCATGAAGAAAATCCTTTTATATACATGATAATGGCATGCTTAATCACAATCAATAGCCCAATGGCTCAAAATCAACCTATCGGCCCTGCACAGGCTCCAATTATTCTACAACACAGATAGCCAGCTCTATAACAATAATAACGATGTCCAGGACTCACGAACATTCCCAATTTCCCACCATATATATTCCAGAGTTAATATAAGGCCTCACAGGACCACAAGAGTGATAATATCATCTATTGCAAATACTACAACCATCAGAGAAAGAAAGGAATCAGACATAAATAAAGCGGTCAAGGTCTGTGGTACCAACTAGTAAACCCAACCCAAGGATGCCCATTAATATAAATTTATCCTATATATGTAAAGTCTAAAGAGTTTAAACCGTAACCTACTTGTCGTCCGATGATATGCTGCTGGGACAACGATATCCAAGCCTGAATCGCTCTGAGAAGCCCCGAACGATGATCAAACTATCACAAACATAAAAAATATATCAAGATGAGTCCAACGATACCCATATTTTTATAAAAATAGCTGGGATGAAATTTAGGTCACCGATGGGCCCGTGGGCCCCATAACCTGAAGCTAGAAATGAAGAAGCACATAATGATCACCACACCCCAAGGTGTGCATGCTCAGATTTTAGAGAGAATTTGGCCAAAGAATTGGCTCAAACCATCCAACCTATTATAAGAAAAATAGAAGAATCAAATGAGCGAATTCAATGGAATATAGCCGATAAAACTTACAAATTATGATGGAGGAACAATCACAAGCAAGGAATATGCACCCCAATACCAAAAATTAAAGAAATCCGTAGTTTGGACGAGTTTGAAGCTGCTAACAATGGAGAATTTGCATTTGGAGTGAAGAAGACGAAGTTAAGAGTTTATATATTGCCCAGGGGTCTTTCATCGCGGTCCTGAAGGGACCCTTCGTGGTCGCGAGGACCACGCTGGCTAGACCATTATGGTGAAGATGCAGAGTATGGGCCATCGCTGCTAGATCGTGGGATTCGTGCTTGGAGATCTTTTGGACTATACAGACTGAGGTGACTCTTGGCGACCGGAGCTTAGCTTTAGTTTATCTTCTGTATCATGTACTCTGTTACTACTCATAGATATTTGTGTATATATTATTTTGAATGCTTCGTACTCCTTATATGTAGTTCTGGCTCTATACTATGATACCAGGTTTTGGGGTTTTGGTTTAGCTTCTGCTTATGCATATATATATATATTCCTGTATCTACTTTCTTCAGCTTATTTCTCTTTCTTCCGCTTATTTATATTGTTCTTCTGCTAAATTATTAGATGGTAGCCCATTACTAACTGTTCTGGTCTACGGGGATTGATTCACCTACTGGGAGGTTGTAGGTGCCATCATGACCGAGAAATCGGGTCGTGACACATGCAAAATTTTTATACCAATAATCAAATGTCAACATTTTTATAAGGACAAAAATTAAGTTTTTACGCAAATGTATGACCAAAAAAGAATAGTTTTCATAAGTTGTAGCCCATATAAAAGTTTTATTAGTTATAGGCTTAAATTTATGTGACTGACAAAAGACTTAATATCCCCGTGTGACGGTTGATTTGGACTTTTCTTCCAACCCCTTATTTTTTGTGTTATCATATTTTTATCGATTAGGATTCTACCTTTTTTAAAAATCCCCATTGATATGACTTTTAAAAAAGTGTCGGAAAAGTGATGTTGGCCACTCTATAATTTTATTTTCCTTTATTTTATTTTTTATTTTTTAACATATTGTTTAACTAAAATGAACTAAAACTTATATCTAAAAGGTAACAAAGAAATTTTGAATAATGAAAATAATCTATACAGAAAAAAAATAAAATATATATATATATATATATATATATATTATATTGAAAAAAGTATTCACTTTTATGTTATAGACATATTAATGTAAATAACCTTTCTACCTTTCTACCTTACATAATGTATGAGTAAGGTATCTGTACACTCCCGAGTTTAGACATATTAATGTAAATAACCTTTCTACCTTACATAATGTATGAGTAAATTATCTGTACACTCCACCTTCTCTCGACCCTATTTGTAGGACAACACTGGGTATGTAGTTGTTGTTGTAGATATAAAGTTTACTTAAAAATTATTCAAATTATACTATGCTAGAAATATACAAAAACATATTTCAATTCTCTACTTCTCAATTATGTTGTTATATATCATATAAAAATGTATAAGATGTATATATACATCCTTATACATTGTTATACACTATACAAGGATATATATATATATATGTATATTATAAATACGGTCATATTTATGAGTTAAGACCCAATCTTGATATGTTATGTTGATGCACATATGTGGGGTTGATAAAGAGTTGAAAGAATAAGTTTTGAAAATTTTGGGTCGAAGTACGTATCATACAAATCATCTACGATCTGTACAATTGATCTATGACCACTGCATCGAACCCATAGACTGTACATTCGACATACAGTCTATACTTGGATCTATAGGAGAACTACAATTTAAAGCTACAATGATTCTAATTGTGGGGATCCCATCCACGAATCGTGAGTAAATTTCATACGTGTACATTAAACCACAAACAAAGTCTCCAGATGGGAAAGATGTCACGCTCCAATATGGGTGATACATATTATGCTCTTATATGAACACATGAACTTTATATATATTGAACCATATGACATAACTATGTTAGAAAGCATGTGACAGATTTAATTGACCAGTTCCAACAAAGAACTAAAACACATAAAGGACCATTGAACCTCAAACATATTTTTGGCATAAAACTCATTGATATCTGAATACTGATATATATAACTAAAATATCCACATAGGTCTATGAAGCCTCCACTAGAATCAGACAATTGAATTCTTATCAAGACTTGGTCCGACCTATACATACTGTACATATACATCAAAAGAGTATCTAGACTCAACTTGGCTCTAGATAGAAATGGAGCTTACCAATCAACAACTGAATGTTTGAGCAGATGTCTAACCAGGTGGTCTACTACCCTGTGCTTCTGAATGTGTATTGTGAAATGCAGCGCCCCCGTTACAAGAGATGTAAGTACATAATAACAATACTTGTATGTAAAGAATATTGAATAATATAAAATAAATAAAAAGCTCATAAAAGAGAGATATGAAACATAGCATACTGAAGGCATCTGAAGGCTGAAGACGGAGTAAGAGTCATTCTGTCATAATTAGAACATCTGAATTTCTATAGACTTAGTTTTGTTGATTCTGTATTGTAGCAATCCTCTTGAGAGGATACCACTTCTAAAACAAAAATAAATCTACTGCTAATAACATTTAAAAGAGCTAAATTTTAGAACATAAAGAGAGATTCATTATAATTTAGTGCGGAATTAGGCACATTGAAAAAACTCTTAAGAGTACAATATTTTACCATTTAATAATTTATATAATCCCAAGTAAAAATAATATAAGAGTTTCAATTTGTGATGTGAAACCTTTCTAAAAAATAATCAAGCATGTACCTTATAAAATTTCATTTATCATTTTACACCACTATATACTCATGTGATAAATTATCACCAAACTTTCGAGTATAAAAAGATAATCAATTCTTCATTTATACATGATTACAAAATAAAATGTAAATTTAGTATATTACAAGACATAGACTTACACACCCTAAAACAGCCAAACAAACTACCAACTTTAAGCTTACAAATTTACATACCAATTTTAAGTCTTATGATAAAAGAAGCCTCCAAAATTTACATATATAGGTACAACATATGGATCATATACAAGTTCCAAAATTACTACAAAAAGTAGATGCCTGTACGCATATGTGATCTTCTTAAAAGCTCCAAAAATTCTACTTCAAATGGCCATCTTCAATTATTCACTCAAATGTCACATATGATAGAAAATAACTATCGCGAAGCATAAATATTAGTGGTGTATAAACTTTGGGCTTGGAGCCATACATTTCTCTATTTTTCTTTTAAATTAGTGGCAGCTCAAATGTAACATATATATATATATAAATTAAGTAAACAAGTATATTATAAGTATCAAATTCGGCATTCAAAGACTCAAGTGTCAAGAAAACTCATAGAACTATTTCACAAGAGTTTAAATAATAAATTTTGCCAAATATGTATGTCTGTCGTCACATCAAGAATAATCAAATATTGAGAAGGATCAAAGCCCTGTATCAAGTATGGTCAAAACCAAATATTTAAGGAAATCAAGAACCATGTTTAAAATAATTTTCTAGTTCGTACCTAAATGAATAATTTTTATAATTAAGACGAATCAAAAATCTAAAGTCAAGACGACCAAAGATCCGAATCAAGAGGCATGCCAAAATATTAATAAAGTCACAACCACAAGAAAGAAAAAATCCCAACAAGAATGCAGAATGATCGAGCAATCCATACAAGTGGACGAATTAATGAATATCCCATAATAATTGTTAGAGACTTCCCACTCACACACAAGTGTATGTGGTCGTCCAAGTAATATAGATTGATTTATCTGGATATCATACCTAAGAGACTTATGACTTACCAAACATTCTAAATTATTAGTATACCGCTAGAATAAATAAGTATGAATGTAACTGAGGTATGCGTTTGTATTAACTAAAAATCTAAAACAAAATGAGAGAATTAAAAGCAAGTAAATAATGATCTTTATTCCAAGTTTAGAGAGAATTTCAGGGTTACAACTTTATTGTGCAATCATAAATAGTATTGTGCAATCATAAGTAGTATTTACTTGAATCGACTTGTTCATCTACCTAGTTGTTGATTCCAAGGTTGATTGTACAACTATGATATTCCAAGCCTCTTATTGCCTTTTCAGAATAGTATCACAACTACATCGTTGAGTGGGGATATGACATCTTATTCTGAATGCATTTATATATCTTCCCATATAAACTAAGAAAAGTGTTCTAGGTATATTCCTATCCTAGTTGCAAACCTACTCTTTATATTACAAAAGAGAGGTCCTGCTCCTTATATTCCTCGGTCTATCTTGTTGATCCCTCTTCCGAGTTCACAACAAAATTAGAGATATATTTTTATGGCAGCCAGACATCAAAATACTAAACACAAGAATATAAGAATAACTAGTAATGGCAAATGAACTAATCAATTCAACTTTATACTAATAATCATGGATTTGTAGACGTAACACCAGAACAAGGGTTCTTAGACACTCATGCTAATCAAAAATATAAATAATATTGTTTTCATCCAAAGTAATGGCTAAGAAAAGGAAGAAGAAAAGAAACCTAATTGTGAATTCTATTCTCTGCCTTATGCTCTGAAAATATGATGGAACTCTTACAAAAGATGCACAATGTTCTATTTATAGGGCTTGGGAAATAATCCCTTTTCCTTTTTGGAGTCGAAATAGAAGAAAGCTGGAAAATCTCGTCAGTTTGGTGCTTGGCGCGCCGTGCCATCAAGGCGCCAGATGTGTCCCTTGGAAGTTTTGGCCATTGGTCAGTTCCCCATCAACGCGCCAAGGGAGGCCTTCTGAAGTTTGGGGTCTAGGGCAGTGCCCCACCAAGGCGCCACTGCCCAATTTCCTCTGTTTGTTTGCTCCCGAGCATTCCACTAAGTTGCTTCCATGCTTTACTCTTCCATTTCATCTTTCAATGGTTAGTTTCCCGCTTCACCTTCCCTGAAATCATCAAATCATGTGTCTTAGTACATCATATAGCAATTCAACTTAAAACACACAATATATAATAAGAAATGTTCTTAAAACATAAGGTAAATATGGGTAAAATACGATAAACGGGCATATTAATATGCCCAAGATCACCACCCCACACTTAAATCTTTGTTCGTCCTCAAACAACTCACTACCATCTATGCTATGCTCCACCATAAACACCTAAGGAACTCTCCATCCTCACTTTCAAGCGACAAGAAAATTTTTAATAATGCTTTCGTAGTTCATCCATTAAGCAATATCCATACAACATTTTTAGCACTAAGATCTTTCACTTGAAATAACACACCCTCTATAACCGACTCTTTGCCACAATATCGGGCCAACATGTTCGTGTGTAAACAAAACAAGTAATAACACTACCAAATATATGTCATGAGTGCCCTCACTATTTTAGTATTGCCCCTATTTCATTCACACAAATTAATTTCAATGAGGCATTTTGAACAATAAAGTACTCACTCTCTCAAATGAAGTATCAAACATATCATACCATGCCATATGCTTGCCCTTAGTGTATCATGAACTCAACAAAGCACTCCCATTCATGGAATCAAAAGGACTATCGTTTGGTTGTAATATTGACTTCGGGACGGGTAGGATACTTTTAAGTACATAGTGACTCTTTTCCCTATTGCACATGTTCAAGACACTACATTTACTCTTTTTCTTTCTCCTTTTTTGTATCTTCTTTTATGTTCACACCTTCTTGCACTCCCACTTATTCTATCTAATTTTCTCCCTTTAGTTGATGCATACTTGTCGCTCACAAACTTTTTTTTTTTGCACCTAACAATGAGTACTTTGCAATTTTTTTTTAACCAGGCTCCATATCTTTCTTTCACTACATTCACCTTCCCTTTCATTTACCCTTCTCCTTTTATTTCCCTATTTTTTCAATAGCTTTTCAATTCACAGTGCATTAGGGACTTTCATTTGGATCAAATTAATTGGGTATCAACAAAGTGGATATGCTCATTATGCGGCTTGACAAAGAAATAGGCTTTAAGGCTCAAAGGGGCTTCACTAGTGGTAATGTCAAGGTGGCACAAACAATCATCAAAGAAACTAGAAAAATGGCTTTCCAAGAAAATTCTTAATCATATCCCATGAATTTCATGCTAGTCAACATTTACGCACACACGGGGTAAGTTCTAGATGCTACTCTATGCAAGAAACCAATCAAAAACTCACACACATGGCACCATGATTCACATACCAAAATATTATACTTACATGCTTATACACAAATATATTGAGTGATTTTACACAATTAAGCCCATTTTCTTCATTCTTTTAGTCCAGTTAAAGAGCCTATGTGTTTCAAATGAAATTCTCACTCTCTTGCATGGCTTCACATGAACTACCTATGACGTCTAGCTAAGACTCCAAGTGAAATTTCTAAGTTTCAAAGGCAAGGCTCCTAATACTACAATCCTATGAATAATTTTCCCTTAAGACGGTCGTCATCCATCCATCATCGAAAAAGTCATTACTACTACGACTTACCTACAAAAAATATACCCTAAAAAAATAAAAAATCTACCTGGTTCAAAGGGACTATCCTTAGGAAAAGCAAAAACAAAAGATGAGGAACCCAACCTAAAAAAAAACATAACTAACATAACTACCTACAATCATCCTCAATAAAAAAAAATCGGTCACACAACGCCCACTACGTACTTAAGATTTAGCAATGAAAATCAAAGGAATTCTATTCTCCCATCCCACACGTAAACATAGCACTGTCCCCAGTGCTTAAATTTAGTACAAAAGTAAAGAGGGAGAGAATGAACTCCCTAGGCCTCTAGGCATCGTGCTTATCATCATCAAGAATGAATTCCCGATCCTCCTCAGCTATGGTATTATCAACTGCCATAAAAGATGTGCCCGCATCATCGACCTCATCCTCCTCATTATCATTTATGGCATGTACGATCAGCTTATCATCATCCAGTGGCTCCTGGAATACAGGACCCATCTTGCATATGTACATGGCACTGTCGATCAATAGGTGGTGTCTCTCATTGCAGTCTTCTCCTTATCGGTCGCAAGTTGATTGTCGATCCTTAGCTGTAGCTCTGCCATTTCGAATATCCAGCCAATCCAACTATCATCTCTTACCTGTCTCTCAATGCCAGAGAGCACAAGCCCATGTGAAGTGTCCTGGGCCTTGGTCTTTGAGACATCCACTTTCTGACTCACCAAGTATGGAATTCTGGGAGGGCATACATCATAAATCTCCTTCTCGACATCATCTTTTCTAAAAAAATGAGTCATCAACCCACCATAGCAATAGCGCCATCTTTTGTTATTTATGAATTTCATCATATTGTGGTGCAGAACTGAAGCAACATTGATAGGCAACCCTTTCATCAGCATGTACACCAAAACTACTCACTCTCTAGTAACCTCAGCGGAAGTGTGCTTGCATGGCAGGAGGGTACTACAAATAATTTTCAGCCACACCCTTGCTTCCTGATTGAAATAAGCGTAATTCAGTATGGCATGTCTCCCATTATCCTTACTTCTCTCCCATCAGGCTATGGAAGTTATGCTACAAAGTGTGTGTCGGATGTCTCTGTATAGAGGATTTTCATCCATTTACAAGAATGGGTGGACATCTATATGCGGTGTCCCCAATAACTCATTCAGTGCCTGAGTTGTGAATTTGATTGTTTTACCTCGAACCTCCACTCGGTGACTTTTGCCCTAATCTGTGTCCTAATTTGCATAGAATTTGCAGATGAGAGTGAGGTTGCACTCATCCTGGTTTTGGAAGATATATTGGATGCCTAACTGATAAACCATGTCATGAATGCGGGGAAATTCGGCTTGTAACATTAGTTCATCAACATGTTTATCCGACAGGTACTTTGCCTCCTTCTGTGATTTAAACCAGTTTTTCCCATATGTTTCGACAGCTTGTTTTCCAAACTTTCACGGGGGTGCCTGCGGGGCTATCAGAGCTGCCAACCCTGATCGGTGGTTCTCCTTTTCGAGACCGCTTGCTTCCTGCACCCTCTGTGATAGCTTTCTTTCCTCTTGGCAGCATTGTACTTATAGCACACAATATACACAAATCAGGCCAATACAATCAAGACTAGCTAAATTAGTGTTTTGATAGGGTCATAATAACCCCACACTTAATATGCTAGCATGCTGTCTATAGGTTATTAATGTGAGGTACTCAGACATCCTCATTTAGCAAAATTTTGTTTTCATCACCCTATGACACCATATCAACCAACCAATTCCTATAATTATTTACCAAACAATCTCATGGCCGCATTACTTCACCCAATGTGGTACAATTTCACCATTTTTCTTGAAATTTTTGAGTGACCCATCTTCTCCTACTTACTTACCTGCTTTCCACAAAATCAAGACCCATAACCAAAACAAGAAAAAAATTTAAAATCCACCATTACTAGTGCATACATGAAAATAATCTTCTTTGTAGGTGATTTTTTTCTGAATTTCAAGCTTTCATCCATGGTGGAATTTTTTTTAGTTCTCCCAACAAGGTGAAACTAGTTCATACATACAAGTCTTGACAATGGAAAGTAAAAGCAAGGAGTAGGAAGTGCTAGAAAGTAATAGAAGAACTTACCTTGAGAATTTATGGAAGATGTTCAAGCTTGAAGAGAGCAACAATGGAGGAAGAAGAAAAATTTTGAGAGTAAAAGGGGAGGGGGGAGGTGCTCCAAAGAAATAAATGGAGAGGAAATAGGGAAATTAGGGGTTTTTAAAGAGTGGGGGTGAAAGATTTTTGAGTCTCGGGTCGGTTGACCCTTGACCCGCCCACCTTTTAAGTTTGTTGGAATGCCTGGGTTTGGTGTTGGGGCGGCGCGCCTGTATAGCGCCAAGGAGGACCCTCGGCATTTTTCCCTTTGGGGCATCGCACTAGTGATGCACCAAAACATGCCCACAGAAGTTTGGCCACTGGGGTACCACACCACAAAGGCACCCGCCTGGGTTCGAGCGTGGGGTGGCGCGCTATGATAGCACCAAACATGCCCCTAGAAAGTTTGCATCATAGGGTAGCATACCAAGATAGCTCCAATCTAGGAATAGGCATAAGGCGCCGCGCCAGTATAGCGCCAAGGCAGCCCCTCAAAAGTTTAGTCCCTGGGGCACCGCGCCAGAAGTGCGCCAGACCCACAGGGATGTGTTTTCGTTACTTACCTTCCCCAAATGTCATCTTTGACCTGTATTTTGCCTTTATTTCCCTGTAAAACAACAAACCTATTAGAAAATGGTGGGTTGCCTCCCACCTAGAGCCTTAGTTTTGGTCGTGGTATGACACATCTTTTTATATTTTTGTTGTTTTTGTCCTACGCTATTACAATACATTCATGGGTTACCTCCCACGCAGTGCCTGATTTAACATCACGGCACAATGCACCTAAAAAATTACTCATCCGACAGGGTGATTGAGGTTTTCTCCTTGTACACATGATTAACCCAATAGTGCTTCACTTTTTGACCATTAACCAAGAACGTACCCATTTTGTCGGCCCTCCAAAGCTCAACTGCGCCATGTAGTGTCATACTTACTACCTCAAATAGTCAAGACAACTTGTACTTAAGCTTCCCAAGTAAAAGCTTCAGTCTCGAATTGAATAGGAGGACTCTTTGAACAGGTTCAAACGAGGGAGGAAGGATGTGTTCATCGTGCAACCTCTTGGTCTTCTCCTTGTAGAGTTTGGCATTCTCTTATGCTTGCAACCTAAACTCATCAAGTTCATTAAGTTGCAACTGCCTCTTCTGTCCAGCTAGTTCTTCATCAAGATTCAACTTCTTTATAGCCTAATAGGCTTGGTGTTCCAACTCTACCACCAAATGATAAGCCTTACCATATACTAGCTGATAAGGAGAAGCTCTAATGGGCATTTTATATGCATTTTGATATGCCCACAATGCATCATCAATCTTTTCAGCCCAATCCTTCCTTTGCACATTCACTGTCTTCTCGAGGATTCGCTTTACTTCCTGATTCAAGACCTCAACCTATCCCTAGTTTGGGGATGATACGTAGTAGCTACTTTGTGACGCACCCCATACTTCACCAATAGTTTTCTAAACCAATTATTAGTAAAGTGGGTTCCACCATCAATGATCATTGCTCGTGGAGTACCGAATCACGTGAATATATGCTCCTTGACAAACTTCACCACCACTTTTGCATCGTTGGTAGGAAGAGCTACAACCTCTACCCACTTAGACACATAATCCACCGCAATAAGTATATACTTGTTACCAAAAGAAGGTGGAAAGGGTCCCATGAAGTTAATTCCCCATACGTCGAAGATTTCCACCTCAATGATGTTCTGCAAAGGCATCTCATGCCTTCTAGAAATAGCTCTAGTCCTCTGGAACTGATCACACCCTTTGATAAAAGCTGCCATATCCTTGAACAACGTAGGCCAATAGAAGCCTGACTGTAACACCTTCTGTTCCGTGCGCTCTCCTCCATGATGTCCCCCATAATGGGAAGAATGACAACTCTCTAAGATCTCCCTTACTTGATTTTTCAAAATGCATCTTCTAATTATTTGATCCGGACCTTGTTTGAACAAGTAGGGCTCTTCCCATATGTAAAATTGAGAATCATGATATAGATTTTTCTCTTGATGAGTGTTGGCTTCCGGGGGTACACTCTACTTACCACTGGGTTAACAATATCCGTATACCATGGTAGCTCAACAACATTCAAGGCTAGGAGTTGTTCATCTAGAAAATCCTCTCTAATCTGTCCTTTATTAGGCACATGAGACCACTCCTCAAGTCTGGACAAGTGATCTGCTACTTGGTTATCTGTGCCTTTTCGATCTCTGATCTCCAAATTAAACTCTTGGTGCAGCAAAATCCACCGAATAACCTGGGCTTCGCATCCTTCTTGTTGAATAAGTAATGAATCGCAGCATGATCCATATGCACAATCACTTTCATCCCCACAAGATAGGAACAAAATTTTTCAGAAGTAAAAACCAAGGGCATCATCTCATTTTCAGTGACTGTGTAGTTTGTCTGAGCCACATCAAGCGTCTTACTTGCATACTAGATAGAATGAAATACCTTTTTGACTCTTTAACCTAACACAACTCCTACAACAACATCACTTGCATCACACATTAGCTCGAATGGTAGCTCCTAATTTGGAGCAATCAAATAAGAGCTTTAATCAAGCATTTTTTCAAATCTTTGAACGCCCTCACACAGTCATCACTGAATTCATATTTACCTCTTTCTTAAGCAACTTGCACATTAGTCTGGATATCTTAGAAAAATCTTTAATGAAGCATCTGTAGAACCCTCCATGCCCAAGAAAACTACATACACCTCGCACAGAGACCGGAGGTGGCAGTTTCTCAATAACCTCTACCTTCGCTCAATCTAATTCCAACCCCATTTTTGACACCTTATGGCCAAGGACAATGCCTTCCGTGACTAAAAAGTGGCTCTTTTCCCAGTTAAGCACTAGATTCGTCTCCTCGCATCTTGCCAATACTCTATCCAGATTATGAATACATGCATCAAATAAATTTCCAAAACACCGAGAAATGATCCATGAATACTTCTACAATCTTTTCCACTATGTCAGTGAAGATAGCTATCATACACCTCTAAAATGTAGCCGGCACATTACATAGTCCAAAAGGCATATGCTTGAAAGCATATGTGCCATAAGGATAAGTGAACATCATTTTCTCTTGATTCTCAGGTGTTATAGCTATTTGGTTATAGCCAGAATATCCATCCAAGAAGCAGAAGTACTTCTGTCCAGCTAACCTGTCTAACATCTGATCAATAAATGGAATGGGATAGTGATCTTTCCTGGCGACTCCATTCAATTTCCTGTAATCCATGCAAATCCTCCACCCAATGACTTTACGTGTCAGAATCAGCTCACTCTTCTCATTGGTTATCATTGTCGTCCCTTATTTCTTTGGGGACACATTAAACAGGACTCACCACTTGCTATCTGAAATGGGGAACATAATACCTAAATCTAGCCACTTGATTACCTCTTTCTCCACCACATCCTTCATGATAGGGTTCAATCTCCTCTGATGCTGTGCCATGGGTTTGTACCCTTCCTCCATATATATCTTGTATATGCAAAAGGCCGGATTGATCCCATGAATGTCAGACATCTGCCGCCCAATTGCTTTCTTTCTCTTTCATAATACTGCTAGAGCTTCTTTCACCTGTGCTTTATTTAATCGGGCTGTGAGAATTACCGACAATATATCATCTTCTCCTAAATATAAATATTTCAGATGAGGTGGTAGTGGTTTCATCTCTAACTTTGGGGCCTTTTCAATATGGATTAAGAGGGGGTCCCAGAGGTCTATGAAGAGGCTCAAACTTACTCGTACTAGACAACACGCTTGCTACTTCCAAACATTGAACCATTTTATATGCTGCTCAATCTCTATAAAAGTCTATCTCTATGAGTGCTCTTTCTAATGGATCTTTGGATGTTATGAGCAATATCCCTGATTCTATGTCCACCACAGTAATAGCCGATAAGTCCTCATATATACAGGTAACTTCATTGCCTTATAAACATTGAAGACATCCACCTTGTCATGTGCTCTCATGGTGAGTTGCCCTGCTGCCATATCTATCAATGCTCTTCTTATTGCCAATAATGGACATCCCAAAATAAATGGAACTTCCGAGTCTGGTTCAAAGTCCAAGATCATAAAATCCACCAGAAAGATAAAATATCCAATCTGCACCAATACATCTTCGATGATGCCCTCAGGTCTAGCCAAACATCTATCTGCCAATTGCAGAACAATTATAGTAGGGCGAGGACTACCCAATCTAACCTTTTTAAAGATAGAAGATGGCATTAGGTTGATACTTTCCCAAGATCACATAGTGCTTGTGCTATAACCTTCTTCCCAATGGTATTCTTAATTATGAAACTTCCTGGATCTTTCAGTTTGTTTGGCAGCCTGTAATGACCCTCTAGGTCATTCATCCATTTCCTTGCATTTTCTATGTTTTGAGTTTCCTCGCAATGGCTACAAGTTATTTATGACTTACCGAGACTGACAGTTCAGTGCCCGGGCCGTTCGTTTGATCGTTATGATTATTTTCCTATTTTAGAGTTCTAACTTTGGAAATCATTGACTTTGGTCAACATTCTTGGTAATCATGCTCAAAATCAAATTCTGACAGTTTTGTTACCTCCAGAGCGTGGACTTTGGTCTAGGAGGACCTTTTGTCAGGATCCAGGAGCTTTTTGCTTGAAATTCTCTCTCGTTCTGTGTTTTCAGGCTAGTTGGGCTTGTATAGTTGACTTTGGTCAACATTTGGAGAAGACAACCTCGGATGAAAATTTTGCCAGCGCTGTTAGCTACGGAATGTTGAGTTTAGGCTAGAGGGACCATTGGTTTGGGTCCCTAGGCTTCCAGACTTGATTTCGGTCAGTGGGTTTCATTTTGGAAATAGTTGGTCTAAGGTTGATCTTTCGGTGTGGAGCCCACTTTTTGTTAAATCGACCTCCGATGGAAGTTTTGTCAATTTTGTTGAGTCCGGAGCATCATTTTCACTCTAATAAAGTATATGGTTTGTGAGTATCGAGTTCCAATTGTGCCTGGAATACCCCGTTGAAGTTTCTTTTCTGCTAATTTTCTGTTGCTGGTATGGCTAAAATTTGTTCATCGCGATCTCGAAGGGTTCATCGCGATAGCGATAAAGAACCTCTTTGTTCATCGCGATCGCGAAGGGTTTTCTTGTGATAGCGATAAAGGCCCTGCTCCTTTGTTCATTGCGATATCAAAGGCTTACCATCGCGATCATGATGAGTTGGCCAGTTTGTTCATCGCGATCTCGAGGGTTTTTCTCGTGATAGTGATGAACAAATCCATGTCTGTATATATACCTTCTTCTTCATTTTCTTTACCAAAAATCCATCTTCTCCATTGCTTTTGAGCTTCAAGCTCCCAAATTTTGTGTGGGATTATTCCAAGGTATTCAGTTGATTATTTTACGTCCCATGATCGATTTCTCGCCTTTTATTCGTAAGTTCTAACCTTTATCTTCCATAAAATTTCCTTTTTGATTCTAAATTTGTTCTTGGGATTAGGGGCTATTTTAGGCCCCTCCCCTGCTCGTTTTTTGCTCAAATTTTGAGCATGCATTGCTGGTAGCGTTAGGAACCTCATGGTAACTTTTATTTCCAGTTTTAGGTCACAGGGCCCACGGGCTTGATTTTTTACCTGAATTTTGACCTGGCTAAAATATTAGCAATATGGGTACCGTTAGCTTCGTATTGACGTGTAGAGTATTGTTATAATAGTGTGGCTGCTTGCGGATACTTCTCGGGGGAGATAGGCTCTAGTCTTATGGATTGGATTGTGCGCACGTGCTCGGCCTTTCTGGTAGGTTATGGTTCACTATTTCTAGACTTTGCTCGTATGAGGTGTGAATATAATAACTTGCTAATGGTTGGTGGGATCTTGTGGTTTGTATATGACTATGAGTAGGCTTATTGATCCTTATAAGTGATTTAGGTGCTCTAGAGTAAGAGTTTGGCTAGCAATCACTAGTATAGGCTGTAGGTCTTCCTTAAGACTTGGCATAGACAGTGTAATATCCTTGGGATTAGGGTCAGATGCCTTAGTTTATTGTAGATCACTTGTAGTTGAGATTATTAGATTAGGGAGCCTTAGCCTAAAATTAGATAAAGATTTGTGATATAGTTGATGTTATCATTTATTTTTGTTATTATTATTATTCTTGCTCGTTTGATGTTCTATTTATCATATGCTTATGGGCCCAAGGCCATGGAGGCTGGATTGGCGGGAGCCCAGGTCAGTATGGTTGTGTGCTACTTAAGTTTCTCTTTGCTGTATGCTTTATGCTTTGTTCTAGTTAGTCGATCACCTTAGGCGGGTCCCTTGGGAGTTGCTAGCTAGCATTGTGTTTCCCTTTTAGTATTTGTGCTAGAATAGGTGGATTTAGCTCTCATTGGGGTATAGTTCGTGATAGAGTTGCTTCTTACTTAGATTTCTGGTTGCACTTATCGTGTACATTCTTATGTTTGATTTTTGTATGAGTATTTGTGGGCCTGAGGCCATGGTTGAGCTTGATGGATTCCAAGTTAGTATAATCTCGATGTGAAGGGTGAAATGCCCTATCTTGGTATAGCTATGTGCATTTACATGTATTCATACATACATATGGATTGATTGTCTTTTATCTCCTTACACATATGATTGGGTTGTGGTTTGAATTGGCAGGAATTGGAAGGTATGGATTGACGAGAATTGATTAGCTCGGTGGGTTAATAAGGAACTCTTCTTTTAACAAATGGTTTTCAAATTAAGGAAAGATTTTACCGGTTTAAGTTGTTTGTTAACGTTAAAACCCAAACATACTCTTTTTCCTTTAATTAGAGCTCCAGAGTGAGCGTCCCACTTTTATCACTATTATTTTGGTTAATTAAAAAAAGGGAAAACAACTTTTTTTTTCTATAAACTTGTGCTGCTAAAGAGAAATGACACATCATGGTTTTTACTGCCTTGTGAATGGGAAGATACTTCTATCTGAAGCACTTGGTTGGAGAGACAGTTCTGGACTGTACCTTCTCATTGATTTGTGGGATTATATTAATAAGCTCCGGTGGCTCCTTTTGCATTTATGTGGGGTTTTATATTATGGTATTCATCTCTATGGATAAGCTCTGGTGGCCCATAAGCATACTCTGGGTTTTCTGACTATATGTGGTATTCATAAGCTCCAACGGACTGAGGGGATATTCCAGGTATTTTGGTATGATATTGGTTGGCAAGCTCCAACGGCCCGTGAGGTGACTCAGGTTTCATTCATTACTGCATTGGTCACATTTTATCTCATATCATTTCATTTCATATCACATTTTATGGTATTCCTTGCGTATATTCACTATCGAAATCTATGTACAGTTGAATTTCTTTATTTGGTATACTTTCCAAACTTGAGAAGTCCGAATTGGGTGTTGCCATATTATTGTTTATGTCTTTCATATTATAGTGGTATATCTCCTTTTTATCTAGGTTCTGACTATTCTATTTCCTTTTGACTCATCTTTTTTACCCTTGTGTTATATTCACACTTTGTTATGTTTATATCTTATTTGAGATCAGTCAGCCGATGATGCCTACTGGGTACCGTGTGTTTTGGTCTACACTTCTGCATCTTTTTTGTTGATGCAGATCCTAGTATGAGTTATTGCCGTTGATTGCTGTCCTCGTGTAGGGTTGCTGACTAGAGACATTGGGTGAGCTCTTAGCGATTGGAGTTGATCCATTTCCCTCTATATTTGGACTAGTCTTCTGTTGTACTTTCCGAGATTGTCCATATTTTTGGTTGTATTTATATAGAACATCTAGTCGTAGTAGCACTTGTACCGACTGCCACCAGGTCTTGGGGGATTCTTGTGGATTTTTATTCTCTTCTCTCCCTTTTATTTATTTTGGTTTACCTTATCTTCCGCTGCTTATTGTTATTTGATAAGATCTCGATTAGGGAGACTAATCAAAATCCAAATGCGGAAATTAAATAAGCAAAAGCTATGTAAATTAAAGCTAATTAACCAAGTTTATGGGCAACAAGGGACTTTATACCCTCACCTAATCACTCAACTACACTATTAGGAATCCACCCAATAGTACTATTAGGAATCCACCCAATAGATTTCTATAACTAGATTAACTAACTTGGAATCCACGCAAGAACTACAAACTAGAGTATCAACTAGAAGCTTTCAAAGCAATTCAATATTCATCCAAATCTGATTAGCTAAGGGAAGGAAACCCCTATTTATAGCTATAAAATAAAGGCCAAAAAGTGACCTTGAAAGATATCCCAACATGGCCCAATGCACATGAGGTGCGTTTGATGTGCGAAATGCACCATAAGAAATGCGTGTCTCCCTTATGCTCTGCACCTTCCAAACAGAATCATCCTTGGCCGCTTGTGCATTTTGGTGTGCGAAATGCAACAGGGGAAGTGCCCAACACACCCCTGGTCGCACCATAAGGTAGAAACTCTGTCAACCTCATCTTTACTCCACGCGATCATCCACAAGTCATAGATCCTTGATCTACGTTCTTCAATAGTCACCAAAGCCTCTTTCTTCGTGAATATAGCTTGTAAGGCTTGGATATCTTTGGCTTGCTTCAATTGAGGTGTAAATAGGTTCCTCCAAGCTCCCTTTTATGCTCCAAGGATGGGTGTGGCTCGACTTCTCTTGTCTAGACCTTAAAGTATAGGTCTAGCATGAATGTCGCTGGGTGATATCATATAATTATTTCTTTCGCTTGGGGGTTTCTCCTTGCGTTAGCCCATTATTTGCGGTTTCGGGATAAGGGCCGACTTACCTACTGGTGGCTTATAGTAGGTGCCATCATGACTTGTGATTTTTGGGTTGTGACAAAGTGGTATCAGAGCTCTAGGTTCACCGGTGTCATTGGTACAAGGGAAGGTGTCTAGTAGAGTCTCGTAGATCGGTATGATGACATCCATATTCTCTATGTGAGAGGCTACCGGGCATCCTTAGGAAAGTTCTATCTTGTTGATTCCTTATCATGCGTTCTTCACCTCATAAAAGTCAAAAACTTTAATTGTTCCTTTCCTTTTCAGATGGTTATGACGAGGTCGACAACGGGCTTGGGCAAAGCTAATACGCCTGCTTCTGGAGCGCAAGTACCAGAGTCGGGAGTTGCGGGTGTTCAGTTTTAGTCAAAGGGCGTGGGTTCAACCCAGCCTCCAGCAAGATTTGTAGCTTCACTGACTCTTCAGGGTATTCTAGCCATGATTCTTAGCTTATTGGAGAGTTTGTCGAGGGTTGGGACTCTGCCTAGTACACCCAGTGGTTCACAGATCAGACTTGACGCGCAAACTTTAGCCAGACAACAACACCTAGTTGTCAGGGATTAGGAGCACAACTAGCTGCTGTTTCTCCCCATTTAGAGATGTTGTCAATTCCATTAGTTGCTCAGCCTATTGCAGCTAGGTCGGTTATGTCGATTGAAGAGAAAAAGATGCTGTGCAGGTTAATCAGGTTGGGTCCTCTGAGGTTTTCTGGTGCCCCTGGGGAGGATGCTTACGAGTTCTTTATTAGTTACTAAGAGAGGTTGCATAACGTTAGGTTAGTTGAGTCTCATAGAGCTGATTATACTACATTTCAGATAGATGGTTTGGCAAAATAGTGGTGGCAATCATAAACTTCTTGCAGACTCGCCGGGTCACCTTCGATGACTTGGGCTCAGTTCTCTGAGGCTTTCTTGGAGAAGTTTGTACCTAGCAATTTGAGAGAGATGTTGAGGGATCAGTTCACTAGGTTAGAGAAGGTCTCTATGTCAGTTTCGGAGTATGAGGCACAGTTTCATGAGTTGTCTAAGCATGCCACTATGATTCTGCCTACGAAGCACGAACGGGTTTGCCAGTTTGTCAGAGGGTTGGATCTACCACTTCGTTTGGCTACAGAGTAGCTAGTGGCATCGAGGGCTATATTCCTTGCGGTTGTTGAACATGCATGGGTTATTGAGGGTATATGTCATGAGGCCAGTGGAGGTGGTGGTAAGAGGCCTCCCCATCAGGGTAGTTTTAGTGATTTTTGGTTTCGAGGCAGAGGTTTCTCTCATGAGGGTTACCCTAGATATTCTTAGTTTCGCCGGCCAGTTCACACAACACTACAGATTTCAGAGAGAGATTGTTTGGGGCACCATGGGCAGAGTAGTCAGGGTTCAGGTCAGACTTCTCGAGGTTTGCATTCTGGGCATCTAGGCCATGGTGGCCAGTCAGGTTCAGCCAGATTTTCTTATTGGGGCACCTCAGGTAAGGGTTGTTATGTTTGTGGTGAGAGGGGACACTTTACTAGGACTTGTCCAAAATTCAGAGAGTTTCACCCCCTTTGAGTTCTAGCATCACCGGCCAGAGGCGATGCACAAGTGTCACACCCTGAGGCTACCCCCTAGACGTAACACGAGATCCGGGACCACATAAGCGCATACATGAGGAAACATAGCGGAAGCATAAATAGAAAGTTAGGCAACCCAATCCATAAATGATATATTCAATAAGAAACATAATCCAATAGAGAGACTCAAATACTGTTTATGTCTGAAAAGCCTCTACACATGACATAAGGAGTTGCTAGGACAAGAACCTAGCTAACTCGAAGTACGAAAGTAAACCACCATAAGGATAACTAAGATCATAACTAGCCCTCGAACAATGAGGACTCACCAACACTGACTAGAATGGCATGCAGTCTCTAGCCACGTGCCCGAGGGAGGGAACCTGAGTTTGCATCATCAAGAGGATGCAACGCAAAATATACGTCAGTACTATAGGATGTACTGAGTATGTGAGATATGCATAATCTTGATAAAAACATACTTGAAACATGCTTGAAATGAGTTCGTACATATAAAGAGATATCATTAGTGAATATCAAGATATAAGACATAAAATATGAAATAAAGTCAAGATTCAAATTAGAGTATCATATAACTTATTAACTTGAAAATAATCATGCCGGAGTTTCTATTAACAGACATAAACCATGATGAGCTACATGGAGTCCAGTGTCATGCACCCACACTGAAAAAGGTTGTCCTAATCGGCCAAGGTTAGAACCATGTCATATTAGGATCCTATCATATGCCACAGAGGGCACCTACGGTGGCACGCAGTTCTAGGACTAAGGGTACTCTCACCCAGTCCAACTCGGTGCTAAATACTACTCCCAAAATATAACATGAAGCTTACATACATGTGACATATCTAGATGTCAAAGCTTGTTCATAAACATGTTCATAACCCAGATCTTCATACTACTCACGAACCATAGTTTAGAAAATGATTCATGAGCATTGATGGCACATCGGGTGTCTTGTCTTGCATAATAATTCATAACTTGAAAACTTGCATGGCCCTAGTTCAATTTCATAATAACATATACTTTCATAAAACATAAAAACTAGGCATGCACTTGCTTGAAATTTATGAAATCATGCTATCAAATACCCCAATTTACTTGAATCAATTCATGCATGTAAAATTTGCTATAATTAGCCTTCAATTCATAAAATAGGAGTTCACATGTAAAACCCAAGCAAAATCATGTAATTTAATAGTAATTTAATAGTATAATCATGAGAAAACAATTTATAGTAAAGCCCATAAGAATTGGGTAAGAACCCTAATTTGAAAGTTCATAAAATTAATATAGAATTTAGGAGTTTTGGGCATAAGGGTGAAAGAAATCCCTTGTTGAAGAATACCCATATACCTTATTGAAGCTAGATTGATCAACGATGAAAAGAAATGAAGGCTTGAACTTGGAGCTTCAGACTTAGAGCTTGAAGGGGTTCTTTCTTCTTTTGGAATGTAATTTCTTAGAATGAGAAGAATTTAAGCTATTAGGGAATAAAACCCTACTAAAAATGGTCAAAATGACCTCACTTAGGATTTAAAAGAGTGGGTAATTATAGAAATACCTCTGGGATTTGATTTAAGAAAAGCTGTTAAAAACCTCGGCTTCAGGTTCCACGGGTCCTTTCCATGGACCGTAGAAGGAATCACGAGTCGTGGATTGGACTCGTGGTTTTTGACCCCAAAATTCAAGCTGTAGATGAGTTTCTACGATTTAGCAGCACGGCTCGTGGAAACTTCCACGAGACATAGAAACCTCTCGTGGTTTTTGGGGGACTGGTAACCCTCATTTTGAGTTCCATGAGTCAGTTCCATGACTCATGGAACCATCCACGTATCATGAACCTGACTCGTGGTTCTCGGACAAGAGGATGATCTGTAAGAATGGTTTCACGAGTCACTTCCATGACTCGTGGTTCTATCCAAGGATCATGGACTTGACTCGTGGTCCCTGGAACTTTCAAAATTTTCAGAGTTTCTAAGTTTAAAAGTTGAATCAAATTCTGAGGTGTTATAATATCTCCCTCTTGGGATCATTCGTCCTCGAATGAAGACTACGCAAGGAAAACTGGAAAGGAAACAAGCCAACCAATCAACAAAACATAAAACTCCAGGATAAATATGAAAACTGAGCTTTTAAACTTTAAACATGATTAAACTAACTTTGGAAAACATGAATGCATGCTAGGATCATGAGGGAAACCGATGGAATATAATCAGAGGGACATACTAAGGAGGAAACTAATACCTCAAGCTAAAACAAAATCAGAAGAAAAGAGATGAGGGGTACTTGGCTTTCATGGCTGCTTCTGCTTCCCAAGCAGCTCCCTCAACTAGCTGATTCCTCCAAAGGACTTTCACTGAAGCGACTTCTTTGTTTCTCAACCTTCGACCTGATGATCGACAATCTCCACGGGGAATTCCTCATAAGTGAGGCTATCCTTCTCACTCACATCCTCCAAAGGAACAATTAAGGTTGGATCACCAACACACTTCTTTAACAAAGAAATATGGAAAAATGGATGAAGCACTTCTAAATCCGATGGCAACTCCAACTCATAAGCAATACTACCAACTCTCTTCAGAATCTGGTAGGGACCTACATAGCGGGGACTAAGTTTCCCTTTCTTACCAAACCTCATCACACCTTTCATGGGTGATACCTTCAGAAAAACCCAATCATCAACCTCAAATTCCAATTCTCTTCTCTTTACATCCGTATATGATTTCTTACAACTCTGAGCGGTATTCAGCCTCTCCCTAATGATCTTAACCTTCTACATAGTCTATGAACTAAATCTGGACCAATCAAAGCTACCTCACCTACCTCAAACCAACCAATAGGAGATCTACACCTCCGCTCATAAAGTGCCTCATAAGGAGCCATCTGGATGCTAGAATAGAAGTTGTTGTTGTAAGCAAACTCGATAAGAGGTAAGTGATCATACGAATTACCTTTGAAATCAATCACACAAGCTCTTAACATAACCTTCAAAGTCTGAATAATATGCTCTGCCTGGCCATCCATTTATGGGTGAAAAGCTGTGCTAAGCTTAACCTGGGTACCAAGACCTTTCTGAAATAACTTCTAAAATTGGGATGTAAACTGAGTACCCCTATCTGAGATGATAGACAATGGAATACCATACAATCTGACTATCTCCCGAATGTAGATTCTGGCATAATCATCTATTGAATCTGTAGTCTTAACAGCCAAGAAGTGGGATGACTTAGTTATTCGATCAACAATCACCCAAATAGAATCATGTTGCCTTCGAGTACGAGGCAAACCAGTAATGAAGTCCATATTGATCGCTTCCAATTTCCAAGTAGGAAGATCAATATCCTGAGTCATACCACCCAGTCACTGCTATGTCCCTCTTTATGCCATTCCACTAATAGAATTCCTATAGGTCACAGTACATCTTGGTGGCACCGGGGTGAATAGAATACCTGGAGCTGTGAGCCTCGGTCAAAATCCACTGTCTTAACCAATCTATATCAGGAACGCACAATCGACACTAATATCGAAGAACGCTATTTCTCCCTTGTGAGAAAACCTCTACCCTTTGCTGATGGATTGCACCCTTCAACTGGTGCAAAATAGGATCACTGTCTTACTTTTCTTTCACTTCAACTACCAAAGATGATTCAGAATCATTCTGACCAATAACACCACCTTCTGTCGAATCCATAAGGCAAACTCCTAATTGAGCAAGTCGATGAACATCCTTGGCCAATTCCTTCTTTCCATCCTCAAGCGAAGACATGATACCCATAGACAACCTACTAAGTGCATCCACCATGACATTTGCCTTACTCGAATGGTAAAGCACACTCATGTCATAATCCTTAAGAAGCTCAAGCAATCTCCTTTGACCAAGATTCAATTCCTTTTGAGTGAACACATACTGAAGACTCTTATGATCGGTCAATACTTCCACATGAACACCATAAAAGTAGTGTCTCCAAATCTTCAAAGAAAAAACCACGGTCGCTAACTTAAGATCATGATAGGGTAGTTCTTCTCATGAATCTTAATCTATCTTGAAGCATAAGAAATCACCTTACCACGCTGCATCAACACACAACCCAAATCAATCCTGGAAGCATCACAATACACAACAAAGTCATCCAAACCCTCGGGTAGAGTCAACACTGGGGCTGTGGTCAACCTAGTCTTCAATTCCTGAAAGATCTTCTCACACAGATCAAACCACTAAAATTTAACCTTCTTCTGAGTCAACAAAGTCAATAAGGCAGCAATGGAAGAAAACCCCTCCACAAATATCCTGTAGTAACCAGCCAAACCCAAAAAGCTTCTAATATCCGATGGAGAAGTGGGTCTAGGCCAGTTCTTTACTGCCTCTATCTTTTGAGAATCAACTAGAATACCATCTGTAGTCACAATATGACCCAGAAAAGCAACAGACTGCATCCAAAACTCACACTTGCTAAACTTAGCAAATAACTGCCAATCCTTGAGAGTTTACAAGACAACTCTCAAGTGGCCCGCATGTTCCTCCTCACTCCAAGAATAAATAAGAATATCATCAATGAAAACAATCACAAACAAATCCAAATACTATTTGAAAACATAGTTCATCATAATGAGGCCTGGGGGCCTGGGTAGGAGCACTATCTAAAGAATGAAATGGGCTTGATGATTTCTTCTGAAATAAAGAGCGATGTCCGCCTCTAGACTTCTGATGGCCAAAACCTGAGCTCTTTGACCTAAACCTCTTGTTCTACCTTGCCTTCTCTCTCAACTTGTCTCCCTTGATCTGTTGGGCATGAGTCATAAGTTGAGAAATATCCATGTCACCCAAAAGCATCGTGGACCTACACTCCTTCTTTACCAAGTCCAATACTCTGTAAACATACTTACTCATATCATCCCACGAGTCAGTTACCATGGAAGGAGCATACCTAAAAAGCTGGGTGAAGTCCAATCCATACTCTTGAACTATCATGGAACCTTGCCTCAAATTCATGAACTCTTCAACCTTTGCTTGCCTCAACTCCCTCGGGAAAAACCATTCAAGAAAAGCCCTCTCAAAGCATTCCTATGTCATAGGGATCACATCCCTAGCCCTAGCATCTTTCCATTGAGTAAACCAAGTATAAGCCACGAACTTGAGTTGATAGGAAGCTAGCTCAATACCATCAATTCCAACCACTTGCATCACACTAAATATCTTCGTTACCTCATCCAAGAAATTCTCCAGATCCTCACCAACTTTTGAACCTTAGAAATTAGGTGGGTTCATGCGAATGAAATCTCAAACTCGGGCCGCAACTCCACCTTGGGGGTGGACAGGGATAGGAGCCTACTAATTGGCCTGAGCTGCCATATTCTGGGCTAACATATGAATAACATTTCTGAACTCCGCATTTATGACCTTGGGGTCGGGAATCGGAGGATCAATATTTTGAGCGGCTCTGCGAGGCATGGCATGGCAAGAAGGCATAATCTAAAACGCATAAAGAATGGATTAGAGGAGTAATAGAGTTAGACTATATCACACGATATTGATCAAGAAAGAAGTGAAGTTTTTCCTGAGACACATCATAGCTTCCCTCTCATAAGTGTGGCGTGCTTTAACACATGAAAGAGACTCTACTTGATGCAGCTTTTAGACACCCTAGGTCTCTTGAACCTAAGGCTCTGATACCAAGTTTGTCACCCCTCAAGGTTACCCCCTAGATGTAATACGGGACCTGGGACCATAAGTATCCCAAGCTAACCCTTGGTCATAGCATAACATAGGCATACACAAGGAAACATAGCGGAAGCATAAATAGAAAGTTAGGCAACCCAATACATAAATAATATAGTCAATAAGAAACATAATCCAACAGAGAGACTCGAATAGTGTCTGAAAAGCCTCTACACATGACATAAGCAGTTGCTAGGACAAGACCCTAGCTAACTCAATGTACGAAAGTAAACCTCCATAAGGATAACTAAGATCATAAATAACCCTCGAATAATAAGGACTCACCAACACTGACTGGATTGGCCTGTGGTCTCTAGCCACGTGCTTGAGAGAGGGAACCTGAGTCTACAACATCAAGAGGATGCAACGCAAAATATGCGTCAGTACTATAAGATGTACTGAGTATGTGAGATATGCATAATCATGATAAAAATATACTTAAAACATGCTTGAAATGAGTTCATATATATAAAGAGATAGCATAAGTGAATATCAAGATATAAGACATAAAACATGAAATAAAGTCAAGATTCAAAGTAGAGTATCATATAACTTATTAACTTGAAAATAATCATGCCGGAGTTTCTCTTAACCGACATAAACCATGATGAGCTACATGGAGTCCAGTGTCATACACCCACACTGAAAAAGGTTGTCCTAATTGGCCAAGGTTAGAACCATGTAATATCAGGATCCTATTATAAGCCACAGAGGGCACCTATAGTGGCACGTAGTTCGGGACTATGGGTACTCTCATCCGGTCCAACTCAGTGCTAAATACTACTCTCAAAATATAACATGAAGCTCACATATATGTGACATATCTAGATGTCAAAGCTTGTTCAAAAGCATGTTCATAACCCAGATCTTCATACTACTCACAAACTTTAGTTTAGAAAATTATTCATGAGCATTGATGGCACATCGGGTGTCTTGTCTTGCATAATAATTCATAATTTGAAAACTTGCATGGCCCTAGTTCAATTTCATAATAACATATACTTTCGTAAAACTTAGAAACTAGGCATGCACTAGCTTGAAATTCATGAAATCATGCTATCAAATACCCCAATTTACTTGAATCAATTCATGCATGTAAAAGTTGCTATAATTAGCCTTCAATTCATAAAATAGGAGTTCCCATGTAAAAACCCAAGCAAAATCATGTAATTTAATAGTAATTTTGATAGTAGAATCATGAGAAAATAATTTATAGCAAAGCCCATAAGAATTGGGTAAGAATCCTAATTTGAAAGTTCATAAAATTAATGTAGAATTTAGGGGTTTTGGGCATAAGGGTGAAAGGAATCCCTTGTTGAATACCCACATACCTTATTGAAGCTAGATTGATCAAGAATGAAAAGAAATGGAGGATTGAACTTGGAGCTTGAGACTTAGAGCTTGAAGGGGTTCTTTCTTCTTTTGGAATTTAATTTCTTAGAATGAGAATAATTTAGGCTATTAGGGATAAAACCGTACTAAAAATGGTCAAAATGACCTCACTTAGGATTTAAAAGAGTGGGTACTTATTGAAATACCCCTGGGATTTAATTTAAGAAAATCTGTTAAAAACCTCGGCTTCAGGTTCCACGGGTCCTTTCCATGTACCGTAGAAGGAATCACGAGTCATGGATTGGACTTGTGGTTTTTGAGCCCAAAATTCAAGATGCAGATGAGTTTCTATGATTTAGCAGCACGGCTCGTGAAAACTTCCATGAGTCATAGAAACCTCTCGTGGTTTTTGGGGGACTGGTAACCCTCAGTTTGAATTCCACGAGTCAGTTCCATGACTCATGGAACCATCCATGGATCGTGAACCTGACTCGTGGTTCTCAGACAAGAGGATGATATGTAAGAATGGTTTCGCAGGTCACTTCCATGACTCGTGGTTCTATCCACGGCTCGTGGACTTGACTCGTGATCCCTGGAACTTTTAAAATTTTCAAAGTTTCTAAGTATAAAAGCTGAATCAAATTCTGAGGTGTTACAACAAGTTAGTAGGGATGGTTCCTAGGTTGTTGGCGATGGCTCTCAGCCGTATCGATCGAGTAGTCATGGCAGATGGAGCCACACGAATGTTTCAATCATAGGTATAATTCTATTATCATTAGTGAGCTTTTGGTATTGTTGATGTAGGATCTGTATGTCCTTATACATATCTTCTTACATTGCTCTCATCCGGACTTGCCTTGTGGGATTGAAATGTTTCTACATATAGCTACCTCGTAGAAGGATTCTTTTGGTAGTGGATTGAGTATGCCAGTTGAGCTACGTTGGGGTGAAAAGCATCGTAGGTCTTGTCGTCTAGATTTGTTGGCTTGTGCGGTGATTGTAGGTGTGGTTATTGCTATCTTAGAACCTGGCTACCTTGAGTTATTGTATTGTATTGCTTTTGTTTTATAGTGCTAGTTCCCATATTCTTCCCTTGGGTCAGTTTTTATAGGTAATAAAGATTCAGGTTGTGGGGGTGTTTCCCTAAAGGTAGAGTTCGAGATTGGGTTATTTTCTATTACGGCTCAGGGGGTAGTGGGCATTCCAAGAACAACCTTAGGACTCATTCCTATATAAGTTCCCTGCTGTGTCCTTTTGTTTAAACCATGCCCTCATAGCATTGGAGATTATTGAGCATTATGTTCAGATCCTATTTGGGTTCTAGTTACTACAGTATTCCTAGATGGCATCAGAGTCTACTGTGGGAGTAGGGGAGATCGATTAGTATTTGGTTTTGGTTTCAGACTTTGCGGATTAGCAGGCTATTCCAAGAGGGTTGCAAAAGACATCCTCTATTCGTGGCACCTTTGATTGGATTAATTCAGAAGACCGTTCCCTTCTAGTGGTTTGGCCAGAATGAGATGGGTTCTTTGAGGTTTGGGAACTTGTGGATTCCAACGTTATTTCATACCCCTTCTATGAAGGACCAAAAATTTATCAGTTAGAGGGATACTTCAGAGCTATTAGGATGTGTACTAGTCTAGCAGGGCAGATGCTTAGTTCTGGTTGTGTATTGGGGTTTGGGGGAACATGGAGAAATTCCTAGCTTTTGGAGTTGGAGGCTGACTTTAGGCTTCGTTGCACACTCGCTACCTTTATTTCTTGGTTCTGGTGTCCTGGGTTTGTAAGGCTAGTGCTTGGTTCTTGTTGAGATTGAGTTTTTACACTTCTTCGTAGAGGTAGAGTATGGTAGGGGTCCTTGCCTTCCGATGGATTTGTTGATGTTTTCAGAGTTTTACTAGAGTGTTTGGCTTGTGTTTGACTTTGTGGTTTGAATGCTGATATTTCTAGATAGACAGAAAGGTCTTAAGACCTAGGACTCGTGGGTTAGGATATTGGAGGAAGTGGCTATTATGCTTTGTGATAGCACGATTATCGTTTCAGTGTGATGATTGCCTTGATTTTTGTGGTTCTTGTGTTGTGATTAGTGCTTTTCGAGTGTTTTCTTTTGGGATTCTGTATAAGTTATTTGACCAGTTAGCTTTTGAGTTAGAGTTTGTTGTCTTTTCTATTTTGGCTGGTATTGAATCATGGTTTTAGTAAGTGTTCCTTGGTTATCTTTCCGTTGGTCATTATCCGATCGTGGAGGCTCCTCGGGAGGCCTAGCTTGACTCACGAACCTGGTATCTTTTAATTTTTGAGCCTCTGAGTACTACCTGTTTCTTAATTTTCGAGGACAAAAGTTTTTTTAGTAGTGGATGTTGTAATGACCCTCCAGGTCATTTCTCCATCTCCTTGCAGTTTCTATATTTTGAGTTTCCCCATAGCGACTATAGGTCATTTATGACTTATCGGGACTAACAGTTCGGTGCGCGGGTCATTCGTTTGGTCGTTATGACCATTTCCCTATTTTGGAATTCCATTTTGGAAATCATTGACTTTGATCAACATTCTTGGTAATCATGCTCAAAATTGAATTCTGACAGTTTTGTTGGCTCCGGAGCATGGACTTTGGTCTAGGAGGACCTTTTTTCAGGATTCAGGAGCTTTCCAGCTTGGAATTCTCTCTCGTTTTGCATTTTTTGGCCAGTTGGGCTTGTATGGTTGACTTTGGTCAATATTTGGAGAAGATGACCTCGGATGGAAATTCCACCAGCATTATTAGCTCTAGAACATTGAGTTTAGGCTAGAGGGACCATTGGTTTGGGTCCCGAGGCTTCCGGACTTGATTTTGGCCATTGGGTTCCATTTTGGAAATAGTTGGTCTAAGGTTGATCTTTGGGCGTGGAGCCCATTTTTCATTAAATCGTCCTCTGATTGAAGTTTTTTCAATTCTGTTGAGTTCAGAGCATCGTTTCCACTCTAACAGCATATTTGGTTTGTGAGTATCGAGTTTCAATTGTGCCTGGAATACCCCGTTGAAGTTTCTTTTCTGCTGAATTTCTGTTGCTGGTATGGCCAAAATTTGTTCATTGCGATCTCGAAGGGTTCATTGCGATAGCAATTAAGAACCTCTTTGTTCATCACAATCGCGAAGGGTTTTCTCGCGATAGCAATGAAGGCCCTGCTCCTTTATTCATCGCGATCGTGATGAGTTTGCCAGTTTGTTCATCGCGATATCGAGGGTTTTTCTCGCGATAGCGATGAACAAATTTCTGTCTGTATATATACCTTCTCCTTTATTTTCTTCACCAAAAATCAATTTCCTCCATTGCTCTTGAGGTTCAAGCTCTCAAATTTTGTGTGGTATGATTCCAAGGCGTTGAGGTGATTATTTTACGATCCGTGATCAACTTCTTGCCTTTTATTCGTAAGTTCTAAACTTTAATTTCCGTAAAATCTCCTTTTTGATTCTAAATTTGTTCTTGGGATTAGGGGCTATTTTAGGCCCCTCCCCTGCTCTTTTTTTGCTCAAATTTTGAGCATGCATTGCTGGTAGCGTTAGGAACCTCGTGGTAACTTTTGTTTCCAATTTTGGGTCGCAGGGCCCACATGCTCGATTTTTGACCCGGCTCAAATTTTAGCAACATGGGTACCATTAGCTTCGTATTGATGTGTAGAGTATTATTATAATAGTGTGGCTACTTGTGGATACCTCTCGAGGGAGATAGGCTCCGGTCTTATAGATTGGTTTGTGCGCGTGTGCTCGACCTTTCCGGTAGGTTATGGTTTACTATTTCTAGACTTTGCTCGTATGAGGTATGAATATAATAACTTGCTAATGATTGGTGGGATCTTGTGGTTTGGATACGACTATAAGTAGGCTTATTGATCCTTATAGGTGATTTAGGTGCTCTAGAGTAAGATTTTGGCTAGAAATCATTAGTATAGGTTGTAGCTCTTCCTTAAGACTTAGCGTAGGCGGTGTAATATCCTTGGGATTAGGGTCAAATGCCTTAGTCTAGTTTAGATCACTTGTAGTTGAGATTATTAGATTAGGGAGCCTTAGCCTAAAATTAGATAAAGATTTGTCATAGAGTTGATGTTATCATTTATTTTTGGTATTATTATTACTCTTTCCCATTTGGTGTTCTATTTATCATATACTTATGGGCCCAAGGCCGTAGAGGCTGGATTGCGGGAGCCCAGGTCAGTATGGTTGTGTTCTACTTAAGTTTCTCTTTGTTGTATGCTTTATGCTTAGTTCTAGTTAGTCGATCACCTTAGATGGGTCCCTTGGGGGTTGGTAGCTAGCGTTGTGTTTCCCTTATAGTATTTGTGCCAGAATAGGTTGATTTATGTCTCGTTGGGGTATAGTTCGTGGTAGAGTTACTTCTTACTTGGCTTTCCGGTTGCTCTTATCATGTACATTCTTATTTTTGACTTTGGTATGAGTGTTTATGGGCCTGAGGCCTTGGTTGAGCTTGATGGATTCCAAGTTGAACCTAATTAACAAATAATAATTCCTCAATCAAACAAAAAGACAAACAAATGAATCCACAAATGGATGACTCAATGATTAATCAAGTAAAGAAGTTAACAAGCAATCAAAGGAATCCACCCCTAATCACTCAACTACACTATTAGGAATCCACCCAATAGTATTATTAGGAATCCACCCAATAGATTTCTATAACTAGATTAGCTAATTGGGAATCCACGCAAGAACTACAAACTAGAGTATCAACTAGAAGCTTTCAAAGAAATTCAATATTCATCCAAATCTGATTAGCTAAGGGAAGGAAACCCCTATTTATAGCTATAACATAAAGGCCAAAAAGTGACCTTGAAAGATAGCCCAACATGGCCCAATGCACAGGAGGTGCGTTTGATGTGTGAAATGCACCATAAGAAGTGCGTGTCTCCCTTTTGCTCTGCACCTTCCAAACAGAATCATCCTTGGCAGCTTGTGCATTTTGGTGTGCAAAATGCACCAGGGGAAGTGCCCAACACATCCCTGTCCGCACCATAAGGTAGAAACTCTGTCAACCTCATCTTTGCTCCACGCGATCATCCACAAGTCATAGATCCTTGATCTACGTTCTTCAATAGTCTCCAAAGCCTCTTTCTTCGTGAATATAGACTGTAAGGCTTGGAGATCTTTGGCTTGCTTCAATTGAGGTGTAAAGAGGTTCCTCCAAGCTCCCTTTTATGCTCCAAGGGTGGGTGTGGCTCGGCTTCTCTTGTCTAGACCTTGAAGTATAGGTCTAGCATGAATGTCATTGGGAAATATCATATCATTATTTCTTTCGCTTGGGGGTTTCTCCTTGCGTTAGCCCATTACTTGCGGTTTCGGGATAAGGGCCGACTTACCTACTAGTGGGTTATAGTAGGTGCCATCATGACTTGTGAATTTTGGGTTGTGACAGAGTGGTATCAGAGCTCTAGGTTCACCGGTGTCATTGGTACAAGGGCAGGTGTCTAGTAGAGTCTCGTAGATCGGTATGATGACATCCGTATTCTATATGTGAGAGGCTACCGGGCATCCTTAGGAAAGTTCCATCTTGTTGATTCCTTATCGTGCGTTCTTCACCTCATAAAAGTCTAAAACTTTAATTGTTCCTTTCCTTTTCAGATGGTTATGACAAGGTCGACAACGGGCTTAGGCGAGGATCATACCCCTGCTTCTAGAGCGCAATTACCAGATTCAAGAGTTGCGGGTGTTCAGTTTCAGTCGGAGGGCGTGGGTTCAACCCAGCCTCCAGCAAGATTTGTAGCTTCACTGACTCTTCAGGGTATTCTAGCCATGATTCTTAGCTTATTGGAGAGTTTGTCGAGGGTTGGGACTCTGCCTAGTACACCCAGTGGTTCACAGATCAGACATGAAGCGCAAACTTTAGCCCAGACAACAACACCTAGTTGTCAGGGACTAGGAGCACAGCCAGCTGTTGTTGCTCCCTATTTAGAGATGTTGTCAATTCCATTAGTTGCTCAGCCTATTGCAGCTAGGTCGGTTATGTCGATTAAAGAGAAAAAGATGCTGTGTAGGTTCATCAGGTTGCGTCCTCTAAGGTTTTCTGGTGCCCCTGGGGAGGATGCTTACGAGTTCTTGATTAGTTGCTAAGAGAGGTTGCATAACTTTAGGTTAGTTGAGTCTCACAGAGCTTATTATACTGTATTTCAGATGGATGGTTTGGCAAAATAGCGGTGGCGATCATATACTGCTTGCAGACTCGCCGGGTCACCTTCGATGACTTGGGCTAAGTTCTCTGAGGCTTTCTTGGAGAAGTTTGTACCTAGTAATTTGAGGGAGAGGTTGAGGGATCAGTTTACTAGGTTAGAGCAGGGCTCTATGTCAGTTTTGGAGTATGAGGCACAGTTTCATGAGTTGTCTAAGCATGCCACTATGATTCTTCCTACGAAGCACGAACGGGTTTGCCAGTTTGTCAGAGGGTTGGATCTACCACTTCTTTTGGCTACAGAGCAGCTAGTGGCATTGAGGGCTATATTCCTTGCAGTTGTTGAACATGCATGGGTTATTGAGGGTATATGTCATGAGGCCTGTGGAGGTGGTGGTAAGAGGCCTCCCCATCAGGGTAGTTTTAGTGATTTTTTGTTTCGAGACAGAGGTTTCTCTCATTAGGGTTACCCTAGATATTCTTAGTTTCGCCGGCCAGTTCATACAGCACTACAGATTTCAGAGAGCGATTGTTTGGGGCACCATGGGCAGATTAGTCAGGGTTCAGCCAAATTTTCTTATTGGGGCACCTCAGGTAAGGGTTGTTATGTTTGTGGTGAGAGGGGACACTTAGCTAGGACTTGTCCAAGATTCAGAGAGTTTCACCCCCTTTGAGTTCTAGCATCACCGGCCAGAGGCGATGCACAAGTGTCACACCCCGAGGCTACCCCCTAGACGTAACATGGGATCCGAGACCACAAGTGCCCCAAGTTAACCCATGATCATAGCATAACATAAGCGCATACATGAGGAAACATAGCGGAAGCATAAATAGAAAGTTAGGCAAACCAATCCATAAATGATATAGTCAATAAGAAACATAATCCTATAGAGAGACTCAAATACTATTTATGTCTGAAAAGCCTCTACACATGACATAAGGAGTTGCTAGGACAAGAACCTAGCTAACTCAAAGTACGAAAGTAAACCACCATAAGGATAACTAAGATCATAACTAGCCCTCGAACAATGAGAACTCACCAACACTCACTGGAATGGCATGCAGTCTCTAGCCACATGCCCGAGGGAGGGAACCTGAGTTTGCATCATCAAGAGGATGCAGCGCAAAATATACGTCAGTACTATAGGATGTACTGAGTATGTGAGATATGCATAATCGTGATAAAAACATACTTGAAACATGCTTGAAATGATTCCGTACATATAAAGAGATATCATAAGTGAATATCAAGATATAAGACATAAAATATGAAATAAAGACAAGATTCAAATTAGAGTATCATATAACTTATTAACTTGAAAATAATCATGCGGGAGTTTCTATTAACAGACATAAACCATGATGAGCTACATGGAGTCCAGTGTCATGCACCCACACTGAAAAAGGTTGTCCTAACCAGCCAAGGTTAGAACCATGTCATATCAGGATCCTATCATAAGACACAGAGAGCACCTACGGTGGAACGTAATTCTGGGACTAAGGGTACTCTCACCTAGTCCAACTCGGTATTAAATACTACTCTCAAAAAATAACATGAAGCTTACATACATGTGACATATCTAGATGTCAAAGCTTGTTCATAAACATGTTCATAACCCAGATCTTCATACTACTCACGAACCTTAGTTTAGAAAATGATTCATGTGCATTGATGGCACATCGAGTGTCTTGTCTTGCATAATAATTCATAACTTTAAAACTTGCATGGACCTAGTTCAATTTCATAATAACATATACTTTCATAAAACATAGAAACTAGGCATGCACTTGCTTGAAATTTATGAAATCATGCTATCAAATACCCCAATTTACTTGAATCAATTCATGCATGTAAAAGTTGCTATAATTAGCCTTCAATTCATAAAATAGGAGTTCACATGTAAAAACTCAAGCAAAATCATGTAATTTAATAGTAATTTAATAGTAGAATCATGAGAAAACAATTTATAGCAAAGTCCATAAGAATTGGCTAAGAACCTTAATTTAAAAGTTCATAAAATTAATATAGAATTTGGGGGTTTTGGGCATAAGGGTGAAAGGAATCCCTTGTTGAAGAATACCCACATACCTTATTGAAGCTAGATTGATCAACGATGAAAAGAAATGGAGGCTTGAACTTGGAGCTTAGAGCTTGAAAGGGTTCTTTCTTCTTTTGGAATATAATTTCTTAGAATGAGAAGAATTTAAGCTATTAGGGAATAAAACCCTACTAAAAATGGTCAAAATGACCTCACTTAGGATTTAAAAGAGTGGGTAATTATAGAAATACCTCTGGGATTTAATTTAAGAAAATCTGTTAAAAACCTCGGCTTCAGGTTCCATGGGTCCTTTCCATGGACCATAGAAGGAATCAGGAGTCGTGGATTGGACTCGTGGTTTTTGAGCCCAAAATTCAAGCTGCAGATGAGTTTCTACGATTTAGCAGCATGGCTCGTGGAAACTTCCACGAGTCATAGAAATCTCTCGTGGTTTTTGGGGGACTAGTAACCCTCAGTTTGAGTTCCACGAGTTAGTTCCATGACTCATGGAACCATCCACGTATCGTGAACCTGACTCGTGGTTCTCAGACAGGAGGCTGATCTGTAAGAATGGTTTCACGGGTCATTTCCATGACTCGTGGTTCTATCCAAGAATCATGGACTTGACTCGTGATCCCTGGAACTTTCAAAATTTTCAGAGTTTCTAAGTTTAAAAGTTGAATCAAATTCTGAGGTGTTATAATATCTCCCCCTTGGGATCATTCATCCTCGAATGAAGACTATGCAAGGAAAACTGGAAAGGAAACAACCCAACCAATCAACAAAACATAAAACTCCAGGATAAATATGAAAACTGAGCTTTTAAACTTAAAACATGATTGAACTAACTTTGGAAAACATGAATGCATGTTGGGATCATGAGGGAAATCGATGGAATATAATCAGAGGGACATACTAAGGAGGAAACTAATACCTCAAGCTAAAACAAAATCAGAAGGAAAGAGATGAGGGGTACTTGGCTTTCATGGCTGCTTCTGTTTCCCAAGCAGCTCCCTCAACTAGTTGATTCCTCCAAAGGACTTTCACTAAAGCGACTTCTTTGTTTCTCAACCTTCGACCTGATAATCGAGAATCTCCACGGGGACTTCCTCATAAGTGAGGCTATCCTTCTCACTCACATCCTCCAAAGGAACAATTAAGGTTGGATCACCAACACACTTCTTTAACAAAGAAATATGGAAAACTGGATGAACCACTTCTAAATCCGATGGCAACTCCAACTCATAAGCAATACTACCAACTCTCTTCAGAATTCGATAGGGACCTACAAAGCAGGGACTAAGTTTCCCTTTCTTACCAAACCTCATCACACCCTTCATGGGTGATACCTTCAGAAAAACCCAATCATCTACCTCAAATTCCAATTCTCTTCTCCTTACATCCGTATATGATTTCTGACGACTCTGAGCGGTATTCAGCCTCTCCCTAATGATCTGAACCTTCTCCATAGTCTTATGAACTAAATATGGACCAATCAAAGATGCCTCACCTACTTCAAGCCAACCAATAGGAGATCTACACCTCCGCCCATAAAGTGCCTCATAAGGAGCCATCTGGATACTAGAATAGAAGTTGTTGTTGTAAGAAAACTCGATAAGAGGTAAGTGATCATACAAATTACCTTTGAAATCAATCACACAAGCTCTCAACATATCCTTCAAAGTCTTAATAATATGCTCTGCCTGGCCATCCATTTGTGGGTGAAAAGCTGTGCTAAGCTTAACCTGGGTACCAAGACCTTTCTGAAATGACTTCTAAAATTGGGATGTAAACTGAGTACCTCTATCTGAGATGATAGACAATAGAACACCATACAATCTGACTATCTCCCGAATGTAGATTCTGGCATAATCATCTGCTGAATCTGTAGTCTTAACAACCAAGAAGTGGGATGACTTAGTCATTCGGTCAACAATCACCCAAATAGAATCATGTTGCCTTCGAGTACGAGGCAAACCAGTAATGAAGTCCATATTGATCGCTTCCAATTTCCAAGTAGGAAGATCAATATCCTGAGTCATACCACCCGGTCACTGATGCTCGACCTTCACTTTCTGACAGTTGGGACACTTAGCCACAAAACCTGCTATGTCCCTCTTAATGCCATTCCACTAATAGAATTCCTATAGGTCACAGTACATCTTGGTGGCACTGGGGTGAATAGAATACCTGGAGCTGTGAGCCTCGGTCAAAATCCAGTGTCTCAACCCATCTATATCAGGAACGCACAATCGATACTAATATCGAAGAACACTATTTCCCCCTTGTGAGAAAACCTCTACCCTTTGCTGATGAATTGCACCCTTCAACTGGTGCAAAATAGGATCACTGTCTTGCTTTTCTTTCACTTCAGCTACCAAAGATGATTCAGAACCATTCTGACCAATAACACCACCTTCTATCGAATCCATAAGGCAAACTCCTAATTGAGCAAGTCGATGAACATCCTTGGCCAATTCCTTCTTTCCATCCTTAAGCGAAGACACGCTACCCATAGATAACCTACTAAGTGCATCCACCATGACATTTGCCTTACTCGGATGGTAAAGCACACTCATGTCATAATCCTTAAGAAGCTCAAGCCATCTCCTTTGATGAAGATTCAATTCCTTTTGAGTGAACACATATTGAAGACTCTTATGATCGGTCAATACATCCACGTGAACACCATACAAGTAGTGTCTCCAAATCTTCAAAGAAAAAACCACGGTCGCTAACTTAAGATAATGATAGGGTAGTTCTTCTCATGAATCTTAAGCTATCTTGAAGAATAAGTAATCACCTTACCACGCTGCATCAACACACAATCCAAATCAATCCTAAAAGCATCACAATACATAACAAAGTCATCCGAACCCTTGGGTAGAGTCAACACTGGGGTTGTGGTCAACCTAGTCTTCAATTCCTAAAGATCTTCTCACACAGATCAAACCACTGAAATTTAACCTTCTTATGAGTCAACTAAGTCAATGAGGCAGCAATGGAAAAAACCCCTCCATAAATCTCCTGTAGTAACCAGCCAAACCCAAAAAGCTTCTAATATACGATCGAGAAGTGGGTCTATGCCAGTTCTTTACTGCCTCTATCTTTTGAGAATCAACTAGAATACCATCTCTAGTCACAATATGACCCAGAAAAGCAACAGACTGCATCCAAAACTCACACTTGCTAAACTTAGCAAATAACTGTCGATCCTTAAGAGTTTACAAGACAACTCTCAAGTGGCCCTCATGCTCCTCCTCACTCCAAGAATAAATAAGAATATCATCAATGAAAACAATCACAAACAAATCCAAATACTATTTGAAAACATAGTTCATCAAATCCATAAAAGCTGCAGGTGCATTAGTTAGTCAGAAAAACACAACCACAAATTCATAGTGATCATATCGAGTTCTGAAGGCTGTCTTCAGAATGTTACACTCTCAAACATGAAGCAGATGATAACCGGACCTAAGGTTGATCTTGGAGAAGTAGCTGGCACCCTAAAGCTGATCGAATAAGTCATCAATCCTAGGAATGGGATACTTATTCTTGATTGTGACCTTTTTCAACTAACGGTAGTCGATACACACTCTGAGGGAACCATCTTTCTTTCGCATGAATAAGACTGGAGAACCCCATGGAGAGATGCTGGGTTGAATGAATCCTTTATCAAGAAGGTCTTTCAACTGGTCCTTTAATTCTTTAAACTCCATGAAAGCCATTCTATAAGAAGGAATAGAGATAGGATTTTTATCTGGAATAAGATCTATCCCAAAGTCGATCTCCCATTCGGGAGGGACTCCAGGCAAATCCTCGGGAAACATTTCTAAAACTTATTCATAACAGAAACTGACTGGAGGGATGGAGTCTCAGACTCTGTGTCCATAACCCAAACAATATAATAGACATAAACCTTAGAAATCATCTTCCTAGCCTTAAGATAAGATATGAAATGACCCTTCAAGGATGGAGGACTACCTTGCCACTCTAAGATAGGTTCATTCGGGAACTTGAAACTGATGACTCAAGTACAATAATTAACCGCCGCATAACATGCATATAACCAATCCATCCTAAGAATAACATCAAAATCAGTCATCTCCAGCTCAACTAGATCCACTGAAGTGACTCTATGAAGGACTGAGATTGGGAAATTTTGGTAGATTCTTTTAGTTACGACTGACTCACCAACAAGAGTAGAAACACAAAAGTGTTTTAAGAGTTGATCAGGACAAATCTCAAACTTGCAAGCAACATAAGGGGTCACAAAAGTTAAGGAGGGACCAAGGTCCAATAAAGCATACACATTAAGAGAAGACTTTTAACATACTAGTAACAATGTCCGGTGAACTCTCCTAGTCCTATCCAGAGGACATGGCATAAAGGCGATTTTGGCGCTGACCACCAGAACTAGAAGCAGTGCCTTGCTGGACCGATCGACCTCCTGTGGCTTCTGGAGTAGACTAATTCCTACTATCTCCTTGTTCATTCTTAGCTGAAGGGAAATTCTTAATCATGTGTCCATCCTGTCCACACCCAAAGTATGCACCTGTGCCATAGCAACACTCTCCCGGGTGATTCTTCCCACACTTGTTGCAAATAGAGTGGGAAGATCCCTTTACAACACTACTCTGAGACTGCGAATAGGAACTAGATCCTTTACCAGTCTGATCATAATGAGGCCTGGGGGCCTGGGTAGGAGCACTAGCTAAAGAATGAATGGGGCTTGATGATTTCTTCTGAAATAAAGAGCGATGTCCGCTTCCAGACTTTAGATGGCCAAAACCTGAGCTCTCTGACCTAAACCTCTTGTTCTCCCTTGCCTTCTCTCTCAACTTGTCTCCTTTGATCTGTTGGGCATGAGTCATATGTTGAGAAATATCCATGTCACCTAAAAGCATCATGGACCTACATTCCTTCTTTACCAAGTCCGACACTCTGTACACATACTTACTCATCTCATCCCATGAGTCAGCCACCAGGGAAGGAGCATACCTAAAAAGCTGGGTGATGTTCAATCCATACTCTTGAACTATCATGGAACCTTGCCTCAAATTCATGAACTCATCAACCTTTGCTTGCCTCAACTCCCTCGGGAAGAACCAGTCAAGAAAAGCCCTCTCAAAGCATTCCTATGTCATAGGGATCATATCCCTAGCCCTAGCATCTTTCCATTGATTGAACCAAGTATGAGCCATGTCCTTGAGTTGATAGGAAGCTAGATTAATACCATCAATGCCAACCACTTGCATCACACTAAAGATCTTCTTTACCTCATCCAAGAAATTCTCCAGATCCTCACCAACTTTTGAACCCTAGAAATTAGGTGGGTTCATGCGAATGAAATCTCGAACTCGGGACACAACTCCACCTTGGGGGTGGACAGGGATAGGAGCCTGCTAATTAGCCTGAGCAGCCATAGTCTGGGCTAACATCTGAATAGCATTTCTGAACTCTGCATTTATGACCTTGGGGTCGGGAATCGGAGGATCAATATTTTGAGCGGCTCTGCGAGGCATGGCACGGCAAGGAGGCATAATCTAAAATGCATAAAGAATGGATAGAGGAGTAATAGATTTAGACTATATCACACGATATTGATCAAGAAAGAAGTGAAGTGTTTCCTAAGAAACATCATAGCTTCCCTCTCATAAGTGTGGCGTTAACACATGAAAGAGACTCTACTTGATGCAGCTTTTAGACACCCTAGGTTTCTTGAACCTAAGGCTCTGATACCAAGTTTGTCATGCCTCGAGGCTACTCCCTAGATGTAACATGGGACCCGGGACCACAAGTATCCCAAGCTAACCTTTGGTCATAGTATAACATAGGCATACACAAGGAAACATAGCGTAAACATAAATAGAAAGTTAGGCAACCCAATCCATAAATGATATAGTCAATAAGAAACATAATCCAATAGAGAGACTCGAATAGTGTCTGAAAAGCCTCTACTCATGACATAAGCAGTTGCTAGGACAAGACCCTAGCTAACTCAATGTACAAAAGTAAACCTCCATAAGGATAACTAAGATCATAAATAGCCCTCGAATAATAAGGACTCACCAAAACTGACTGGAATGGCCTGTGGTCTCTAGCCACGTGCTTGAGGGAGGGAACCTGAGTCTACATCATCAAGAGGATGCAACGCAAAATATGCGTCAGTACTATAAGATGTACTGAGTATGTGAGATATGCATAATCATGATAAAAATATACTTAAAACATGCTTAAAATGATTTCGTATATATAAAGAGATAACATAAGTGAATATCAAGATATAAGACATAAAACATGAAATAAAGTCAAGATTCAAAGTAGAATATCATATAACTTATTAACTTGAAAATAATCATGCCGGAGTTTCTCTTAACCGACATAAATCATGATGAGCTACAGGGAGTCCAGTGTCATACACCCACACTAAAAAAGGTTATCCTAACCGACCAAGGTTAGAACCATGTCATATCAGGATCCTATCATAAGCCACAGAGGGCACATATAGTGGCACGTAGTTTGGGACTATGGGTACTCTCACCCAGTCCAACTCAGTGCTAAATACTACTCTCAAAATATAACATGAAGCTCACATATATGTGACATATCTAGATGTCAAAGCTTGTTCAAAAGCATGTTCATAACCCAGATCTTCATACTACTCACAAACTTTAGTTTAGAAAATGAATCATGAGCATTGATGGCACATCGGGTGTCTTGTCTTGCATAATAATTCATAACTTGAAAACTTGCATGACCCTATTTCAATTTCATAATAACATATAATTTCATAAAACATAGAAACTAGGCATGCACTTGCTTGAAATTCATGAAATCATGCTATCAAATACCCCAATTTACTTGAATCAATTCATGCATGTAAAAGTTGCTATAATTAGCCTTAAATTCATAAAATAGGAGTTCACATGTAAAAACCCAAGCAAAATCATGTAATTTAATAGTAGAATCATGAGAAAACAATTTATAGCAAAGCCCATAAGAATTGGGTAAGAACCCTAATTTGAAAGTTCATAAAATTAATATAGAATTTGGGAGTTTTGGGCATAAGGGTGAAAGGAATCCCTTGTTGAATACCCACATACCTTATTGAAGCTAGATTGATCAAGAATGAAAAGTAATGGAGGCTTGAACTTGGAGCTTGAGACTTAGAGCTTGAAGGGGTTCTTTCTTCTTTTGGAATGTAATTTCTTAGAATGATAATAATTTAGGCTATTAGGGATAAAATCCTACTAAAATGGTCAAAATTACCTCACTTAGGATTTAAAAGATTATAGAAATACCCCTGGGATTTAATTTAAGAAAAGCTGTTAAAAACCTCGGCTTCAGGTTCCATGGGTCCTTTCCATAGACTGTAGAAGGAATCACGAGTCGTGGATTGGACTCGTTGTTTTTGAGCCCAAAATTCAAGCTGCAGATGAGTTTCTATGATTTAGCAGCATGGCTCATAAAAACTTCCACGAGTCATAGAAACCTCTCGTGGTTTTTAGGGGACTGGTAACCCTCAGTTTGAGTTCCACGAGTCAGTTCCATTACTCATGGACCCATCCATGGATCGTGAACCTGACTTGTGGTTCTCAGACAAGAGGATGATATGTAAGAATAGTTTCGCGGGTCACTTCCATGACTCATCGTTCTATCCACGGCTCGTGGACTTGACTCATGATCCCTGGAACTTTTAAAATTTTCAATGTTTCAAAGTTTAAAAGCTGAATCAAATTCCGAGGTGTTACAACAAGTTAGTAGGGATGGTTCCTAGGTTGTTAGCGATGGCTCTCAGCCGTCGTGGTCGAGTAGTCATGGCAGATAGAGCCACACGAATGTTTTAATCATAGGTATGATTCTATTATCATTAGTGAGCTTTTGGTATTGTTGATATGGGATCTGCATGTCCTTATACATATCTGCTTACATTGATCTCATCCGGACTTGCCTTGTGGGATTAAAATGTTTCTACATATAGCTACCTCGTAGAAGGATTCTTTTAGTAGTGGATTGAGTATGCCAGTTGAGCTACGTTGGGGTGCAAAGCATCGTAGGTCTTGTCGTCTAGATTTGTGGGCTTGTGCGGTGATTGTAGGCGTGGATATTGCTATCATAGAACCTGGCCACCTGAGTTATTCTACTGTATTGCTTTTGTTTTATGGTTCTAGTTCCCATATTCTTCCCTTGGGTCAGCTTTTACAAGTAATGAAGATTCAGGTTGTGGGGGTGTTTCCCTAAAGGTAGAGTTCGAGATTGGGTTATTTTCTATTACGGCTCAGGGGGTAGTGAGCATTCCAAGAACTACCTTAGGACTCATTCCTCTATAAGTTCCATGTTGTGTCCTTTTGTTTAAACCATGCCCTCATAGCATTGCAGATTATTGAGCATGATGTTTAGATCCTATTTGGGTTCTAGTTACTATAGTATTCCTAGATGGCATCAGACTCTACTCTGGGATTAGGGGAGATCGATTAGTATTTGGTTTTGGTTTCAGACTTTGTGGATTAGCAGGCTATTCCAAGAGGGTTGCGGAAGACATCCTCTATTCGTGGCACTTTTGATTGGATTGATTCAGAAGACCGTTCCCTTCTAGTGGTTTGGCCAGAATGAGATGGGTTCTTTGAGGTTTGGGAACTTGTGGATTCCAACGTTATTTCATACCCCTTCTATGAAGGACCAAAAATTTATCAGTTAGAGGGATACTTCAGAGCTATTAGGATGTGTACTAGTCTAGCAGGGCAGATGCTTAGTTCTGGTTGTGTATTGGGGTTTGGGGGAACATGGAGAAATTCCTAGCTTTTGGAGTTGGAGGCTGACTTTAGGCTTCGTTGCACACTCGCTACCTTTATTTCTTGGTTCTGGTGTCCTGGGTTTGTAAGGCTAGTGCTTGGTTCTTGTTGAGATTGAGTTTTTACACTTCTTCGTAGAGGTAGAGTATGGTAGGGGTCCTTGCCTTCCGATGGATTTGTTGATGTTTTCAGAGTTTTACTAGAGTGTTTGGCTTGTGTTTGACTTTGTGGTTTGAATGCTGATATTTCTAGATAGACAGAAAGGTCTTAAGACCTAGGACTCGTGGGTTAGGATATTGGAGGAAGTGGCTATTATGCTTTGTGATAGCACGATTATCGTTTCAGTGTGATGATTGCCTTGATTTTTGTGGTTCTTGTGTTGTGATTAGTGCTTTTCGAGTGTTTTCTTTTGGGATTCTGTATAAGTTATTTGACTAGTTAGCTTTTGAGTTAGAGTTTGTTGTCTTTTCTATTTTGGTTGGTATTGAATCATAGTTTTAGTAAGTGTTCCTTGGTTATCTTTCCGTTGGTCATTATCCGATCGTGGAGGCTCCTCGGGAGGCCTAGCTTGACTCACGAACCTGGTATCTTTTAATTTTTGAGCCTCCAAGTACTACCTATTTCTTAACTTTCGAGGACAAAAGTTTTTTTAGTAGTGGATCTTATAATGACCCTTCAGGTCATTTCTCCATCTCCTTGCATTTTCTATGTTTTGAGTTTCCCCGCAGCGACTATAGGTCATTATGACCATTTCCCTCTTTTGGAATTCCACTTTGGAAATCATTGACTTTGATCAACATTCTTGGTAATCATGCTCAAAATTGAATTCTGACAGTTTCGTTGGCTCCGAAGCATGGACTTTGGTCTAGGAGGACCTTTTGTCAGGATTCAGGAGCTTTTCAGCTTGGAATTCTCTCTCGTTTTGTGTTTTCAGGCCAGTTGGGCTTGTATGGTTGACTTTGGTCAATATTTGGAGAAGATGACCTCGGATGGAAATTCCACCAGCGCTGTTAGCTCTAGAACATTGAGTTTAGGCTAGAGGGACCATTGGTTTGGGTCCCGAGGCTTCTGAACTTGATTTTGGCCATTGGGTTCCATTTTGGAAATAGTTGGTCTAAGGTTCATCTTTGGGCGCGGAGCCCACTTTTCATTAAATCGACCTATGATGGAAGTTTTGTCGATTTTGTTGAGTTCAGAGCATCGTTTCCACTCTAACAACATATTTGGTTTGTGAGTATCGAGCTCCAATTATGCCTGGAATACCCCGTTGAAGTTTCTTTTCTGCTGATTTTTCGTTGCTGGTATGGCCAAAATTTGTTCATCGCAATCTCGAAGGGTTCATTGCGATAGCAATTAAGAACCTCTTTGTTCATCACAATCGCGAAGGGTTTTCTCGCGATAGCAATGAAGGCCCTGCTCCTTTATTCATCGCGATCGTGATGAGTTGGCCAGTTGTTCATCGCGATCTCGAGGGTTTTTCTCGCGATAGCAATGAACAAATCCCTATCTGTATATATACCTTCTCCTTTATTTTCTTCACCAAAAATCTATTTCCTCCATTGCTCTTGAGGTTCAAGCTCCCAAATTTTGTGTGGTATGATTCCAAGGCATTGAGGTGATTATTTTACGATCCGTGATCAATTTCTTGCCTTTCATTCGTAAGTTCTAACCTTTAATTTCCATAAAATCTCCTTTTTGATTCTAAATTTGTTCTTGGGATTAGGGGAAATTTTAGGCCTCTCCCCTGCTCATTTTTTGCTCAAATTTTGAGCATGCATTGCTGGTAGCGTTAGGAACCTCGTGGTAACTTTTGTTTCTGGTTTTGGGTCGCGGGGCCCACGAGCTCAAATTTTTACCCAGATTTCGACCCGGCTAAAATATTAGCAACATGGGTACCATTAGCTTCGTATTGATGTGTAGAGTATTGATATAATAGTGTGGCTACTTTTGGATACTTCTTGGGGAATATAGGCTCCGGTCTTATAGATTGGATTGTACGCGTGTGCTCGGCCTTTTCGGTAGGTTATGGTTTACTATTTCTATACTTTGCTCGTATGAGGTATGAATATAATAACTTGCTAATGATTGGTGGGATCTTGTGGCTTGGATACGACTATAAATAGGCTTATTGATCCTTATAGGTGATTTAGGTGCTCTAGAGTAAGATTTTGGCTAGAAATCATTAGTATAGGCTGTAGCTCTTCCTTAAGACTTAGCGTAGGCGGTGTAATATCCTTGGGATTAGGGTCAGATGCCTTAGTTTAGTTTAGATCACTTGTAGTTGAGATTATTAGATTAGGGAGCCTTAGCCTAAAATTAGATAAAGATTTGTCATAGAGTTGATGTTATCATTTATTTTTGGTATTATTATTACTCTTTCCCATTTGGTGTTCTATTTATCATATACTTGTGGGCCCAAGGCCGTAGAGGCTGGATTGCGGGAGCCCAGGTCAGTATGGTTGTGTTCTACTTAAGTTTCTCTTTGTTGTATGCTTTATGCTTAGTTCTAGTTAGTCGATCACCTTAGATGGGTCCCTTGGGGGTTGGTAGCTAGCGTTGTGTTTCCCTTTTAGTATTTGTGCCAGAATAGGTGGATTTAGCTCTCGTTGGGGTATAGTTCATGGTAGAGTTACTTCTTACTTGGCTTTCCGGTTGCTCTTATTGTGTACATTCTTATTTTTGACTTTGGTATGAGTGTTTATAGGCCTGAGGCCATGGTTGAGCTTGATGGATTCCAAGTTAGTACGATCTCGATGTGAAGAGCGGAATTCCCTATCTTGGTATAGTTGTGTGCATTTATATGTATTCATACATACATATGGATTGATTATCTTTTATCTTCTTAACATATGATTGGGTTGTGGTTTGAATTGGCAGGAATTGAATGGTATGGATTGACGGGAATTGATTGGCTCGGTGGGTTAATAAGGAACTCTTCTTTTAACAAATGGTTTTCAAATTAAGGAAATATTTTACCGGTTTAAGTTATTTGTTAACGTTAAAACCTAAACATACTCCTTTTTCCTTTAATTAGAGCTCCAGAGCGAGCGTCCCACTTTTATCACTATTATTTTGGTTGATAACAAAAGGGAAAACGACTTCTTTTTTCTATAAACTTGTGTTGCTAAAGAGAAATGACACATCACAGTTTTTACTGCCTTGTGAAAAGGAAGATACTTCTATTTGATGCACTTGATAGGAGAGATAGTTCTGGACAATACCTTCTCATTGATTTGTGGGATTATATTGATAAGCTCCGACAGCCCCTTTTGCATTTATACGGGGTTTTATAATATGGTATTCATCTCTATGGATAAGCTCCGGAGGCCCACGAGTATACTCTGGGTTTTCTGACTATATATGGTATTGATAAGCTCCGGTGACCTGAGGGGATATTCCAGGTATTTTGGTATGATATTTGTTGGTAAGCTCTGGCGGCCCATGAGGTGACTCAGGGTTTCATTCATTACTAAATTGGCCACATTTTATCTCATCTCATTTCATTTCATTTCATATCACATTTTATGGTATTCCTTGCGTATCTTCACTATCGAAATCTGTGTACAGTTGACTTTCTTTATTGGGTATACTTTCCAGACTTGAGAAGTCTGAATTGGGTGTTGCCGGATTATTGTTTATGTCTTTCATATTATGGTGGTATATCTCTTTTTTATCTAGGTTCTGACCATTCTATTTCCTTCTGACTCATCTTTCTTACCCTTGGGTTATATTCACACTTTGTTATGTTTATATCTTATTTGAGCTCAGTCGGCCGATGATGCCTGCTGGGTACCATGTGTTTTGGTACCCATACTATACTTCTGCATCTTTTTTGTTGATGTAGATCCTAGTATGAGTTATCGCCGTTGATTGTTGTCCTCGTGCAGGGTTGCTAACTGGAGACATTGGGTGAGCTCTTAGTGATTGGAGTTGATCCATCTCCTTCTATATTTGTACGAGTCTTCTGTTGTACTTTCGGAGATTGTCCGTATTATTAGTTCTATCTATCTAGAATGTCTAGTCATAGTAGCACTCGTACCGACTGACACCAGGTCTTAGGGGATTCTTGTGTACTTTTATTTTCTTCCCTCCCTTTTATTTATTTTGGTTTACCTTATCTTACGCTGCTTATTGTGATTTCTTCTGCTTGCGGGTTCCTCCTTGTGTTATCCCGTTACTTATGATTTCGGGCTAAGGGTTGGCTTACCTACTGGTGGGTTATAGTAGGTTCCATCATGACTTGTGGTTTTTGGGCCGTGACACATCCTGTTCTGAATTCTAGAAGTGCATACCTCTGTAAGTGTGACTGTGGCATATTCAGTCAATCGATTCTTGTTTGCCGTAATGTCCTTGATGTACTTTGCATATTTTGGGACTCCTTGAAGAACATCTATGAGGTGGAGGTTTAGGTGCACCTGCCTCAAGAGATCAAGAAATTTCTTAAAGCTAGCTTCCTCTCTCTGCTTGATTAACTTCTAAGGGAACGGTGGAGGAGGCTTTACAATAATTTCAGCTTCTTTAACCCTTGTATCGCCACAAGCTTTTCCCTTTTCTGTTGCAACTTCCACTACCTTGGGCTTTGCTTTCTTTGGTGAAATTTCTTCCAGCTCTCTATCGCTTCGGGTTGTGACTGCATTCACCTGCTTAGGAGTTGAATCAGTATCTCCCGGAAGGCCACCCTGAGGTCTCATATTTTATGATCCAGCTAGCTGACCCATTTGCTTTTCTATGTTCTGAATAGCAGTTCTATTATCTTTTATCTCCGCTTCAGTGCTATCTTGGCTTTCCATGATCGTCTTCAGTATATCTTCTATGTTGCTGGGTAGGGCTGCGGGCTTATTGTTATTTGCAAACTATTGATTCTGCCCTTGGTTCCTGCATTGATTCTGACCTTGGTTTTTGCTATATGACAAATTATTCCTCAAGTTTGCATCATATGCATTACCAAAATTCTGATTTCCACCTCTTTGAGCATACCCTAAATTTTTTATAGAATCTGGATTTGCTGCACAATCTTTTGATAGATGGCCCACTCCACAAGTATCACAAAACTGAAGAGCTGCAGGCTACAATGCATTCACTTATGCTTGATTATTTCCAAGAGCTAACTTGTTGAGGACCATAGCTATATTTCTCATTTGGTTAGCCATAGATTCCACCTTGGCAAATAAATCCATGCTGGAATCCACCTCTAGCAATCTGGCAACCTTTTTGGGCATAGCCCTGCTAGTTTCTGCATTCTATTCCAGATTACTCTGCACCATCCTTTGTAGAAGAGTGTATAACTGGTTATAGGTCTTCTATAATGCTTGTTCGTCTACTGCACAGTCTAGTAGTATCTTAAAATAAGAATCAACCCTTCAATGAATTTGTGGACCAACACTTCATTTGTCTGTTGATGATAAGGACAGTCCATAAAAAGGGACTTACATCTCTCCCATGCTTGATAGATATTCTCACCATCTTTCTGCCTGAAACTCAATATTTTGCTCCTCAGCTTGGCTGTCTTTCCAGATGGAAAGAAGCACATCAACAATTTCCTGGCCAAATCATTCCAAGAAGTGATGGAGTTCAGTAGCTCAGCTTTCAACCATCTCTTTGCTTCCCCATGGAGGGAAAATAGAAACAATGTCAACCTCACATAATCCTTTGTGACTCCAGTCAGTATAAAAGTATCACTGATTTCCAAAAAAATTTGGATATGCTGTTGTGGGTCCTCATATGATAAGCCTGTGAACTGACCATTGGTGTGCAAGAGTTGCACCATATTTTGCTTGAGTTCAAAATGACCACCCGTTATGGGTTTTCGAATATTGTTGGTGACATTAGTCACAAATGAGATTGCCACATCTCGCACTGGCCTTGTGTTGCCATTTCCACGAGGGCAACTTTAACTTGTTCAACTAACAGGGTCAGATTATCAACCACCTCCTGAAACTTGATAGGATAAAGTGCTGCCACCCTTCTCCTTTGGTGAAATAATCTTTTAGGTTCAGGGTGTGGTTCCACTAAGTCTTTCGTCCTTGCCAGTGTGTTGACAATTTAAAGTATGTACTTGCAAATTTTCAAAAAGCTAAGATCAAGTTTTCAATACTTGAATAATAAAGCCGTATAAGAAAATTTAAAAATTTGCTAATTTTTAAGTCCCCGGCAATGGCGCCAAAAACTTGTTAGCGAATTCCCACTCATACACAAGTGTACATGGTCGTCCAAGTAATATAGACTGGTTTGTCCAGATATCATACCCAAGAGACTTATGACTGAACAAACATTCTAAATTATTCATATACCGCTAGAATAAACAAGTATGAATGTAACTGAGGTATGAGTTTGTATTAACTAAAAATCTAAAACAAAATGAGAGAATTAAAAGCAAGTAAATAATTATCTATGTTCCAAGTTTAGAGATAATTCCAGGGTTACAACTTTATTGTGCAATCATAAGTAGTATTCACTTGAATTGACTTGTTCGTCTACCTAGTTGCTGATTTCGGGGTTGCTTTTACAACTATAATCTTCCGAGCCTCTAATTGCCTATCTAGAATAGCATCACAACTACATCATTGAGCGGGGATGTGACATCTTATTTCGAACGCATTTATATATCTTCCTGCATAAACCAAGAAAGGCGTTCTAGGTATATTCCTACCCTAGTCGCAAACCTACCTTTTACGTTAGAAAAGAGAGGTCCTACTCCCTATATTCCTCGGTCTATCTTGTTGATCCCTCTCTCGAGTTCACAACAAAATTAGAGATTTATCTTAATGGCGGCCAGACATCAAAATACTAAATACAGGATTATAAGAACAACTAATAGTAGCAAATAAACTAATCAATTCAACTTTATACTAATAATCATGCGTTTGTAGCCGTAACCCCAGAACAAGGGTTCTTAGCCACTCATGCTAATCAAAAAAACAAATAATATTGTTTTCATCCAAAGTAATGGCTAAGAAAAGAAAGAAGAAAAGAAACCTAATGGTGAATTCTATTCTCTGCCTTATGCTCAGAAAATATGATGGAACCCTTACAAAAGATACACAATGTTCTATTTATAGGGCTTGAGAAATAAACCCTTTTCCTTCTTGGAGTCGGAATAGGAGAAAGCTGGAAAATTCTGTCAGTTTGGTGCTTGGTGCGCCGGGCCATCAAGGCACCAGATGTGCCCCTCAGAAGTTTTGGCCATGGGGCAGCACCCCATCAATGCGCCAAGGGAGGCCTTCTGAAGTTTGGGGTCTGGGGCAGTGCCCCACCAAGGCGTCACTGCCCAGTTTTCTCTATTTGTTTGCTCTTGAGCATTCCACTAAGTTGCTTCCATGCTTTACTCTTCTATTTCATCTTCCAATGGTTAGTTTCCTGCGTCACCTTCCCTAAAATTATCTAATCATGTGTCTTAGTACATCATATAGCAATTCAACTCAAAACACACAATATATAGTAAGGAATGTTCTTAAAACATAAGGTAAATATGGGTAAAATACGATAAACGGGCAAACAAATATGCCCAAGATCAATAATTTAAAAATATCAATACGAAGATATAAGATCAAGAGAAAGTAATGAAAGCTTCAAGATAATAGTTGAAATACTCCAGAAAGTAATTAGAGTACAAGTTTTAGTTTATACACAAACTTTAGCTTCTTAGCATATAAACAGTCCTACCACAACTTGAAGAGTTCAAATTGTAGACCGAACAAACGTGCCAACTTGCTCAAATAATTTTTTTGGCTCGAACAAGAATATATACACCTTGAATACACAATCAAATATCCATTTAATATTCAGTGATTGTGTAAAAGTGAGCCTAGTTTGTGTAAATCACACCAAATTTCCAAAATAGAAAATTTGAATAGCTTAACTTCCTTGTGTTGTGACCCAGTTTTGAATAGGTAAACAGAAAACCTAGGGTTTGTAGTATTCACAAACATTGTAAGTACGTGTATTGAAGTTATAAAAAGTCCAGAATCATCACAAAATATGCAACACCCCGTACCTTTCAAAACCTATGTGACTAAGTAAATATCGACGAAGGTATTTGAGCTCGAGATTGTGAAGGGGTACTTTAGCCTAGAATTTGAAATGGTCAAATGTATATAAGTGTTAAGTTAAATTATAAGGATGAGGGTTT